>JARQOD010000001.1:993791410-993974829 GCA_033576555.1 Oophaga sylvatica | reverse complement strand
TCTTTTTCCCGAGAGTAAGGTGTCATTGCTCCAATTTCCATCATCTCTGCAATGTCAGTACATTCCTTCTCCAAACTTGGAGCTGACAAGGAAGATTTACTCTCATTAACCCTTGCACGCAGTCTCCTATCCACCCGTATGGCTAATTACATAGCCTCTTGCAAGTTACCAGGTATGGGATAAGCAATCAGCAAATCTTTAACCCTCTCACTTAACCCTGCAAGAAATAAACTTTTCAAAGCTGAATCGTTCCAGCCCACCTGAGAGGACCACCTTCGGAAGTGAGTACAATATTTTTCCACATTACCTGATCCCTGTCTCAAACGTCTCAATTCTGTCTCAGCTGATGAAACACGATCCGGATCGTCATACAATAACCCCAAAGCAGAAAAAAAACTATCCACTGATATAAAGCATGGATCACTAGGCTGCAGAGAAAAGGCCCAGTCCTGAGGTTCTTTGCGCAAAAGTGACATTATGAACCCTATGCGCTGTGATTCATCACCAGAGGATCTGGGTCTCAAACGAAAATACAACAAGCAAGCATTTTTAAAAGAAAAAAAATCTTGTTGTTCACCAAAAAATAAATCAGGCAAACGTACCTTTGGCTCCACAAAATGTGCTCCAGAACAACTACTCACGTGTTGCTTTATCTCAGCCACCTCCAGAGAAAGTCCCTGCAGGCGCTGAACCAAATCCTGAACCGAAACCATGATGAAACAGAAAATCTTTCCTTAGAGATTTTTTTTTTTTTTTCCTTTGGGCTGGACTTACTGTTATGATCTGCTACAAGCACTAAGGAAAGGAGGGAATTCTGTCCCTATAATAGGACTGAGCTGGATCCCTACGATGTAATGGGGAACCTGATCCTGCGACCAGACCCGCTAAAGTCCTCAGCTAGTCTGAACGAAGACCTATAGTTGCGAGGGAGGAATCCCTACAAGATCTAGGGACTGGGTGAAAAGGTGGACACCTCCTAACAGAAAGTGTAGCAGGGAATATAAAACAGAAAACAAATACTAAGAGATCCTAAGATCAAGCAAAACTGACAGAGTAAGGCACCTAAGCACCCGGCTAGCTTAAGAGTAGATAATACAATGAAGTCCAGCAAAGCCAGAAGGGCGGAGCCAGACTAAATAGGGTAAAAAGGTCATGTGACCAGCAAACTGAAACAAAATCTAACAAGAGGGTTCTAACAGTACCCTCCCTTCAAAGAGGATCCTCCGGATCCCCTAGGACTTAGGCTTATCCGGAAACCTCTTGTGAAACGCTCTAACAAGTCTAGACGCAGAAACATCATCCGCCCTCACCCATGAGTTATCCTCGGGTCCATAACCCTTCCAAGCGACGAGGTACTGCAAACTCCCTCTATACCGTCTAGAATTTAGGATGCGGGAAATCTCATATTGCCCGTCCTCCACCACCAGGGGAACAGTAGCCGAGACGTCTCCATCTGAGACCTCAGCTTTTTTCAAGAGAGAAACATGAAACACCGGATTAATCTTCCAGGAGGTGGGAAGCTCCAACTTAACAGCAGATTGGTTAATAACCTGAAGCACCTTAAAGGGCCCTACAAACTTGGGACCCAAATTTCTTAGACGGAATCCTCAAGCGCAGATTCTTAGAGGACAACCAGACCATGTCACCAATAGCAAACAAAACCTCTTGTCGTTTTCTATCAAAATACACTTTGGATCTTTTGTTAGCCTCCTGAAGATTACCACGCACATCAGTCCAAACTCTCTCCAAAACAGCAGAAAAATTCTCCTCTTCAGGTACAGCCAATACCAACTTGGAAAATGACCCAAAAGACGGATGTCTCCCAGTACAACAAAAAAAGCGAACAACCAGCAGAAGCGTATGTATGATTGTTAAGAGCAAACTCAGCAAGTGGCAGAAACTCAGACCACCCCTCTTGATTATCAGTCACAAAACAACGCAAGAACTGCTCAACATCCTGGTTTTTCCTTTCTGTCTGGCCATTAGACTCAGGATGATATCCGGATGAAAACGACAAATGAACTCCCAACCTGTCACAAAAAGCGCGCCAAAAACGAGCCACAAACTGAGGTCCCCTATCAGAAACAATGTCAGTAGGAACGCCATGTAGTTTGACTATTTCCTTGACAAAGGCCTTAGCGAGAGTCTTAGCGTAGGGCAGTTTGATGAAAGGAACCAAGTGACACATCTTGCTAAAACGGTCCACGACCACCCAGATGACAGTGAAACCCTCAGAGGGGGGAAGGTCAGTAATAAAGTCCATAGCCAAATGTGTCCAAGGTGCACTAGGGACCTCCAGAGGGCAAAGCAACCCCGCAGCAGGAGTATGAGAAGACTTAGATCTAGCACACACAGTGCATTGACGCACCCACTTAATGACTTCCTTCTGCCATCCTGGCCACCAAAAACTGCGACCCACAAGTCTCTTGGTCTCAGAGATTCCAGGATGACCTGCCAACCGAGAGTCATGACATTCAACAAACAAATCTCTCCTCAGGGTACCAGGCACAAACAACCTCCCATGCGGCGTGTTAGATGGGGCATTCTCCTGTGCTTTAAGAATCTCATCTTCCAACACGGAGTCCAAAACAGCAATAACAACCCCCTCTTGCAAGATGTTCTCCTCCTCCTCAGTACCCACTGTGTAGCCCTGGTGTGAAGGCACACGCAGTACCCTGGAGGATGTGTGGAGAGATAGCAGTTTAATGCTCAATGAACATTCATTCCAACACGCACTTAGACACACCCACAGGTATAAAGTCTAGTCACATGCAGATTCAGGATTCATTCAGTGATTGAGTCAGTCAGTCAGCAGCAGAGCTGAGTGCAATCGGTGTGCAGTTCAGAGAAGTGGAGTCCAGTAGAGGGGAGCCAGATCACCTCAGCCTGGTCAGAGCTGTGCCCCACTGATAGACGGACTGAGACATCTATTGAGAAGAGGGAGTGAGTTGCAGATATACTTCAGTCTCCTGTCCCAAGGACAGTGAAGGTTCAGAGACGTGCTCCTGCCTAGAAGATTACTGAGATTCTGGCAACAAGCTCAAGAAAGAAGTTAAGAAAGGGACTGACTTTGATAACCTTTGAAGTGAGGAATGCTTATGCTACAAGCGCGGACAAGGCGAAAGGCACAGTGGTAGGAATTCTGAGTGCTATAGGATTGGAGAAGTCCTGCACGTTGTCACCGGTCACTGGGGACCGAAGCACCACTATAGCTTCACGCATGGTGGTAGAAAAACCAGAGGCTTACTGGACCTTAGGTAACAGAAAGCAGCCCTTGGAGTGTCGGTACGTAATGGGGTCAGGTGGAATAGGAACTTTGAGCTAGGCCAAGCATAGAAGAACCTAGTTTCATCACAGGAAGGCTCCGACCACAAAACTGACCGGGCAGTACAGCTTGGAGAAGCTGGAGTTTATAGAGGGAACTACGCTTTATGCTGGTTGGACTCATCTTTGTGAAAGTAAAGGAGGCCCCTAACTTGTCCAGCTGCTACCTCAAAACACATCCTCCATTGGATCAGCCTCCCTGGGACCTGCCTAACCATCTTACAAGTAAAAGGTATGGAAAGACGCTGATGTGTGAGACTGTGTTATTTGATTGCAACCCTGCACAACCCCACCATAACTATCGACCTGAGGGAAGCGTCCCACCTGTAGGGGACCCGACATCTAGCTGCCTCACCATCCCCTCAGAGCTCTGCAGCAGCGCTGGTACAAATTACCAGAGACTACAGGTGGCGTCACGAACTGTATATATATCCCCTGTAAATATACCCCCCAACATACGCCTGACCGCCAGGGCCACAGACCGAGCCACCGCTACCTGTGACATCCCCATAGACTTCCATGGGCTCGGCTCTGAGTACCCCATTGCCCTGGTAACCCACAATTGTGGTGCGTGGTCGAGACACCCACCATAGAGAAAAGCTGCAAGACAAAGCATCAGCTTTAACATTTTTAGTACCTGGGATGTAAGTAACGGTAAAATTAAAGCGTGAGAAAAACAGTGCCCACCTAGCCTGACGGGCATTCAAGCGTTTGGCAGCATCAAGGTAGATCAGATTTTTATGATCGGTGAAGACTTGAATGGAAATTCCGCTCCCTCCAAAAAATGACGCCAGTGTTCAAATGCGAGTTTAATTGCCAACAATTCCCGATTACCGATATCATAATTTAGTTTAGACTCAGAAAATTTCTTTGAAAAAAAAGCACAGGGATGTACTCCATCCGTCTTTGCCTGAGACAACACCGCGCCGACCCCCACAGAAGAAGCATCAACCTCAACCAAAAATGGTTTAGTCACATCAGGCTGCGTAAGGATGGGAGCAGAGCTGAACCTCTCCTTTAGCAACACAAAAGCCTCAATGGCCTCAGTAGTCCACTGAACCGCATCAGCACCTTTCCTGGTGAGATCGGTCAGAGGTTTGGCAATCACAGAAATTTTTTTTATGAATTTTCTATAATAATTGGCGAACCCCAAAAACCTCTGTATTGATTTCACACCAATAGGTCTAGGCCAATCCTGCACAGCTTGCACTTTCACTGGGTCCATCTCAAAACCTTCACTGGAGACAATGTAGCCCAAAAAACTAAGTCTCTGTACAGCGAACTCACATTTTTCTAGTTTGGCAAAAAGTGAATTATCACTCAGTAACTGTAATACTTCACGCACACTCCTCCAATGAGACTCCAAATCCGGTGAATAAATCAAAATGTCATCCAAATACACAACCACACTTCTGCCGATCAAAGGTCTAAGGATATCATTAGTAAGATTCTGAAAAAATGCCGGAGCACTGGAAAGTCCAAAGGGCATGACCAGATTCTCAAAATGACCCAGTGGAGTGTTAAACGCAGTCTTCCATTCATCCCCCTCCTTCATGCGCAACAAATTGTATGCCCCTCGAAGATCAATTTTCGAGAACCACTTGGCCCCCACTAACTGATTAAACAAATCAGGAATCAATGGCAGTGGGTAAGGATTGCGTACAGTAATCTTATTAATCTCACGAAAGTCTAGACAAGGCCGTAAACCGCCGTCCTTTTTTTTAACAAAAAAAAATCCAACCGCCACAGGAGATTTGGAAGGCCTAATGTGACCGGCGGCCAAGCTTGTCTGTATGTATTCCTCCAAAGCCTTTCTCTCAGGAATAGTCAAATTAAATAAACGACTTTTAGGAAGAGTCGCTCCAGTGACAAATTCAATTGCACAATCATAATCTCTATGAGGAGGCAATACCTGCGATTCCTTATCAGAAAAAACTTTCCAAAAATCCTGAATAGGTACAGGTAACTCCCCCTTAACTACAGCAGCAATACGCCCGTTACAACACTTGTCATAACACTTAGGACTCCAGGACTTAATTTCATTGGTAGACCAATCCAGTACCGGATTGTGCAATTTTAACCAGGGTAACCCCAAAATCACCGGTGAGGGCAAATTATTCAAAACCACCAAATCCAAATTCTCTTGATGAACACCATTAATAGTAAGAGGAAATTCACAGATATGGTGAGTAACATTTTTCAAGGGAGAACCATCCACAGACACCACATTAATAGGGGAAGACAGAAGTTTGAGTTTTAATTTTAGTTTTTCCAAAAATTTCCCATCAATCACATTGAGAGTTGAACCACAATCCACAAATACCCGAAACTCCATTAATTCCTCCTCAACAGCAGTGGTAGCAGAAAGAAAGACACCTTTATTGTTTAAACAAGCTATGCGGGCAAAACTGACCTCATTTTTTTTTCTCTCTTTATTCATTCGAAGCGCACAGTTCTTAATGAAATGCTCAGATTTACCACAGTAGAAACACAAACCTTGAGCAAATCTACGGTCTTTTTCCCGAGAGTAAGGTGTCATTGCTCCAATTTCCATCATCTCTGCAATGTCAGTACATTCCTTCTCCAAACTTGGAGCTGACAAGGAAGATTTACTCTCATTAACCCTTGCACGCAGTCTCCTATCCACCCGTATGGCTAATTACATAGCCTCTTGCAAGTTACCAGGTATGGGATAAACAATCAGCAAATCTTTAACCCTCTCACTTAACCCTGCAAGAAATAAACTTTTCAAAGCTGAATCGTTCCAGCCCACCTGAGAGGACCACCTTCGGAAGTGAGTACAATATTTTTCCACATTACCTGATCCCTGTCTCAAATGTCTCAATTCTGTCTCAGCTGATGAAACACGATCCGGATCGTCATACAATAACCCCAAAGCAGAAAAAAAACTATCCACTGATATAAAGCATGGGTCACTAGGCTGCAGAGAAAAGGCCCAGTCCTGAGGTTCTTTGCGCAAAAGTGACATTATGAACCCTATGCGCTGTGATTCATCACCAGAGGATCTGGGTCTCAAACGAAAATACAACAAGCAAGCATTTTTAAAAGAAAAAAAATCTTGTTGTTCACCAAAAAATAAATCAGGCAAACGTACCTTTGGCTCCACGAAATGTGCTCCAGAACAACTTCTCACGTGTTGCTTTATCTCAGCCACCTCCAGAGAAAGTCCCTGCAGGCGCTGAACCAAATCCTGAACCGAAACCATGATGAAACAGAAAATCTTTCCTTAGAGATTTTTTTTTTTTTTTTCCTTTGGGCTGGACTTACTGTTATGATCTGCTACAAGCACTAAGGAAAGGAGGGAATTCTGTCCCTATAATAGGACTGAGCTGGATCCCTACGATGTAACGGGGAACCTGATCCTGCGACCAGACCCGCTAAAGTCCTCAGCTAGTCTGAACGAAGACCTATAGTTGCGAGGGAGGAATCCCTACAAGATCTAGGGACTGGGTGAAAAGGTGGACACCTCCTAACAGAAAGTGTAGCAGGGAATATAAAACAGAAAACAAATACTAAGAGATCCTAAGATTAAGCAAAACTGACAGAGTAAGGCACCTAAGCACCCGGCTAGCTTAAGAGTAGATAATACAATGAAGTCCAGCAAAGCCAGAAGGGCGGAGCCAGACTAAATAAGGTAAAAAGGTCATGTGACCAGCAAACTGAAACAAAACCTAACAAGAGGGTTCTAACAATGATTGATTTAGATCTGATCACTTCATGATCGCTGGAGATCTGATCACTTTATGATTGATGGAAATCTGATCACTTCATGATCGATGGTGGTCTGATCACTTCATGATTGATGGAGATCTGATCACTTCATGATCGCTGGAGATCTGATCACTTTATGATCGATGGAGGTCTGATCATTTTATGATTGATGGAGGTCTGATCACTTCATGATCGATGGAGGTCTGATCACTTTATGATTGATGGAGGTCTGATCACTTCATGATCGCTGGAGGTCTGATCATTTTATGATTGATGGAGGTCTGATCACTTCATGATTGATAGAGGTCTGATCACTTTATGATCGGTGGAGGTCTGGTCACTTTATAATCAGCGGAGGTCTTATCACTCTATGATCAGTGGAGATCTGATCACTTTAGGATCGATGGAGGTCTGATCACTTTATGACCAATGGAAGTCTGATCACTTTATGATTGATGGAGGTCTGATTGTAAGCAGGTGTCGGGATGCAGTGACGGAAAGGAGGCAGCTCAAGGGTTTAATTGAACAGTAAAGATACTCCTCGCAGGGAGATGAACAGTTAAATTGCAAATAATAGGGAAATAGGCAACAACAAAGTGATAACAGTCCACTCAATAAACTTATGGTGTTCGTGGCTTCCTCGGCCATGGATGATTCGATGAGGGTTGTAGTTCGAGCAACGGCCGGTGCAATGTCCTGAGAGGAGATTCCACAGCTCACATTATATCTTCTGGCAGCAACGGGCGGTCTCTGGTTTTACCCGCTGAGCCAATAGTCCATAAACTTGTGCAGGAAAAATCAAGGGAGTGGCGTACAGTCTATTGTTGAGGAGATCTGTGGTGTGCTGTCCCGCAAAGAGGGCCACAACGAACAGTCCTGAACACAGCCCCCGTACCTATGCCCATGCATGGCACTTAACAGAGCCCACGGCCTTTGCTCTGCAGCTGGTCTCAGTGGCGTGCTCTAGTGAAGCCGCCCGCGGTACGTTGCGTTGCTGCTGCACGCTAAGCGGAGCACGCTGCGCACACACCTGCTCTGTCCCCTCCGGCGGGAAACTGCCCATCACTACATGCGCTTTTCTGTTTTCCACGCCCCCTTCTTCTGGGTGAAAAGGTTTGTCTAGTCCCCTATTCTCTCCCCCGAACATCCTGATCCTGGGACGCAGACTCAACAGTTCCAGACCCGGCGCAGTACAGGTGCCTCAGCCCGGTCTTCCTCCTTACATGATCACTTCATGATCGATGGAAGTCTGGTGTATTATTTTAATTTGATGATGATAAGCCTTGTTTGTTTCTTAGTAAATCTCAAATTATAAAATCATGTGAAGTTTGCCAAGTTACAGGGGAATAGAGCTGCAAATGTAAAGAGAACATTTCAATGTTTGGCCTAATGACCCAGTATGCAGCTGGTGCTGACTCGCAGCTGTTGACTTCTCCAGAGGGATGTTCAGCGTATGAGAGAGTATCAGGACGAGATCTATACATTTCTTTTGAATTAAATGGCTTTCAAGAATGAAATGAGACCAGGTACAAGTTGTGTTGAAGCCATTCGAGTATCCTGAGAGAAGTTAATGGATTTTATCATAAGTGAGACTATTGCAAGAAATATCTCTTATTTCAGGCTATTTGCTCCCACATCTCCAGCTGCTGTAATGTGACGGTGCAGGAATGCTTATATCACGCAGACAAGATAGTAAAGGGAGCGAGGGAGCAGCCATGTTGTAAAAGAAAGACAACTCATTACTGAAGCCGTAAATAGTTCATAGGAAGATCAGGAGAGAACAGCAAATCTAAAGATAATTAGTTATGGAGCGACCGTCACTGCTCCCGCAGGTACCGATGTCTAACAGACATGTAACCACCAGAATGTAGAGTCAGTGACCTAGAGATCTGCATTTGTAGCATATTTTACCATATGCATAAAAAATCTACATACGGTGTATACAGAACATATAATGGGGATATATGTAACTGTTCATAATCAGCAAATGTTAGACCTGGCGTCATTGCCTCCTTGTGTGCAATTTATAATAACGCAATCCTAACATGGGGTTTACAATGAGATGACTTCTACTAGACCTTTAGGGACCATTATTGGGTCATAGCCTGAACTTGTCACGCTCTGATGTTCTTCGGTAAGGAAAGGGGGTCTTCAAACTGTCCCTGGAACTGGAACCCTAACTATCCCTGTCACGGGGGTATTCTTGAAAGTAGAGAGGCCCGAGTCTCCGACCTTACTATGCTCCTGTAAAAATCCTGATCTCTCCCCTCTACGACCCCATGAGGCTTGGGAGACACAAAGAAAAAACAGGGATAGCAGAAACCCTCTATAAAACAAAAGCACTAACCAACAATAGGGAGGAGGATAGGGACACCACTAGGGGGAGCTCCCTGTATACAGAGATACATGATAAGATCCTGTCTGCAGTCACCACTAGGGGAGCTCCATGTATACAGAGATACATGATAAGATCCTGTCTGCAGCCAACACTAGGGGGAGCTCCCTGTATACAGAGATACATGATAAGATCCTGTCTGCAGTCACCACTAGGGGGATCTCCCTGTATACAGAGATACATGATAAGATCATGTCTGCAGTCACCACTAGGGGGAGCTCACTGTATACAGAGATACATGATAAGATCCTGTCTGCAGCCACCACTAGGGGGAGCTCCCTGTATACAGAGATACATGATAAGATCCTGTCTGCAGTCACCACTAGGGGAGCTCCCTGTATAAGAGATACATGATAAGATCCTGTCTGCAGTCACCACTAGGGGGAGCTCCCTGTATACAGAGATACATGATAAGATCCTGTCTGCAGTCACCACTAGGGGGAGCTCCTGTATACAGAGATACATGATAAGATTCTGTCTGCAGTCACCACTAGGGGGAGCTCCCTGTATACAGAGATACATGATAAGATCCTGTCTGCAGTCACCACTAGGGGAGCTCCCTGTATACAGAGATACATGATAAGATTCTGTCTGCAGCACCACTATGGGGAGCTCCCTGTATACAGAGATACATTATAAGTCCTGTGTGCAGCCACCACTAGGGGGAGCTTCCTGTATACAGAGATACATGATAAGATCCGGCCTGCAGCCACCACTAGGGGGAGCTCCCTGTATACAGACAACATGGTAAGATCCAGTCTGCAGTCACCACTAGGGGGAGCTCCCTGTATACCGAGATACATGATAAGATTCTGTCTGCAGTCACCACTAGGGGAGCTCCCTGTATACAGAGATACATAATAAGATCCTGTCTGCAGTCACCACTAGGGGGAGCTCCCTGTATACAGAGATCCATGATAAGATCCTGTCTGCAGTCACCACTAGGGGGAGCTCCCTGTATACAGAGATACATGATAAGATTCTGTCTGCAGCCTCCACTAGGGGAGCTCCCTGTATACAGAGATACATGATAAGATCCTGTCTGCAGTCACCACTAGGGGAGCTCCCTGTATACAGAGATACATGATAAGATCCTGTCTGCAGCCACCACTAGGGGGAGCTCCCTGTATACAGAGATACATGATAAGATCCTGTCTGCAGCCACCACTAGGGGGAGCTCCCTGTATACCGAGATACATGATAAGATCCTGTCTGCAGTCACCACTAGGGGGAGCTCCCTGTATACAGAGATACATGATAAGATTCTGTCTGCAGTCACCACTAGGGGGAGCTCCCTGTATACAGAGATACATGATAAGATCCTGTCTGCAGCCACCACTAGGGGGAGCTTCCTGTATACAGAGATACATGATAAGATCCTGCCTGCAGCCACCACTAGGGGTAGCTCCCTGTATACAGAGATATATGATAAGATTCTGTCTGCAGTCACCACTAGGGGGAGCTCCCTGTATACAGAGATACATGATAAGATCCTGTCTGCAGTCACCACTTGGGGGAGCTCCTTGTATACAGAGATACATGATAAGATTCTGTCTGTAACCACCACTACGGGGAGCTCCCTGTATACAGAGATACATGATAAGATTCTGTCTGCAGTCACCACTAGGGGGAGCTCCCTGTATACAGAGATACATGATAAGATTCTGTCTGCAGTCACCACTAGGGGGAGCTCCCTGTATACAGAGATACATGATAAGATACTGTCTGCAGTCACCACTAGGGGGAGCTCCCTGTATACAGAGATACATGATAAGATCCTGTCTTCAGCCACCACTAGGGGGAGCTCCCTGTATACAGAGATACATGATAAGATCCTGTCTGTAGCCACCACTAGGGGGAGCTCCCTGTATACAGAGATACATGATAAGATCCTGCCTGCAGCCACCACTAGGGGGAGCTCCCTGTATACAGAGACACATGGTAAGATCCAGTCTGCAGTCACCACTAGGGGGAGCTCCCTGTATACAGAGATACATGATAAGATCCTGTCTGCAGCCACCACTAGGGGGAGCTTCCTGTATACAGAGATACATGATAAGATCCTGCCTGCAGCCACCACTAGGGGAGCTCCCTGTATACAGAGACACATGGTAAGATCCAGTCTGCAGTCACCACTAGGGGGAGCTCCCTGTACACAGAGATACATGATAAGATTCTGTCTGCAGTCACCACTAGGGGGAGCTCCCTGTATACAGTGATACATGATAAGATCCTGTCTGCAGTCACCACTAGGGGGAGCTATGTGTATACAGAGATACATGCTAAGATTCTATCTGCAGTCACCACTAGGGGGAGCTCCCTGTATACAGAGATACATAATAAGATCCTGTCTGCAGCCACCACTAGGGGGAGCTTCCTGTATACAGAGATACATGATAAGATCCTGTCTGCAGCCACCACTAGGGGGAGCTCCCTGTATACAGAGACACATGGTAAGATCCAGTCTGCAGTCACCACTAGGAGGAGCTCCCTGTACACAGAGATACATGATAAGATCCTGTCTGCAGTCACCACTAGGGGGAGCTCTCTGTATACAGAGATACATGATAAGATCCTGTCTGCAGTCACCACTAGGGGAGCTCCCTGTATACAGTGATACATAATAAGATCCTGTCTGCAGTCACCACTAGGGGGAGCTATGTGTATACAGAGATACATGCTAAGATTCTGTCTGCAGTCACCACTAGGGGGAGCTCCCTGTATACAGAGATACATAATAAGATCCTGTCTGCAGCCACCACTAGGGGGAGCTCCCCGTACACAGAGATACATGATAAAATCCTGTCTGCAGTCACCACTAGGGGGAGCTCCCTGTATACAGAGATACATGATAAGATCCTGTCTGCAGTCACTACTAAGGGGAGCTCCCTGTATACAGAGATACATGATAAGATCCAGTCTTCAGCCACCACTAGGGGGAGCTCCCTGTACACAGAGATACATGATAAGATTCTGTCTGCAGCCACCACTAGGGGGAGCTCCTTGCATACAGAGATACATGATAAGAAACTATCTGCAGTCACCACTAGGGGGAGCTATGTGTATACAGAGATACATGCTAAGATCCTGTCTGCAGCCACCCGCAGCCACCACTAGGGGGAGCTCTCTGTATACAGAGATACATGAAAAGATTATATCTGCAGTCACCACTAGGGGAGCTACCTGTATGCAAAAATACATGATAAGATTCTGTGTGCAGCCACCACTAGGGGGAGCTCCCTGTATACAAAAATAAATGATAAGATTTCCCCTGCAGCCACCACTAGGGGGAGCTATGTGTATACAGAGATACATAATAAGATTCTGTCTGCAGTCACCACTAGGGGGAGCTCCCTGTATACAGAGATACATAATAAGATCCTGTCTGCAGTCACCACTAGGGGGAGCTCCCTGTATACAGAGATACATGATAAGATCCTGTCTGCAGTCACCACTAGGGGGAGCTCCCCTGTATACAGAGATACATGATAAGATCCTGTCTGCAGTCACCACTAGGGGGAGCTCCCTGTATACAGAGATACATGATAAGATCCAGTCTTCAGTCACCACTAGGGGGAACTCCCTGTACACAGAGATACATGATAAGATTCTGTCTGCAGTCACCACTAGGGGGAGCTCCCTGTATACAGAGATACATGATAAGATCCTGTCTGCAGCCACCACTAGGGGGAGCTTCCTGTATACAGAGATACATGATAAGATCCTGCCTGCAGCCACCACTAGGGTAGCTCCCTGTATACAGAGATATATGATAAGATTCTGTCTGCAGTCACCACTAGGGGGAGCTCCCTGTATACAGAGATACATGATAAGATCCTGTCTGCAGTCACCACTTGGGGGAGCTCCTTGTATACAGAGATACATGATAAGATTCTGTCTGTAACCACCACTACGGGGAGCTCCCTGTATACAGAGATACATGATAAGATTCTGTCTGCAGTCACCACTAGGGGGAGCTCCCTGTATACAGAGATACATGATAAGATTCTGTCTGCAGTCACCACTAGGGGGAGCTCCCTGTATACAGAGATACATGATAAGATACTGTCTGCAGTCACCACTAGGGGGAGCTCCCTGTATACAGAGATACATGATAAGATCCTGTCTTCAGCCACCACTAGGGGGAGCTCCCTGTATACAGAGATACATGATAAGATCCTGTCTGTAGCCACCACTAGGGGGAGCTCCCTGTATACAGAGATACATGATAAGATCCTGCCTGCAGCCACCACTAGGGGGAGCTCCCTGTATACAGAGACACATGGTAAGATCCAGTCTGCAGTCACCACTAGGGGAGCTCCCTGTATACAGAGATACATGATAAGATCCTGTCTGCAGCCACCACTAGGGGGAGCTTCCTGTATACAGAGATACATGATAAGATCCTGCCTGCAGCCACCACTAGGGGGAGCTCCCTGTATACAGAGACACATGGTAAGATCCAGTCTGCAGTCACCACTAGGGGGAGCTCCCTGTACACAGAGATACATGATAAGATTCTGTCTGCAGTCACCACTAGGGGGAGCTCCCTGTATACAGTGATACATGATAAGATCCTGTCTGCAGTCACCACTAGGGGGAGCTATGTGTATACAGAGATACATAATAAGATTCTGTCTGCAGTCACCACTAGGGGGAGCTCCCTGTATACAGAGATACATAATAAGATCCTGTCTGCAGTCACCACTAGGGGGAGCTCCTGTATACAGAGATACATGATAAGATCCTGTCTGCAGTCACCACTAGGGGGAGCTCCCCTGTATACAGAGATACATGATAAGATCCTGTCTGCAGTCACCACTAGGGGGAGCTCCCTGTATACAGAGATACATGATAAGATCCAGTCTTCAGCCACCACTAGGGGGAGCTCCCTGTACACAGAGATACATGATAAGATTCTGTCTGCAGCCACCACTAGGGGGAGCTCCTTGTATACAGAGATACATGATAAGAAACTATCTGCAGTCACCACTAGGGGGAGCTATGTGTATACAGAGATACATGCTAAGATCCTGTCTGCAGCCACCCGCAGCCACCACTAGGGGGAGCTCTCTGTATACAGAGATACATGAAAAGATGATGTGTAGCCCAGCTACGCAGGCACACATAAAAATCCAGGAGAGTGCACAGGAAGGTAACAGCAACGCTTGATATTCATTCACTGTCACTCACACTTTCAGACACGCCCATCTGAGATAAAAGGGAGGGGTGACACGTGGCAGTCAGTCAGTCAGTCAGTCAGATCTTGAGGAAGTAGTGTTCAGTGGTACTTCAGTTTGTTAGCTTCTGTCTAAGGACAGAGCAGCCATTCAGTCTCAGTCCAGTCTGGACTTTGGAGGACACTGAGAGCTGTGCAGCGAGCTCTGGAGTAAGCTGACATTTTCCACAACTGCCACAAGTGCTTATGTTAAGAGCGTGAAGCAGGGCGAAGGGCACAGTGGAGAAGATAGAGAAGTGCTACAGGTATTGGATTGCCTGCACTAAATTGCCGGACACCGGGGTCCGAAGCGTTGCTACAGTTTCAAGCTTAGTAACAAGAAAACCGGAGGCATCTGGACTACAGGTCGCAGAGAGCAGCCCTAAGTGTCAATACGTAACCGGAGTCAGGTGGAACAGGGACTTTGAGCAGGACGCTGCAAAAGTAAGGACTTAGTTTCATCACTTAGAAGGCTCCACCACAATGTTGGCCGGGCAGTACAGCTATTGAGAAAGCTGGAGATTCAGAGTTAACTTCGCTTCAGGCAAGTTGGACTCACCTACAATTGAAGTAAAGGAGGCCTCTAACCTGCTCAGCTGTTACCCGAATGTGCACTCTCCACCCCGACCAGCTTCCCGGGATCTTCTTGAACCATCTACCAGTAAAAGGTATGAAAAGAAGCTGCATTGTGTGCGACTGAATTATTATCTACACTCTACATCATCGTCACCATAGACTTCCAGGGACCAGTCTCACCTGTGGGAGACTTACCACCCAGCTGCCCCCATAACATCCCCTGTGAAGATCCTAATAGCAGCGCTGGTCCAATTAACCAGATACCACAGGTGGCGTCACGAACTACCTATCCTTAAAATCCCCTGTAAATATCCCCCATCGCTTGACTGCCAGGGCCACGGACCGAGTCCCGCTGCCAGTGACAACTCCCATAGAAATCTATGGGCTCGGCTCCGAGTACCCCATAGCCCTGGTGACCACAATTGTGGTGCGAGTCAATTATCTGGCGTCACGAACAGGATGCGAAACTTGCAATTGTGAGTCCTGTGTGCCTATATTGAACTGTTTGGAGAAAAAGACTGTTTGCTGCATTTGGCGCCAAATACCGCCATTTTACCGCCAAGTTGGCGCCCTGAGGCACTGGTGAAGAAGTTGGGCGTGCATTCGTGGGCGTGTACCCCCCCTGAGGCGCGAAAGTTATGGCCGCCCTCTCCAAATGCTACTATAATGTGCGGTCCTGCCCCACTGCTAAAGAAATCCGCCTCCTCTTCATCCTCTGTGCGAAGAGGAGGAGACGCAAATCCCGCCTCCATGGAAGAGACCAGATCGTTCCTGATGGAAACTACAGTCTGGCCTGGGACGAGATGGCGGAAGGACAGCAGAATCTGTGCCGAGGACCGGAAGATTTCCTACCTGTGCCGGAGCTGTCCCCAGATAGGGACACCGACCCCGCCATGATGGAGCTGCGGAAGGAGAATGAGGAGCTAAGAAGGAAGCTCCAGAGTCGTGCTAATCTACAGGAGACGGAGAGACGCTGGCGCACCCAGACACAGCGGCTGCTGTGGGACGCAGTGTTCTCTCCCACAAGCCTAACGCCGTCTCCTGATTTCCCAAGTTCCCTGCTGAAGAATGCTATGAAAAGATCGGAGGCTGCCACCAAAAGTGCTGTACCTGATCCCACCGATGCGGAGGTGGAGGAGAAGGAGGCTGAGGAGGTCTTGCCCGGTCCGGAGTGCCAGTCAGGCCAGGAGGCCACAGCAGAGCACCGCTCCCCGGTAAGGTCACCGGAGGGGTCCCAACCATCGTTGCAGGAAGTAGACTGGGACGAGATGGAGCGATTAGATGATGTCACCTATGCCGTTCAGTGGGAAAGTGAGTGGCGCCGTCGTGAAGAGGAGCAGCGACGCCAAAAGCAGGAGAAAGAAAGAGACATCCAGCGGTCCCGACAGAAGCAGCATGAGGAGTTCATAGCTGACAAGGAGACCGTCCGCCGGGATAAAGGTACCCTACGGGAACCGCGGCGGCAGGGGTGCGTCACCGAGTTCCAGCTCCGCAAGGGCTGGGGCTTCATCCGCGAGCCGGGCCTCTTCGCAGGGGTCTTTGTAAGCCGCAGGGACGTAGAATCCCACCTGCCCATCGGTCATCCTGGGAGGGACCTGATTAATGGGGACATTGTGAGCTACACCCGTCACTGGGGTTTAAAGGGGTGGTATGCCCTGAACGTCTCCATCGTTAGTGACCCCGTCCCCGACGCCGGTACCGAAGCGTCCCAGTCCCGAGCTCCCACCGCACCAGGTCGTGCCCTGGCATCGCCCCCTGCATCGCAAACAGCGACCTGCTCTAGATCGCAACTGGCGACCTAACCAGCATCGCCCCCTGCATCGCAATCAGCAAAGTATCCCGCAACGCAAACTGCGACTCATTTTGTATCGCAACCGGATGATGCGACCACAGTTAACTTGATGAAAAGTCAATATTTGTCTGAGACACCCGTTGCGTCCCAAGTGGTTCGCACAAGGACTGTGGCCACGCAAACACTGATATCAGGCCATGACTTATTTGTTATGAGATCCAAAGAACATCGCGTCGTTCCAGCCCCAGGAGCGGAAGACGTCATTGAAAGTTTGTAAAAGTGAAGACCGGTAGGACCCAGACAGGGGTTTACCGCATTCAAGAAATGTATAAAGTTTAATAAGAGAAAATTGCCAATTGCACTTTATGGTCCTTTATGTACGAGAATGTTACATAGTTCACATATTTAAAATAGAATACCCGGCTGGGTACAAGGAAGAGAATTTAGAAAGTTAAATAATAAATGTGTTGATTGCATAGTTGCATAGAATACCCTGGTTGGGTAAAGTAAAAGTTAAAGTGAAAGTTAAATTATAATGTGGATTTCTAAAATATATATATGTGATTTAACCCTTCATGGACTGAGAGGCTGTGGACTGTGCCAGCCCAAGAACTTGCTTTGTAAATAGTTGCGCTTCGGTGCATTATCTTGGTTTTACATGAAACCATTGCTATCTACCTCTGAAGAAAAACCCGTATGGTGGGCCTAGAGTGAGGTCTGCAGTCAGAAGTCCTGCAGCCCACCCAGGACCCACGTGGGAGGTTTTTGGTGCGGGTCCTCCACAAGAATATTGTCTTATACTGTGAATATTTATGAGAAAAATGTTTTGATCCTTTTGTATTTTTCCTATTGTACAAATTGTAACGTTAAAGAAGTCTTACCTCCCAGATGGGAAGAGTTAAGATGTTGTTGTTAATGCAAAACAAAATGTTCTTTTTGTCTTTTACAGCCCGGGAGTGCTGTGTTTTACCAAGGGGGGATGTGTAGCCCAGCTACGCAGGCACACATAAAAATCCAGGAGAGTGCACTGGAAGGTAACAGCAACGCTTGATATTCATTCACTGTCACTCACACTTTCAGACACGCCCATCTGAGATATAAGGGAGGGGTGACACGTGGCAGTCAGTCAGTCAGTCAGTCAGATCTTGAGGAAGTAGTGTTCAGTGGTACTTCAGTTTGTTAGCTTCTGTCTAAGGACAGAGCAGCCATTCAGTCTCAGTCCAGTCTGGACTTTGGAGGACACTGAGAGCTGTGCAGCGAGCTCTGGAGTAAGCTGACATTTTCCACAACTGCCACAAGTGCTTATGTTAAGAGCGTGAAGCAGGGCGAAGGGCACAGTGGAGAAGATAGAGAAGTGCTTTAGGTATTGGATTGCCTGCACTAAATTGCCGGACACCGGGGTCCGAAGCGTTGCTACAGTTTCAAGCTTAGTAACAAGAAAACCGGAGGCATCTGGACTACAGGTCGCAGAGAGCAGTCCTAAGTGTCAATACGTAACCGGAGTCAGGTGGAACAGGGACTTTGAGCAGGACGCTGAAAAAGTAAGGACTTAGTTTCATCACTTAGAAGGCTCCACCACAATGTTGGCCGGGCAGTACAGCTATTGAGAAAGCTGGAGATTCAGAGTTAACTTCGCTTCAGGCAAGTTGGACTCACCTACAATTGAAGTAAAGGAGGCCTCTAACCTGCTCAGCTGTTACCGGAATGTGCACTCTCCACCCCGACCAGCTTCCCGGGATCTTCTTGAACCATCTACCAGTAAAAGGTATGAAAAGAAGCTGCATTGTGTGCGACTGAATTATTATCTACACTCTGCATCATCGTCACCATAGACTTCCAGGGACCAGTCTCACCTGTGGGAGACTTACCACCCAGCTGCCCCCATAACATCCCCTGTGAAGATCCTAATAGCAGCGCTGGTCCAATTAACCAGATACCACAGGTGGCGTCACGAACTACCTATCCTTAAAATCCCCTGTAAATATCCCCCATCGCTTGACTGCCAGGGCCACGGACCGAGTCCCGCTGCCAGTGACAACTCCCATAGAAATCTATGGGCTCGGCTCCGAGTACCCCATAGCCCTGGTGACCACAATTGTGGTGCGAGTCAATTATATCTGCAGTCACCACTAGGGGAGCTACCTGTATGCAAAAATACATGATAAGATTCTGTGTGCAGCCACCACTAGGGGGAGCTCCCTGTATACAAAAATAAATGATAAGATTTCCCCTGCAGCCACCACTAGGGGGAGCTCCATCACTAAGTAGAGCCTTCTGCTTGCAATTTATGAATTAAACTAAAAATAGATTTCCGACTGCTGGAAAAGAAAATAATATGAAAAAAAGCAATTGCTATGAAACTGAAGAAAAATAAACATTAATCATGATTTTTTTTCCCTTGTTGTCTCATTATTGGAGCTCTAGAGATCCTTTTGGTGTTTGTTTACCAGTAGCCAGCTTGTATCTGCTGCAGGCGATCAGTGATCGTAGCCAGTGCATGTCATCCTACTGGCATCAGGGCTCTGTGTTGCAGTTTTGTTCTTGCAGCAATCTCCTATGAAGTCCTGGAAGAGCGATGGACCAATGTATATCCTTAAATGCGATAGCCCCTATTGACTGAGGCCTCATGTATACAGTTGCACCTGATCTACAAGGATGTGACGCGCAGAGAAGGGTATAACATGAAGACAGTATGCAAAAATCTCATGAGCCCCCTCTAGTGGTAACTGCAAGCAAGAGCGTTTTATCATTTGTGTCTATGCTAATGGGGTCGGATTGGAAGATTTTAAAAAAATGTAGAAATATTTATTGACCCCAAATCATCAACTACTGTGGATTTCAGTAACAGTTGTGAAAAAATGAAACATTTCCAATTTGGCTGAAGAACTGTCCTCTTCACCAGGAAATGGCAGAACTGCTCCATCCAGCAAATTACGGTGGCTGCGACTCACCAGCCTCATCTGCATTTATTGTTTCCTCTCCTTATTTAATAAAATCCATTTCATATGTTATAATTTCATAACTGATAAATAAAAAGCTCCAGATTTTTGAAAGGAAATCACTATTTCTATTTCTTCTAAAGAAAGGGCATGACCTTCTGTGTGCGGCATCGGTCCGAGGCTGCGGGGGGATCACAGAGTGGAGAACTTTCTATCATTATGGATTGGCTGCCTACATTTATGAAATGATAGAAAAGTGTAGACAAGAAGTTGATGGAGCAGGATCACACTATAATTCCACATCGATACAGAACTTCCAGAAACTAAAATTGTGTATGAAGTCTCATACATTGCACATATTGGTCTTCTGTGCTCAATTGGAGCATTTGACCATCATAGAGAAGGAACCTTTTAGGACCATTCGTGTGAAGGAACCTTTTAGGACCATTCGTGTGAAGGAACATTTTAGGACCATTCGTGTGAAGGAACATTTTAGGACCATTCGTGTGAAGGAACCTTTTAGGACCATTCGTGTGAAGGAACCTTTTAGGACCATTCGTGTGAAGAAACATTTTAGGACCATTCGTGTGAAGGAACATTTTAGGACCATTCGTGTGAAGAAACATTTTAGGACCATTCGTGTGAAGGAACATTTTAGTACCATTCATATGAAGGAACATTTTAGGACCATTCGTGTGAAGGAACATTTTAGGATCATTCGCGTGAAGGAACATTTTAGGACCATTCGTGTGAAGGAACATTTTAGGACCATTCGTGTGAAGGAACATTTTAGGACCATTCGTGTGAAGGAACATTTTAGGACCATTCGTGTGAAGGAACATTTTAGCACCATTCATATGAAGGAACATTTTAGGATCATTCGTGTGAAGGAACATTTTAGTACCATTCGTGTGAAGGAACATTTTAGGACCATTCGTGTGAAGGAACATTTTAGCACCATTCATATGAAGGAACATTTTAGGACCATTCGTGTGAAGAAACATTTTAGGACCATTCGTGTGAAGGAACATTTTAGTACCATTCATATGAAGGAACATTTTAGGATCATTCGTGTGAAGGAACATTTTAGGACCATTCGTGTGAAGGAACATTTTAGTACCATTCATATGAAGGAACATTTTAGGATCATTCGCGTGAAGGAACATTTAGAGCCATTCGTGTGAAGGAACATTTTAGGACCATTCGTGTGAAGAAACATTTTAGTACCATTCATATGAAGGAACATTTTAGGATCATTCGCGTGAAGGAACATTTTAGAGCCATTCGTGTGAAGGAACATTTTAGGACCATTCATGTGAAGGAACATTTTAGGACCATTCGTGTGAAGGAACATTTTAGGACCATTCGTGTGAAGGAACATTTTAGGACCATTTGTGTGAAGGTGGAGTGGGGTAACAGAAGGCAGGGTTGCTGGTGCAAAAAAAAAAAAAAAAAAAGCAGGATTATCCGCCATTCGTTCCTATGTTTGTTCTTTTGTTTTTGCATCACCTTTTAAAGTTTCTGTGTGTTGTTGTATATATGTTTTTAATTATTTTACGTTTTTCTATATATAGTTTTCATTTCTAAATACATGTGCTGCGGGACCATGTGGAGAAAAAAAGAACTAATTTCCTTCATATGCTTGGCTTACTATGAATGGCAGAAACTATCTGGTGATATAGGAAATAAAAGATGAATTTCCACTTGGAATGAAAAGATCACAGACGAATTTGGGCCGCTGAAGATACACATTGATGGGAAATTGTATTTGTAATGAATGTTTTATCTTCATGATGCATACCATTGGTTAATACTGCAGTGCGCATGCGTGCGATAGTCACCTGTCACCGCCCCATGATATCCGGCACAGCCTTTCGCCGGCGCACGACTGATGCTCTGCATTGAGCGACCGTTGTGGGCGTGGCTGGGCGGGCCCGGGTCACGTGGGTCGGGCTGATGACGTTGCACACATGCGCCGTCAAATGCAGCATTCATGTGGGTCAGCATGTGATGGTCACATGACCAATCACTATGGATACTTAAGGTCCTTCAGTGCTTGCAATCTCACACTTCCCCTTGAGAAAGCGAGACATACAAGAAGCGAAACGTACGTTGGGGCATATTTGTGTGACATCCTGCATTTAGGTGAGGTTTTTTGTTCCTGATCTTGCCATAGTATATGACCATGTATGGTTAGTGAGGCTATGTATGGACACATTGGCCTGAGATCGTGGGCACAGTACTGCGGTCTTTTATTATGGCAGAGACCTGTTATTCAGGATATATGACTTTAACAATACTTTGGTACTTTATATGCTCTCACCTATTTGTGATCTATTAACATTACAATGTGTATACCATGTTAAGGTGAAGTGGGTGTCCACAACTTTTTGGTGTCTTTTTTAAACACACATCTAGTTCTACGTTTTTTTGCTATGTTTTTGTCAGCAATATTTGTTCAATAAAACCTTTTGATAATTTGCTTATAAAACTCCAGTCTTTTTCTCCTGTTCTTTGTCATATTTGCACTTGGAGGTATGTGCAGTAATCAGGTGATTGTTTTCACCACTGCGTAACATGGATCTGGATTTTAGGTTGTTGTTGCTGGTGCATGAGGCAGGTGGCAGCAGGAGTTGGTTGATACTGCGGGCCCTGGGATGGGAGGAGGGGGTGTCCCGGTGATGCAAGACTGTGCTGAGATTTCAGAAAATGTCAATAGTGAGTGGGCTCCCCTGTACTTTCCATTGATTTCCCTCTGGTGGGCTTCGGGAAAATTGCCACTGGAGGCGGCTCACAAGCAGATTGAGATCTTGGTAGCCGAGATCCCAGGAGACAAGATCTAGGGAGCCGAGATATCAATCTGCGCATGTGCCGCCTCGGGTGGCCATTTTCCCGAAACCCACCAGAGGGAAATCAATGGAAAGTGCAGAGGACTGCGCTCACTGCCAATATTTCCTGAAAGCCCAGTGCAGCCTCGCACCTCTGGGACATCCCCTCATGATGGCTCACAGCATTGCCCCACTCCTACCCCTATTGGCCTCGTGCAGCAGTGACCCTGCCTCCTGAGACCCTGCTCTACCGCAGCGGCACTCTCCTCCCCCCAGCAACCTATCATAAAATCAGATTGTAAGATACACCACCATTTTATTTAAAAAAAACATTTTTTCCTGTTTTCTTTCCCAAAATTTGGGTGCGTCTTATGGTCCGATGCGTCTTATAGTCCGCAAAATATGGTAATTGTGTGGCTCTTTTAGTATAGTTAGGAAAAACATGTTTGGGGGCTTCCAATGCTTCTCTCCAAGTCCTCATTTCTGATTAGTTCTACATCTGTCTCCACTCACTCCTCGTCAGGTCATGTAGTGTTTTTGGGCTCCTTGCCAGCAAAAGGGCATGTCATTGGGATATAAGGCAAGATTCAGGTGGGGATACATTAGCACTTGAGACAAGGGGAAGTCTCTCAGGACAGGAAGTAGACCAGGAATACGATCTGAAGGGCATGTCGCAATTGTAGATAGTCAAAATTTTGGTAAAAAGGTAACTTTTTGGAAGGTTTAGCTCTTATTTTAAGGGTCTGGAAATGCTTAAGAGCCCCAAGCTAAAAGATCTGACCAAGGTTAATCACTCTTTTGCCACATAGTACTCCATTCCAGAATTGACAGTTCGGTGAGAGTTTTATTATGCCAAAATGCGTAGAGGATAGCCATAAGGAGGGGACCGACGCAACCATTGTGCCGCAGACCAGACCATAAGGGCATGCTTGAAGATCAGATATAGCGGAGACTCGAGGGCTCTCGTAGAGCAGCAAAGTCGCACATGTAGTGGATGTGATGCATGGTAGGGACGGACGATTTCCACAAGGCCTCTGAACATTGAGATTGTACATGCATGGGATGTTACCTAACTTTCTCAGAAGTCAGCATTAGGAACCAAACAACGATGTGTGATCCCCTCTGACTTTGTTTCCCTGAATCCATACTATTTCTCCCCCAAATTCTGTGTAAAGAGGTGGAAGGTCCCCTCAGTTGCGCCCTCTCCTCCTTCCTTGTGACTCCCCCCGAGCACTTTATGCACCTGTATGTTTTATGTGTAATGTAATGCATGTGATGTGTTTGTTGAACCTTGTATTGTGTATGTTCTCCTTTAAAACCTATGTATAGAGTAGGGAAAGAGTTAATGTTGTGGGCTGGGCCAGCAGCAGAGAGGAGGGAGAAAGCTACTGCTCCCAGTCTGTAAGACAAAAGAGTCTGGGAGTATAAGCTCATGGCCACCTTTGACACACTGAGAGCAGGAATGAAAGTGTCGCATGGATTTATGTCTTTCTATATCAACTAGGGAATGGGTTCCTTAGACCTTGTGGGGGCATCACAACCCTGGACCAGACCTCAATCTCAGGACAATAGAGTAGGGAAAGAGTTAATGTTGTGGGCTGGGCCAGCAGCAGAGAGGAGGGAGGAAGCTACTGCTCCCAGTCAGTGAGACAAAAGAGTCTGGGAGTATAAGCTCATGGCAACCTTTGACACACTCAATGCGGGAATGAATGTGTCGCATGGATTTATGTCTTTCTATATCAACTAGGGAATGGGCTCCTTAGACCTTGTGGGGGCATCACAACCCTGGACCAGACCTCAATCTCCAGGACAATGAAACTTTCACAATGATCTATGAATAGTGTTGAGCATTCCGATACTGCAAATATCGGGTATCGGCCGATATTGGCTGTATCGGAATTCCGATTCCGAGTACCGATATTTTCGTCATATCGGATACCGGAATCGGAATGTCACTGTCACTGTCAGTGTCCGTCGGTCGGGTCTGTCAGGAGTCAGCGGCACTTACCCGGCAGAAGATCTCCGGCGGTCACATCCCGGACTGCTTAATGGCCGCCATCCTCTTCTCCCTGGCGGTCACATGCAGTTTCTCGCGATAACTGCAGTGACTGCTGGGTAATCGCGGCCGTAAAGCAGTCCGATGACGTCACCGCTGGGGAAGCAGGTAATCAGCTGTGCTGCGCCGGGATGTCAGGCTCTGCCTGTCATTGCGATGTAGCAGAGCTGGATCGTCGTGGGACTGTCGTTACTATGGACTGCGTCGGACAGGTGGTATACTGTTGGTTTGTTTTTTTTATTTTTTTACAGGAGATCGATGGCGTCGCAGGATGAGAGAGTAATAAAAGAAATGAAAACTGTGTTGTCTCTTTTATTTCATTAAAAGACTTTTTTCTTGCTTTGTCTTTTTTTTAAACATTTAAAAACTTTGGGATTAATAATGGATCGGTGTCTTATTGACGCCTCTCCATTATTAACCGGGCTTTTTGTCACCGTGCAATCAACGGTGACATTAACCCCTTATTACCCCGCTTGCCACCGCTACAGGGCAAGTGGGAAGAGCCGGGTAAAGTGCCACAATTGGCACATCTTTTGATGCGCCAAATGTGGGGCTGCTGTAGCCTGGTATTATCAGGCTGTTGAGGGCCAAAATCCATGGGCCTTGACAGTCTTTTAATACCAGGCCGCAGCAGTCTGCATTTTACTTGGCTGGTTAACAAAAATAGGGGGACCCCTACGCCGTTTTTTTTTCGAGGGGATCCCCTATTTTTGTTAACCAGCCAAGCTAAGCAGACTGCTGTGGCCTGGTATTATCAGGCTGGCAAGGTCCATGGATATTGGATCCTTACCAGCCTGAAAAATCAGGCCTCAGCGGTCTGCTTCATCTGGCTGGTTAACAAAAATAGGGGGGACCCCACGCCAATTTTTTTCGAGGGGATCCCCTATTTTTGTTAATCAGCCAAGATATGCAGACTGCTGTGGCCTGGTATTATCAGGCTGGCAAGGTCCATGGATCTTGGCTCCTTAACAGCCTGAAAATCCAGGCCTCAGCGGTCTGCTTCATCTGGCTGGTTAACAAAAATAGGGGGGACCCCACGCCATTTTTTTTTCGAAGGGAACCCCTATTTTTGTTAATCAGTTCCCTCTGACGTCACTGATTGTGTCCCTGGCTGACCTGAAGTGAAAGTGGAAAGCAATCAATTAAGCTTTCCACTTAAGGGCCCGTCTCACATAGCGATATCGCTACCGAGATCGCTGCTGAGTCACTAGTTTTGTGACGCAGCAGCGAGCTCACCAGCGATATCGCTGTGTGTGACATTCAGCGACGATCAGCCCCCCTGCCGGGTATCGCTGATCGTCGCTGAAATGTCAGGACCTTTTTTTGATCGCTGGTTTCCCGCTGACAGGCACGCATCGCTGCGTGTGACAGGCGGGAGACCAGCGATCCGCTGGTATCCAAGGTACACAGCGGGTTTCCAGGCGCGGGGCTGTGCCTAGAAACCCGCTGTGTACCTTGGATACCAGCGCTTTGATGCAGGGAGCTGGTATCCAAGGTACACAGCTGGTTTCCAGGCACGCGCAGCGCTTGGAAACCGCTGTGTACCTTGGTTACCAGCTCCCTGCATCAGGGCGCTGGTATCCAACGTACACTGCGGGTAACTAAAGGCTGGGTCTCACATAACGTACACAGCGATCCCGACAACGATATGCACTTGTCAGGATCGCTGGTGTATCGCTACATGATCGCTGATGAGCTGCCAAACAGGCAGCTCAGGCAGCGATCTGGGACAGCGACACTGCGGGTAACATCGCTTAGTTACCCGCAGTGTACCTTGGATACCAGCGCCCTGATGCAGGGAGCTGGTATCCAAGGTACACAGCGGGTTTCCAAGCGCTGCGCGGTGCCTGGAAACCCGCTGTGTACCTTGGATACCAGCTCCCCTGCATCAGGGCGCTGGTATCCAAGGTACACAGCGGGTTTCTAGGCACAGCCCGCGCCTGGAAACCCGCTGTGTACCTTGGTTACCAGCGGATCGCTGGTCTCCCGCCTGTCACACCCAGCGATGCGTGCCTGTCAGCGGGAAACCAGCGATCAAAAAAAGGTCCTGACATTTCAGCGACGATCAGCGATACCGGCAGGGGGCTGATCGCCGCTGAATGTCACACACAGCGATATCGCTGGTGAGCTCGCTACTGCGTCACAAAACTAGTGACTCAGCAGCGATCTCGCTAGCGATATCGCTATGTGAGACGGGCCCTTAAGCGATGTTACCCGCAGTGTCGCTGTCCCAGATCGCTGCCTGAGCTGCCTGTTTGGCAGCTCAGCAGCAATCATGTAGCGATACACCAGCGATCCTGACAAGTGCATATCGTTGTCGGGATCGCTGGTGTATCGTTATGTGAGACCCAGCCTTTACTCTCCTGTCAGCCAGGAGAGGAGCTCATTCATTTGGGGTTTACTGTGAGGCTGCAGCATTAGCTGCGGTCCCTGCAGTAAACATTAACCCTTTCTGAAGGATTACACCGTGGGACCTGACTGTGCATGGGATAGGTAAGAATAATTTTGCTTTTTTATTTTATTTTTATTACAGGAAATGGTTTTTGCAGTAAAATAAAAGATGGTCAAAAACTGTGATTATTTCATTAAAATGATTTTTAATTAAAGTGTGTGTGTTTTATTTTTATTTCATGCAATAGGATTAATAATTGATAGTTGTCTAATTGACAGCTCTCAATTATTAACCTGGCTTAAGGTCACCTTTCAATAGCAAGGTGGCTTTAACCCCATATTAACCCATTCGCCACCGCTACAGGGCAATGGGAATAGACGGGCAAAGTGCCAGAAAGGGCGAATCTAATTATAGATTTGTCTTTCCTGGGGTGTCTGGGGGCAGATGTTAGTAGCCAGGGGGGGGGGCAAAAATAATGGTCCCTCTCTGGTCTATTATTATCTGCCCCCACTCACTGGCTTTGTCTGTCTGGTTGCGAAAATAGGGCGGGAGCCCACGCATTTTTTTTCAGCAATTTTACACCTCACATATATATATATACATGTCATTGAATTTGTGACACATATATATATATTTATATTTATAGTTCATACACTTCTACATAGTATAATAGCCGCTAATTCAATTGCCGGTGTGAGGAACTCAGCCGGCCGCCACACGGTAGCCCGGGTACCACAGCTTCTGATACCACCGCCGCTACCAAATGTGACGGACGATCCCTTTCCTCCCACGTCACCAATGGGACGTAACTCCACAGGTACAGCTCTCCGGCGCCCCCCTTTGTCTCTCAGGTCAGTAAGAGAACTGCACCTAGAGCAAATGGCCGCCGGGGAAGGTGTCCTGGTACCCACTGGGTATTCTAAGATTCGTGATCAGAGTAAAAGCATCAGCCCAAGATTAATTTTATGGTTTAATTTGCTTTAAGGGCGCACTAGATAATTACAGGAATATACAGTAAAGCTATACAACGTAATTACAATGGATTTGCAGTCAGAGTAAGAATACAACAATAATGTACAAGGCTTAAAGGTATAAGCTATAGATCAATATTACCGGGTTGTAGTATGGTCATGGGGAGGCATGGAGCTCTGCGTTCCCCAGGTGAAAGTCTTCAGTTGCTGGACAGCCCCCAATGCATGTGCTGCAGCTCCATTTGGCAAGTCTGTCCCTGGTGCTTCTGTGTGTGAAAATGGAATGAGAGACCAGCCTCTTCTTGGCTACAGCTTTTAAACCTGCTAGGCCCTTCCCCATTTGCTTTGAAGCACGCATATTAACTGGCCTGCAATTCATATGGAGCAGGAAACAATGGCTTGAGCTTGAGCTATTTACCATACGACTGGCCATCTTATTCAGACCCTGGCCTAAACCAATTAGCATGTAAAGGCCTATTGATTCATAGTGGACATCAAAGCTGGCCGTACTGAATATGCTAATAGGCCCTGTGTAGCTAAAAGTCTGTGGCTGTGTGAACTGACAAAATGGAGGCTGGTACAGGCCCTATACAAAATGGCGACAACCTTTTCCTTACAGCCGGCTTTTGTGAAAATGCAGAACCCGACATGAAATGACACTTGGTGTACATAGGGTTAACCATGTCCTTTGCTATCTGATTTGCACAAACAATTACATCAGTCTATGTGTGCAAAATTTCACACCTGTAGGGGTTAATTAAAGGTGTAAATTCGTAGCAAAAAAGTCCGGTTTTTTTACAACGAATTTACAACTTTAATTAACCCCTACAGGTGTGAAATTTTGCACACATAGACTGATGTAATTGTTTGTGCAAATCAGATAGCAAACGACATGAAAAGACATGGTTAACCCTATGTACACCAAGTGTCATTTCATGTCGGGTGCTTCTGTCTTTTCACAGAAGCCGGCTTTACCCGGCAATTTAATCAGAGGATATTTTACTATGTAGAAGTGTATAAACTATACATATATGTATATATATATATGTCACAATGACATGTATATATATATATATGTATTCTATGTGTGTATATTTAGTGTTTACAAGGAAAGAATGGGGTTTTTTTAATTACGATATTTTGTTCCCATAGACTTACATTGGATTTCCGGTATCGGTATCGGGTATCGCCGATATTTTAATGGTATCGGCGATACCATTCCGATTCCGATACTTTTGGATATCGGAAAGTATCGCTCAACTCTATCTATGAACCATTCTAATATTTATGGCCACCACTGTTTATCCCTCTCCCATAATGACAGTTCTGCTTCACATCACTTGTCTTATCTATTGCATTGTTTCTGTGCTGTGTTGTGTATAAATATGTGATACTTCAGTTTTTGTTTTAGTCTTCGCCTGATGAAGAGACCTGAGTAGTCTCGAAAGCTGCAATTTGTTACCATCTTTTCAGTTAGCCATTAAAAGGTATCAACCACTGAGGACTCTCAACTCTAAATATTTTTCTATCTACTGGCTAACACGGTACGAAGATTTATATCTTTCCTGTATCTATATGTATCTGTCATTCTGTGATTTTAATCTTCCTCCTCCCACTAAAATGGGTTTATTTACAGAATCAGTAGACCAGGATTAGCCCGCTGTACGCTTCCCGACACATCGCCTTCTGTGTGATCGCTGCTAGAAAAGAAAAAATATTCTGTATTTAATTGAATACCTTTTCCCCGTGTGCATTCTCAGCCTCAATGGCCAAAACAAATTTAGCAATTTTCCTATACCTTTTTTTTAACAAGCAATAATTTTGTAGAATTTGTTATTTTGTTTTATTTTTCAGCAGAAAGATACATGCATTATTTTGAGAGCTTTTTGTTACATAAACTTGACAAAAAAAAGCAAATATACTAAAAATCAAATCCCATCACTTTTCTTCAATTTCATGTGTAATTTTAACATTCATATTTAAAAGAATAAAGTTTGTACTTTTTAATGCCTTTAGATTAATTTCCAGGTTTATTCTGATTCTATGGATACCTAACATGCTTTGCTGGTACGGTATGTCACTTTTGTATGACCTGAAATACTTGTATATAATTTTGAAAAATGAAATTATATTTTCAGCAACCAGATATGTACTGAATAAATAGCATAATTCTATAAAAATAAACCTTCTTAAAGCACATTGTTTGCATGACTGCGCACCCTAATGTACGTGCATATGGGGAGATTTCATCCTGTGGAGCTCATGATGTTTTGTGCTTTTTTAATGAAATGGTCCATGAAATTTAAAGGAAAAAAAAAACGTTGAAGTTCTGATTTCATGCAATCGTACGTTGTGCAAACTGTTGGCGACGGCTCAAAATGACTTCATAAATGATGATTCCAAACTTGAGATTGTTTTTTTCTTACTGTGCTGTTCCGTCTGTCTGGTTATGTATTGTATTATTTCCATGCTGTGTATAATCTATTCTTTCATGCTCTCTGCTATCACCTGGTGGCCCTTTCTGTGTGGCAGCCTGTAACTAATTAATTCTGGTACATGCCTTTCACTTCCTGTGTCACTGCTTCTTCTTCCTGTTAACTGCCATTTGCTTGTTAGTTCTTTATGGGAGAGACACGCTTTGCACCGAGCTGTGAAAGGCATCAGTTTTCGACCACCACCCCACTCACTCCTGCTGGTCACACTTGCAGCCACACTTGGTGCTACGTCTTGCTGCACCTCGTTTACCTGCATTTCTGGAGAAGTTACTGTATACCAATCATAAGCTGTATGTCCAGATTTCCAAATAAACAAGTCTGGACTTCACAATCCCTGGTGTGCATCATCTCTCCAGACACTGAACAGCACTGGTCCTGTCTGCTCTGCATGAGGAAGCAGAAGGTAGGAAAACTCCCAGCCCCATTCAACTTCACCTCCATTCGCCTCATGTGGGGACAGAACACTTACTGGGCACTCGGCGCCTATTTGGCCTATAGATGCCTCTGGCCCCGATTCATTAATCTGTTTACACAATAATACTCTGAAAAGTCACAACATTTTTGTGGAAATGTGAAGTTGCGCAAACATGTTGCAAATTTTGGAGTTTTCTTGCCAGTTTTGAGAGATTTGCCAAATGGGCCGCATTTGGGAAGAGCAAGATTGGGGCAGGGAGTGGCAATGTACATCCGTAAAATTCTTTCAAAGTGGCGGCGTTTTTATGCCAGAAATATTCCCTGACTAGAGTAATATTTCTGCCGAGGCACATGGAGGTGCATGTCACGGATAAGATGCATAAGTGTTGTGCACCACTTAATGAATTCGGAGCATCTTATTCCTGCATGCCAGTCTTACGCTATGTTCACATGTTGCATTTTTGCAGCGTTTATTTGCTGCGGTTTTTTTATGCAAATTTTCAGCTGCGTTTTACAGTAGCATGTCACTTCTTTCAGCGTTTTTTCAGCATATTTCCAGCGATTTTTTCACCCAATGGGGAAGTGCTAAAACGCAGCAAAAATGCAGCAAAAATGTAGTTATATTAGTTTTTGGTGCGTTTTTTGGTGCAAAAACCTAAGGAAGTTAAATTGTGCTTTTTTTTGGGGGGGGCACTAAACTTTATCAACATGCACAAGAGACAACAAAAACATAGCAATAAAAACGCAGCAAAACCTGCTTTTTGTAAGCAGCTTCTTTACTGCCAAGAGAGCAGTAAAGACACAATGTGCGAACACGGCCTTAATGACTCGGGGCCTCTGTTTCCAAACCTGAAGAAGCATAATGTAATTACTGAAGCGTTATGGTGTTCCTATTATTTGGGGAAAAAAATGTTGCTGGATCAAAAAATACATTTGGTAGCCCTACGTGAAGGCTACTACACTTGTTGTGTCACTCCATATAATGTCTTCCTCTGAAGCTGTTTCCTGTGTTGCTACCTGAAGGAAACATGCATGAAATCGAACAAGCTTTCTCTTTACTGCACATTTTATGTTGCATTATGAAACATATAGAACGTAATAAAACATTCCGTTATAAAACAATTATACTTTTCGTTTTTATTTCTATATTTTTTTATGTTGCTATTATCCTAAGCCTCACCCAGGCTGTAGCCGTTACTCTAACCCTATCCCAGCTCTACTCCTGGCCACTTAGGGTTAGAAAAAAACATCGAAAACATAGAATTTATTATGATTAGAGATGAGGAGAAGTAATAAAATTAGAATTCTCTAAACCTCATGGACTTTGCTGAGAAGTTCGATTGAATGCAGACTGAATGTTCCCCATTAAGGCTCTGGGCTCACTACAGATCCCCACTGCCTCTTTTGTCCGCTGCCCACCCATCCAGCCTCTTCTTTCTGCATGGACCTCTGAGGCCTGGTGCCTTCACTCTAAGGGAAGAGTCAGATGGCTGCATAACTCAGACGTGCATCATAACGCAATGCTCGGACTGGCCGTTGGCTACCCCAACTCTAACGTGACAGCTGCATGGAAATACTTGAAACTGTCTCGCATTGGTCAGGAGAGCCGCCGGCCAGTCTGCGCGTTACGTTGTGGCCCCCAGCAGTGTGACTCCTCCCTAAAAAAAAGGACTTGGTGCGTTGTGACGGCACAATGTTGTGATACGGCATGACCTCTGAGGCCTGGACGCGGCTGGAAGTCCTGCTCTAGAGTGAAGACAACTGTAAGATGACGCGCACCACATTGGTGGTACCAGGGCTATGGGGTACTCGGAACCGAGCCCATGGAAGTCTATGGGGAATGTCACTGGCAGCAGAGCTCGGTCCGTGGCCCTGGCGGTCATGCAATGGGGGAATATTTACAGGGGATTGTAGATTAGAATAGTTCGTGACGCCACCTGTGGTTTCTGATCTGATTGACCAGCGCTGCAGGGTAGATCTCTGAGGGGATGTTATGGCAGCTAGGTGTTAAGTCCCCCACAGTGGGACTGGTCCCTCAAGTTATGGTGGTGATGCAGGGTGCAGATAAGAATTCAGTCACACACAATGCAGTCTCTTTCCATACCTTTACTTGTAGATGTTGCAGGTATGTCCCGGGAAGCTGGTCAGGTTGGAGAATGCACATTCAGGGAATTGTTGAGCAAGTTAGAGGCCTCCTTTCTCCTTAAAGTGTTTGTGAGTACAAACTTGCATAAAGTCAAGTGCAACTCTTTCAATAGCAATAACTGCGCCCGGCCAACATTGTGGTGGAGTCTTCTATGTCTCTGATTATCAGATGTTGAGAGAACTAAGTCCTTACTTTTGTCGTGCACTGACTCAAAGTCCCGTTCTCCCTGACTCCGGTTACGTATCAGCGCTTAGGGCTACCTTCTGCGACTTGAAGTCCAGAAAGGCCTCCGGTTTTCTTATTACTAGACTGAAGTACTAGCAATGCTTCGGACCCCGGTGTCCGGTTTAATTGAGTGAGGGTGATTTGTCCCTTTGTCACTCTTACTTCTCCACTCGCCCTTCGCCCTGCTCTCGCCCTTAACATAAGCACGTGTAGCAATGGTGTCAAGGTCAGCTTTCCTTCAGTGCTCACTGACCTGTTCTCAGTTGGCTCGTTGGTATAACTGCTGTAATCCCCTTCCTTCTTTCCTTCACAGATCTCTGTCCAGAGCAGTTCACAGGACGCTTCGTCAGACTGTATTTACGCTGTAGCTCTGAGAGTCACCTTCCACTTTCTTAGGAATACAGGCAGCTTGTTCTGAGTAGCAGGTTAAGGGGTAGCTCTGACTAGGCTAGGATGATTCACTTCACCCGTACTAGCCTCCACTTCCGTATAAGATGAGCTACACAAGCTCTGTCAGGATTCAGTCTTCTCTCCTCTCCCTCCGTCTGTCTCTGACTGAAACAGAAACTAAACTGCCTGAACAGAATGTGCTCACTCCTCTCCTCCTGCACAGACTGACTGCGGATGGGATGACTCACTCCTGAGCCACCCGGAGCTTGACTGACTAACTTTGCTACGTCACACTACTTAAATAGTCTAATATGCCTCTAGTGGCAATGCTGAAAGTGTGCGTGAATGAATATCAGGCTTTACAGTTACCTTCCTGTGCATTTTCCAGGAGACATGTGTGCCTTGCGCAGCTGGGCCACACAGCGCTACTGCGGAAAACGTAGGTACGCCGCGGACCAGACGGCAGGCTTTTGATAAGGAGGCAGCAAGGGTGCCGGGAAAGATGAGCGGTGAAGTGAGTGTTGTTTCTTTTGTGTGTTTTAACCTTTTTACGGCCCTCTAGAGTTTGGCAAAATAGCGTCTGCAGTTGGCGGAGCAAATGACCAAAAAACTACGTATTCTGGAGAATAAGGATTTTGGCAAAATTTGAGTATAATTCAAGTTCCTCAAATTAATTCTCCCGACTCTAATTATAAATTATTGTTTTTGATTTTTGTTTATTACAAGAAGCATTTTTATGGGTCCCTGGAGCTAGAAGACCACTTTTTCGCACACAATAATAACACACAGTGGCTTCCCCCGCACCCGCAGTGCTGGCAAGGTCTTCACGGCGTGTGGGTGCGGAGTTATGACGTTGGGAGCGTCACAGATTTACACGCAGGTTTCCTCCTGCGTGTTTGTACAGACCGTCAGTCCGGGCGTTCACAGACATAACGTTTTCTAACACAACGCGCAATAAAAAGAAATGACCTCAACAATCGTCAGGATTAACGTCGAGATAATAAGATTAATTAGCAGGATTAGGACCCGTAGGCCTCATTTATCAAACTTCATAGCGACCAATCACAGAGCAAACTGCTCTGGTAAAATGAAAGCTACGCTGCGATTGGGTGCTTGGGTACAATAAAATCTGCACTGTGACTGGTTGCTATGGGCAACAAAGACGTTTAATGCTGCACCGTTTTGATAAAGTAGGCCAAAACACGGGATCATTTTTAGGTGTGATGGAGTCAGGGCTGCTTTTATTTTATTATTCACTGGCAATGAATGGAAATTCCAATTTAGCAAATTTGCTAAAATTTTGGCAAGGAAATTTTATCAAATGTGCAATATTAGGCTTTGCAGACCCCACAGCAACACCGGCCTCTATCAGCCATGTATGGAGGAGCTAAATCTCATCTTCACTTTTTAACACCATAAATGTCGCTGTCATTTAATTCTCGTCATTCCAGTGTCACATCTCAGACGGTAAAGGGCTGATGGGTTACCGTGGCAGCTGGGGTCCTGCTGAAGGCCCCTTCACTGCCATCTTGGTACTCCTTTTGAAGCCCAGCCCAATGCTGAGCCCTATGGACCGTGATTGATTCTATATACTGCATTTCCAAAGTATCATTGTATATACAGTTATGTGCGAATGAGAGGCCCACAGACGAAGCCAACGCAATCTTCAACTGGATGTGCGTCCTTGGAAGTATCGTTGTACTTAGGAGAAATTGCACGACACATTTTGGGATCATTTTTTTCTTGTTACCCTTGTGAAAATGCAGAATTTGGGGCTAAAAAACAATTTTGTGGGAAAAAATTGATTTTTTTTTTTAACCGCTCAACATTATAAGCTTCTATGTAAATTCCCTGAGGGGTCTAGTTTCCAAAATGGTATCAGTTGTGGGGCGTTTACATTGGTTAGGCACATCAGGGGCTCTCCAAACTCGACACGGCGTCCGCTAATTATGCCAGCAAATTTTACATTAAAAATAACAAATAATAAATCCCAACAGTGTCACCAGCAAAGCACCCCCACATCATCACACCACCTCCTCCATGCTTCACGGTGGGAACCAGGCATGTAGGATCCATCCGTTCACCTTTTCTGCGTGCAAAGCAGTAATCAAAGCAAAAGGTGGCTACTTTGAAGAACCTAGAATATAAGACATATTTTCAGTTGTTTCACACTTTTTTGTAAAGTGTATTGTATAATTCCACATGTGTTACTTCATAGTTTTGATGCCTTCAGTGTGATTCTACAATTTTCATAGTCATGAAAATACAGAAAAATCTTTGAATGAGAAGGTGTGTCCAAACTTTTGGTCTGTACTGTTATATATATATATAATATAATATATATATATACCAGGAGAAAAATGAAGCAATCAGGTGAACAATATAAAGATAAAATTCAGATTTTATTAAATCAAATTATCAGAATAGAAAAACAGTGTACAAAGCATTAGTAGTAAGACAAACACATGCAGGAAAACCCAAGGCACCACAGGGCAGAAAAAAACCCAGACAATCCCAAATGTATCTCAACAATGTGAAAAGGATAATACCTCTAAAGTGCCAGTGCATATATGCAGATACATGAAATAGGTAAGTATTCCAAAGTAAAAAGCGCTAAAGCAGCAGTATAGAGGTAGAATAGCGGGTTCAAAAAGAGCCCATAAATGAAGGGAATCTTTCCGAAATAAGGGATGCAAGGGGAGTGCCCTGGGCCAGGTAGTGACACTACCTGGCCCAGGGCACTCCCCTTGCAGTGAAGATTCCCTTCATTACAGATTAAATGTAATCTTAAAGCGGGTGCCGTTTCTTTCTTATGTGGACACATGTCTACTCCTACTGCTGGCGCTATTTCTATGCCATTATGGGGGCTTCTAATGCTCATATATAATATAATATATATAAACTGACCTCAAGAAGAAGAATAATACTGGTGAATGAATGCCGTAAAAAAATGTGTATATATATATATATACATATTTATATATATATGTATGTATGTATATATACAGTATATATATATAACTGATCTTGAGTATAATAATAGTAATACTGTTGAATGAATGCTGTAAAAAACAAAATCCCCAAAAACATTGCATTGCAGAATTATCCTTTTATTTCCCTTCACTATTTCACCTCAATTGGAATTTTGTTTCCAGTTTTTCACTACATTATATGGTAAAAATCAATCGATTAAAAAAAATATAAGTAATGGCTCTTGCAATAAGCAGAATAAAATACAAAAGTTCTTTCGAGAATTTAATCATGAAAAGTATCTTTAAAACTGAATAATATCCAGTAAAGGGCTCGTTACAGATAATAAATGTGTGAGTGGAAGAAAATAATAGATCAGATAATTGGGCGCTATAATAATGAAATAGAGATAAACATTGAGCCGTAAATGGACAGCCGCACAAAGCTCCCTGTCACATCCTTTATTGGGCCGTCATTACAGCGTCCTACACGTACAATTAGGATGTTTTGTCGTGTGGAGCAGAGGAGAGTGACAGATTCACGGAGGCTCTTAAATCCCAATAGTCATAAATGATTTTCTCTCCGGTCCACGCTTTGGTTCTATAAATGTAATGTAACAACTATTGGAAATCTATTGTCCCTGAAAAACGATGACCCAGCGTAATGAAAATTGTCACGAGCGCATTGTAATAAAGTCGGACGTGTGTATGAGCGAGACAAAGAAGCTGCCAGTTCTACCTGACACCTCTCAACATATTGTCATTATGTGTCAGAAAACGTTTTAGCACCTAAAACAGAGGCATAGAGTTAAGTAGTTTCCTGACTTTGGAAGAAGAATAACAGAAATAATCAAATTATTAAAGAACTTATAAGTCATATGTTATAAAATCTTATAAAATATGAAAATGAACTTCATGGGTTATTCTTCATTTAGCCCCTTATCCACAGGGCCGGATAACTTGCTGATTAGTGATGATCGAGCATCGGGGTACTCGGGCACGCTCGTTACTTGAACAAGTTCCCAATCTGCATGTTTGGCACCTGTTAGACAGCCAATGAACATGCTGGATACTGGCAGTACTGTCATTGGCCAGTCACATCGCTTCATGGGGTGACGTGATGTTCGGCACACTGTGTTCAGGGAGAGATGTTATAGGAGGGAGAATGTAGTTTAATTATCCCTATTAATATCATAAAATTTTCAGGCATATAAATACATACCTACTTTAAAATGCACAAGGCATGCTGCAATGGATAGGGAAGTGGATGTGCTGCTGATGGTGCACGCAGAGGCCGAGGCCGTGAACAAGGTGAAATGGTGCTGATGCTGGAGCATGACAAACATGCTCATCCATGAGACCTAGCTTACTGTTCCACTTTGCAAGGAAGCGCAGGACACCACTCTTGAAGCCAGATCAGTGTGAACAGGTGGTCGTTTGAATGGCAGATAATGCTTCCAGTCTATTTCCCAGCACCACCCCGTCTTCCACACGGTCCAGTCTAACTAGCCACGTGTCTGGACCACATAATCCTCACCCTGATCCTCCTTTCTCCCACCACGGCAAGTCCCTAGAGACAAGTGATCCCACATTCAAACACTGAGATGAGCTCTTTACATTTCCATTCATTGATCTGGCCTCTCACCCTGCCTGTTTCAAGGGGGACACGAGGAGATTGTGCGTAGTGATGCCCAAATATTTGAGCATCCACAGTTAGAAGACGACTGTGGGGAATGGCAATTAGTGTCTCAAGAGGTAGATGATGATGCGACACAGTTGCCAACAAGTGATGTTGTCAACAAGTCAGGATGACTAGAGTGCAGAAGTGAAAAACGAAGTGGTGAATGATGGAGTCACTGACCCAGTCTGGAAAGGTGCCATGCAGAGTGACGCCAGCAGCACAGAGAAGAAGGGATCCACAGCTCCGTAGCAGGGAGGAAGAGGCAGTAAAGTGGCTAGAGGAAGAAAGCAGCAAACTTCCCTAGAGCACCCACACGTGACAAGTTCCCAAGCCAAGGGTTAATGTTCCACTGTCTGGCACATTTTTAAGCAAAGTGTAGACGATAAAAGAATGGTCATTTGCAACCTGTGCTGTACCAAGATCAGTAGGGGCCTGACCACTACCAAGCTTAACACCAGCTGCATGATCAGGTACATGTCAACAAAGCACCCAACTAGGTGGGCCACATGCCTGGGTCCACAATCAGTGTCTCCGAGTGACACCACTGCCTCTTCTCCTGCACTACATGCTTGCCAATCCCCTGTTGATGACTCAGTCTTGTGTTATGTTTCGGTAACTGAGGAGAAATAGCAAAAGCGGTAATACACCAGAGGGGCTGGAACCTATTGGATTGCAGTAACCTGAACTAACCACACAACTAGAAGTAGCCGTGGAGCGTTCCTACGTTGATCCTAGACGCCTCGTCACAGCCTGAGAAATAACTACACCTAAAGGCAGAAAGATGAAAGCTATCTGCCCCGGAGCAGATCCCCAAAGAAAATAGGAAGCCCCCAAACATGTAATGGCGGTGTTATGATTTGGTAGCTGAGGAGAGCAGGCAAAAACGGCAATACACCAGAGAGGTTGGAATCTACTGGATTGCAGTACCCTGACTAACCACCACAACTAAAGGCAGCATTCCTACGTAGGTCCTAGACGCCTCGTCACAGCCTGAGAGGTTAACTACACCTAAAGATAGAAAGAGGAAAGCTATCTGCCCCAGAGCAGATCCCCAAAGAACATAGGAAGCCCCCAAACATGTAATGGCGGTTAGACAAGAGGAAATACAGACACAGACAGAAAATAGTATGAGCAAACGTTGGGGCCCAAACTACCTGGACAGAAAAGGATAGGAAGGACACTTACTGCAATCCAAAAAAACCCTAAAAAATACCAACTCTACTAATTGCAAAAACACCTGAGATCACACGACCTCTACCACCTAAATTAGTTCTCTGGTATCACAAAACTAAGCCGCAGCCACTGAAAAAACTGGAAAAGGCAAATGAACAAATAACAGTGGCTCAGATAAACTGAGAGGAGCACAAGCCCCCGGGGGGGACCTGGCTGACCTCCACAGAAGTGCAGGGAACAATGCAAAAAGCAAGCACAAAAATAAAAACAGAAAATATCTTATCTGAGAGCAGGAGAAGAGGCAAGACTCAGCAAGCTTCCAAGTGAACCAGGAACCACAGTTGAGACAAGAACAATTGATCACCGGCAACCATGATGGGAGGGAACCTCCCTTATATCAGACCAGTCTGTAACTCCTGATTGCCAATCTTCATTGAATGGTTCAGTACTGTTTGTAACCACCAGAGGGAGCTTCTGCTCAGAATTCATTTCTAACACATTCACAACAGTACCCCCCCCTTGAGGAGGGATCACGAACCCTCATTTGGGCAACCAGGTCGGTCAGGATGAGTTCTGTGATACGCACGGATCAGTCTCCTAGCATGGATGTCCGAAGCAAACACCCAAGAATTGTCCTCCTGACCATAACCTCTCCACTTAACCAAATACTGGAGTTTCCGTCTAGAAAAACGAGAATCCAATATTTTCTCAACCACATACTCCAGATTGCCCTCAACCAAAACAGGGTGGGAGGCGCAGCCATAGGAACCACTGGCTCGACAAACCTCTTCAATAAGGACTTGTGGAACACGTTATGGATCTTAAATGTCCCTGGAAGAAGTAAACGAAAGGAAACAGGATTGAGAATCTCCATGATCTTATAAGGTCCAATGAATCTAGGCTTAAACTTAGGAGATGCAACTCTCATAGGGATATTTCTTGAGGACAACCAGACCAAGTCCCCCACTTCAAACCGAGGACCATCAGTCCTATGCCGGTTGGCAAACCGCTGGGCTCTCTCCTGAGAGAGGGACAACCTCTCCACTACCTGGTCCCAAATCTGCTGCATACGCTCCACAACAGAGTCAACACCTGGACAGACAGAAGCCTCCGTCTGTCCCGAAGAAAATCGAAGGAGAAACCCAAAATTGCAGAAAAATGGAGACATCAAAGTGGCAGTGCTAGCCCTATTATTAAGAGCAAATTCAGCCAAAGGCAAAAAAGAGACCCAGTCATCTTGATCAGCAGACACAAAGCATCTCAGATAAGTCTCCAATGTCTGGTTTGTTCTCTCAGTTTGTCCATTGGTCTGAGGATGAAAAGCCGAGGAGAAAGACAATTGAACACCAAGTTTAGAACAAAATGTCCTCCAAAATCTGGAAACAAACTGTACTCCTCTGTCAGACACAATGTTCTCCGGAATGCCGTGTAACCGAACCACGTGCTGAAGGAACAAAGGCACCAATTCGGAGGAGGAAGGCAACTTAGGTAATGGCACAAGATGTATCATTTTGGAAAACCTATCACAAATCACCCAGATAACGGTCATTCTCTGAGAAACAGGGAGGTCGGAAATGAAATCCATAGAGATATGGGTCCATGGTCTCTTGGGCACAGGCAATGGCATCAACAAACCACCAGAGCGAGAGCAAGGCTTGGAGCGAGAGCAAGTCCCGCAGGACTGCACAAATTCCCTGACGTCACGAGACAAAGTAGGCCACCAAAAGGACCGACTAACCAAGTCTCTGGTACCAAAAATTCCGGGATGACCGGCCAACACGGAACAATGAATCTCAGACATCACACTCTTTTTCCACCAGTCTGGGACAAACAATTTCGCAATAGGGCAGCGCTCGGGTTTATCCTCCTGACACCCTTCCAGAGCCAGTCTCAAATTGGGCGAGATGGCGGAAAGAACTACACCCTCTTTCAAAATAACAGCAGGATCAGATAACTCAGGAGAGTCCGCAAGGAAACTCCTCGAGAGGGCATCCGCCTTAACATTCTTAGTGCCAGGAAGAAAGGAAACCACAAAATTAAAACGTGTGAAAAACAAGGCCCACCTGGCCTGTCTAGGATTAAGTCGCTTGGCTGATTCCAGATAAACCAGATTCTTATGGTCCGTGAGGACCACCACCTGATGTTTGGCTCCCTCCAGCCAATGTCTCCACTCTTCAAAAGCTCACTTCATGGCCAATAACTCCCGATTACCCACGTCATAATTACGTTCAGTTGGAGAAAATTTTCGAGAGAAAAAGGCACAAGGGTTACTTTTAGAGGTCTCTGGATCTCTTTGGGACAAAACGGCACCTGCCCCAATTTCAGAGGCATCAACCTCCACCTGAAACGGCAGAGAAACATCAGGCTGCCGTAGAACAGGATCAGAAGTGAATCTCTGCTTAAGTTCCTGAAACGCAGAGACTGCCTCAGGAGGCCAATTCACCACATCAGAACCCTTTTTGGTCAAATCAATCAATGGTTTAACAATAACAGAGAAATTACCAATAAATTTACGATAAAAATTGGCAAAACCCAAGAATCTCTGAAGAGCCTTTAATGAAGTAGGTTGGACCCAATCACAGATGGCCTGAACCTTGACCGGGTCCATTTCAATAACAGATGGGGACAAAATGAATCCCAGAAATGAGATCCTCTGTACGCCAAAAAGACACTTTGATCCCTTCACATACAGAGCATTCTCTCTCAAAATCTGGAACACAGTCCGAACATGTTTCACATGAGAGTTCCAGTCATTGGAAAAAATCAAGATATCATCCAAATAAACAATCAGAAATTTATCCACAAAATCCCTGAAAATGTCATTCATGAAGGACTGGAAGACGGAAGGAGCATTAGTGAGCCCAAAGGGCATCACTAGGTACTCAAAATGCCCCTCTGGGGTATTAAACGCCGTCTTCCATTCATCCCCGTGCTTAATGCGAATAAGGTTATACGCCCCCCTGAGGTCAAGCTTGGTAAACCAAGTAGCACTTTTCACCCTGGAAAACAGGTCAGAAATCAAGGGTAACGGATATTGATATTTCACAGTGATATTGTTCAAGAGACGATAATCAAAACACGGCCTTAATGAACCATCCTTTTTGGCCACAAAGAAAAAAACAGCACCCAATGGTGAAGAGGATGGTCTGATATGACCCTTCTCCAATGACTCCTTGATATAAGACCGCATAGTGTCATGTTCAGGTACAGACAAGTTAAAAAGGCGACCTTTAGGGAATTTACTACCAGGCACTAATTCAATAGCGCAGTCATAGCTCCTATGGGGGGGGCAAGGATGCAGATTTACTTTCGCTAAACACATCAGAAAAATCAGTCAAAAAGTCAGGAACATCCTGAGCCTGGGGAGAGGCAGAAAAAACAGGAGTGTTGGCATTAACACATTGGCAGCCCCAACTGGTTACAGACACAGATTTCCAATCCAAAACAGGATTATGAGACTGTAACCAAGGGAAACCTAGTACAATAATGTCATGCAGATTATACAGCACCAAAAATTTGCAACTCTCCTGATGATCAGGTTCAACCCTCATTATCACCTGAGTAGAGAACTGGGGTATATTCTCAGCCAAAGGGGTAGAATCAATTCCCAGTATTGGAATAGACTTCCGTAGGAGTATCAAGGGAAACCCACAACGTTTAGCAAAATCAAAATCCATCAGGTTAATAGCTGCTCGCGAATCAACAAAAGCCTGAGCAGAAAATGTGGACAGGGAGCAAATCAGGGTAACAGTCAACAGAAATTTAGTCTGAACATTACCCAAGACAACTGAGCGTGCAAAACGTCTTCCCCGCTTAGGGCAGACTGAAATAGCATGAGAGGCATCACCACAGTAGAAACATAACCCATTGCGTTTTCGAAACTCATGACGCTGTGTCCCAGAAGCCACTCTATCACACTGCATGGGTTCAGAAGCTGGTTCACAAGGCAACACTATTCCACGCATACCTCTTCGCTCACGCAAACGTCTGTCAATTTGAATCGCTAATGACATAGAATCATTGAGACCAGAGGGAGCAGGGAAACCCACCATAACATCTTTTACATTCTCTGACAGACCCTTCCGAAAAAGGGCTGCCAAAGCATCATCATTCCATTTGGTCAGGACTGCCCCCTTTCGGAATTTCTGACAGTACAACTCAGCGTCCTCAAGCCCCTGATTTAATGCCAACAAGGTTTTTTTCAGCTTGATCAGTGACATTAGGTTCATTGTACAATAACCCAAGAGCCAGAAAAAATGCATCAACATTACTCAAAACAGGGTCCCCAGGTGTCAGGGAAAAAGCCCAATCCTGAGGATCGCCGCGCAGGAGAGAGATGACAATTTGAACCTGCTGTGCTGCGTTCCCTGAGGACTTAGGTTTTAAGGCAAAAAACAACTTACAGTTATTTTTGAAATTCAGAAATTTAGCTCGATCCCCCAAAAATAAATCTGGCATGGGGATCCTAGGTTCCACAACCGGCAACCTAGCAAGATAGGTAGCAATACTCCGAACTTCAGTGGCAAGCTGATCCACACGGCCAGACAACTGTGCAAACTCCATTGAGAGAAGAAAAAAAAAAATCCTCCTCAGCACCCAGAGAAAAAGAGGGAAAAAAAATGCAACAAACAGAAAAAAAAAAATCTCTGACAACTCTGACAACTTTCTTCTTTCCACACTTTTTTTTTTTCCCTTCTGTGAGTACCATATAATTTTCAGTTGGGCCGGTGATACTGTTATGATTTGGTAGCTGAGGAGAGCAGGCAAAAACGGCAATACACCAGAGAGGTTGGAATCTACTGGATTGCAGTACCCTGACTAACCACCACAACTAAAGGCAGCCGTGGAGCGTTCCTACGTAGGTCCTAGACGCCTCGTCACAGCCTGAGAGGTTAACTACACCTAAAGATAGAAAGAGGAAAGCTATCTGCCCCGGAGCAGATCCCCAAAGAACATAGGAAGCCCCCAAACATGTAATGGCGGTTAGACAAGAGGAAATACAGACACAGACAGAAAATAGTATGAGCAAACGTTGGGGCCCAAACTACCTGGACAGAAAAGGATAGGAAGGACACTTACTGCAATCCAAAAAAACCCTAAAAAATACCAACTCTACTAATTGCAAAAACACCTGAGATCACACGACCTCTACCACCTAAATTAGTTCTCTGGTGTCACAAAACTAAGCCGCAGCCACTGAAAAAACTGGAAAAGGCAAATGAACAAATAACAGTGGCTCAGATAAACTGAGAGGAGCACAAGCCCCCAGGGGGGGACCTGGCTGACCTCCACAGAAGTGCAGGGAACAGTGCAAAAAGCAAGCACAAAAATAAAAACAGAAAATATCTTATCTGAGAGCAGGAGAAGAGGCAAGACTCAGCAAGCTTCCAAGTGAACCAGGAACCACAGTTGAGACAAGAACAATTGATCACCGGCAACCATGATGGGAGGGAATCTCCCTTATATAAGACCAGTCTGTAACTCCTGATTGCCAATCTTCATTGAATGGTTCAGTACTGTTTGTAACCACCAGAGGGATGCTCAGAATTCATTTCTAACACATTCACAACAGGCGGTTAGACAAGAAGAAAGCACGGACACAGACAGAAAATAGTATGAGCAAACGCTGGGGCCCAATCTGTCTAGACACAAAAGTACAGGAAAGAATTCTGACTGCAATCCAACAAAAACCCTAACAACAATACCAACACTTCTGATTGCCAAAAAACCTGAGATCACACGATCTCATCCATCTAAGGCCTCTTTCACACATCCGTCTTTTTGTATCAGGCATGATCCGTCGAACACCTGAAGGGACGGATCCGGCATTGAAATATAAAAACTGATGCAACGGATCCGTTTTTTTGCTGGATCCGACCTGAACTTTTGAACCCAGAAAAAGAGGGTTTCTGAGGGCCGGAGACACTGGAAAATGTAGTATAGTAGTAGTAGTAGTAGTAGTAGTAGTAGTAGTCCTTGATTTCCAGAATCCGGATCAGACTTTTGTCGGTTTGCACAAAAGTCTGATCCGGTTCCATTGACTTCTATTGTTTCCGGCCGCCTGATGCGCCGCTTCAGGCACTATCAGGCGACTCCGGCAAACAAAAAAAAAACGTTGCATGCTCCGTTTTGTCCGGCCGCCGGAATGTACATTTCCGCCGGATCCGGACAAAAACGGATACAACGCAATGACATCAGGCACGATCCGGCGCTAATGAAAGTCAATGGTAAAAAAACGCATCCGGTACCGGATCCGTTTTTTTACCAACACGCCGGATCATGCCTGATACAAAAAGACGGATGTGTGAAAGAGGCCTAAATCAGATCTCTGGTGTAACAAAACGCTATTCAGCAAATAAAAAGTAACAAAGGAGCAAAGCAAAAGTGCAGACAAAAATGGAGCACAATTGCAGCACCAGACCCACAAAAGGGGACAGGCTGCAGTCCACTGCAAGCAGCAAACCAGCAATGAAAATCAAACAGAGGAAAAAAAAACAGCAAACACTTTTCTGAAGGAGAGCAGGAAACTAGCAGTGCTTCAAGAACCAGAAGGAACAATTGATAACCGGCAAGGCTGCTGGGAACTCAGGCCACTTATATCCTACCATTCAGCGCCAGCTGAAGACCATTCATTAATCAGTTCATTACCCTCAGCAACCACCGGAGGGAGCCCCAGCTCAGAAGCCGCCTCCAGCATATTCACAACAGTCTTGGATGCCTTTCGCCCTGCATCTGTCGTTGCACATTTCCACGCACCATCAGCAAACACATCCAATTCCTTGTCCTTGTCCCAACGCAGCGTTCAGCTGTCCCTCCCCCAGGCCTTGGAATGCAACCAAAAATACCCACCAATGGGAGAAAACACTAAATGGGCACATTCCCAAACTGCTTGTCCTGGAAATGTTGCTGTTTTGGCTTTTGGACACTGAGGCTTTCTGCAATGTCACTATGTACTCGGTGCCCTGACATCACTATTTTTCCTGGCGTGCTGTCCCCACCTTAAACCAGCATGTGTCCCATAACATCACCTCTGCGCTGACCAATGAAGTTACTGGGAACGTCCACTTAACGACCAACATGTAGACAAGTGCTTGTGGCCAGGGATGCTACATTTCCCTGACGACACACTGGGCGCACCTAATGGAGGCCAGGACCGGGTCAAGTGAGTGATGAGGCAACATCCTGGAAAAGCACATGTAGCAGGTTGCTGTTTTTTTCTGTGTATTTTAAGTCATCTTTAGAAGGTCTTGGGTGATAATATCAGAGCTGCTTTCCGGGTTACTCCATCAGCTCGAAGTGGACTAACACAGAGAGCAGGCAATAGGAGAAGGAAGCAAAGCCCGACGCTGGAGCTGGGACAGGTGAAAAACAATCATGCTACAAATTCAAGTTTACAATGTGGAATTAAAAATAAAAAAAATAATTTTGCAGGCTGTGTACTCTATTCATTTCAATATGGCTCAATATGGTTTCAGTTCTGTCCACTTATTCCAGCCTAAAGATCACAACTGTGACCATCAACCAATGAAAAAGGAAATGTCTGTTCCCTCTGCCTGTGTCCCCCCTCTCAGCTGTGGATGTGCATCTTCTCTACCACCCATCTTCCACTTATTGTGTAGCCTCCCAAATGTTATACCATGCTTCTCTTAAACTGCAGAGTTCAACCTCAGTTCTTGAACTTACCGCTCACAACAATCATATCGTCTGTAGTAATAAATGAAATTACAGCTAATCCTGTAATTACAGCAGCCCCTGCAGTGATTAAAGTCTCTTACACTATTTGTTTTTTTTCAGGTTTATTTCTGCAGTATTCCACACCAAAATCAGCTTGAATATCATCCACAAATCATTTCCCTGTCATTTTAATTGAAAATACATTTTGCTCTTTAAACATCTCAACTTTTTGAAGAAGATTGAAAGAGGTTAATAATGTATATCAAAATGCAAATCAAAGGGTCAGCTTTAGATTCCTGCTGTGGATTCTCTTGAAGTTTTGTATCATCAGGATAATTCAGTTATATGACGATGCCTTTGGAATTAAACTGTTATCCCATTTTTAGAAGTTATCTATCACCTTTCCATAGAATAAATGATAATTTGTTTTTCAGTGGAGGTCTGACCACGAGGACCCTCACTGACTCCAAGAACAGGGCTCTGAATAGAATAGTGGCCAGATATGCCCTCTATTATTATTATTATTTCTTATTATATCACCATTTATTCCATGGCGCTTTACATGTGAGGTGGGGTATAAATAATAAATACAAGTACAGTAATCTTAGACAATACAAGTTACGACTGGTACAGTAGGAGAGAGGACCCTGCCCGCGAGGGCTCACAATCTACAAGGGATGTGTGAGGATACAGTAGGTGAGGGCAGAGCTGGTCGTGCAGCGGTTTGGTCGATTGGTGGTTACTGCAGGTTGTAGGCTTGTCGGAAGAGGTAGGTCTTCAGGTTCCTTTTGAAGGTCTCCATGGTAGGTGAGAGTCTGATATGTTGTGGTAGAGAGTTCCAGAGTAGGGCGGATGCGCGGGAGAAATCTTGTATGCGATTGTGGAAAGAGGAGATAAGAGGGGAGGAGAGGAGGAGATCTTGTGAGGATCGGAGGTTGCGTGCAGGTAGGTACTGGGAGACGAGGTCACAGATGTATGGAGGACTCAGGTTGTGGATGGCTTTGTATGTCATGTTAGGGTTTTGAACTGGAGTCTCTGGGTAATGGGGAGCCAGTGCAGGGATTGACAGAGGGGAGAGGCCGGGGAATAGCGGGGGGACAGGTGGATTAGTTGGACAGCAGAGTTTAGGATAGATTGGAGGGGTGCGAGAGTGTTAGAGAGGAGGCCACAGAGCAGGAGGTTGCAGTAGTCGAGGCAGGAGATGATGAGGGCATGGACTAGGGTTTCTACATTTCTATTCATTCTCCATTGGACAGCAGAGAACAGCCCTCAGCTTTGTCAATCACAGAGAGAATAAATGGTGGGTTGGTACATATGCCCAGCCACGTATCCATTCAGATAGGCCTCTCCAAAGCTACATTCTCTGGGTCAATATGAATCCCAGAGGTTGGACTCACAAGATCAGCAACTTATCACCAATTTTTTTTTCTAACACCGTTTAAGACTTTTCCAACCTCTAAGTTGTAAAAAGTTATAAAGTAAAATCCGGAAACTACTGTGCACCTTTGATACATTTGTATGTCTCTGATTTACAAAAAAAATTTCTGTGGAATGCTCTACAAATTTAACATAAGACTTGCACCACGGTGATGCCATATTAATAAGGTACACATTGATCCAAGGAAAGAATAAAAAGAAATTATGGTGCAATATCTGGCACCATGGGATTAAACATTGTGTGCCAATTGCTCCACAGTCCATGAGACTCCAGAGAGGCTGTATGGGGCCCCTGGCCTTTGAGTGAGGCCGTCATGACGGGGTATCGTGGGAGTATAGGGAACCCATAGGTTCAAGGTAGCGTTCTGGGTTAACATAGGGACATGGGTGGTTTTAAGGGGAGGTTAGTGCAGGGAGGTAGTAGAGGTCAGGGGTGGAACATAGGGTTAATACTAAAGGGACCAGCCATATTGTAACGGCAGCCATTACACGTGGATCCCTTGGACTGAAAAGAAGCTCCCACCCTCCCTTTTTGCTGTTTCAGTGGTATGGCTCAGAATTCTATTCCACTAACGCATATTTTGTCACGGCAGTGGGGTGTGGGGGGGTCCTCGAAGTTGGTGGAATTGGGGAATGGTGGATTGGAGGAGGGGGATCTCAAGGGTTCCTGGACTCCCCCTGTGTGATTTCAAGTGGTTGGGGCAATTATTCCCGCGGTTTGGGATGATTAAGGGGCTTGTTTCATTTGGCCGGGATTGGTTACTTTTGGCCTCCAAGCTGGTGCATAGCGGCCGGGGGTAAACCTATCCTGGAGGCCAAGGCAGACGCTGCATATCTGCAGTGGATATATTTCGGGGCTTCGAGGACCACCCTCCCTGGAGGATATTGTTTAAAAAATTATTTTGTTTGTAATCTATGCTAATAAAAGGCTGCTGTGGCCATTTAATCCAGTTGGCGTCTTGTGCGTTCTTTGGAAAAAGGGGAGATTTATGGGGTAAAGTTAATTTCTAAACGAGGTCTAGGGGAAGATGGGGTTTGGTTATAAAGGCTCACACGAATCACGGGTACCCCATATGTCAAGCCTTTAGGCTAAAGGAATGGGGCAAGAGGTGGGCAGCTGAAGCATTTCTCCCATATGTTGGTTATCAGCAGGGACAGCAACAAGACACTTTGCTTAGGCCAAGGTCTTAGAGGGAAGTGGATTAAACCTTTTGTTACAGGTTAAGGAAAGCCTAGTTACACCTCTGGTGTACATGACACGTGAGATATGTCAGTTGTAAAAGCAGTTAAAGTCTAGAGATCCTGTTATTACTCGGCAACATTCTGGTTCTTCGTGCCCACTGAAAGTAAACGTTAGTGTTGGTGATGAGTGAATCAGCCAAAATTTGAATTCAGCAATTTGCTCAAATTTGGCAACACCCTAGAGCATAATAAATATGGGTTGTTGTCACGATTATTGCAGCCCGGGAAGATCAACACCCGCTCTGATCTTTGTGCTGAACAGCTCTCCGCTGCCCCTATCATCCAGATAATTACACGATTGGCCGATGATTAAAGGAGGAGGCCGCAAGCTGTTTTCACTAATAGGCCGGTGTTATGAATGTGCGAGAGATGGTTTCTGAGCAGAGGCTCCCTCTGGTGGTTACAGACAGTACTTAACCTTTCAGCGAGGAATGGGAATCTGGTTTCACTGACTGGTCTGATATAAGTGAGGTTCCCTCCCATTATGGTTGCCGGTGATCAATTGTTCTTGTCTCAATTGTGGTTCCTGGTTCATTTGGAAGTTTGCTGAGTCTTGCCTGCATCTTCTGCTCTCAGATAAGAAATTTTCTGCTTTTATTTTTGTGCTTGCTTTTTGCATTGTTCCCTGCACTTCTGTGGAGGTCAGCCAGGTCCCCTCCGGGGGGCTTGTGCTCCTCTCAGTTTATCTGAAGCCACTGTTATTTGTTCATTTTCTTTTTCCTGTTTTCTCAGTGGCTGCGGCTTGGTTTTGTTCACACTGAGATCTGATTTAGTGGGTGGCGAGATCGTGTGATCTCAGTATTTTTGTAATCAGAATTGTTGGATTTTTGTAGGGTTTTCTGGGTTGCAGAAAGTAATCTCTCCTGTCCTATCCTATTTAGTCAGCTTGTGGCCCCAGCGTTTGCTCATTCTATTTTCTGTCTGTGTTCGTGCTTTCTTCTTGTCTAACCGCCATTACATGTTTGGGGGCTTCCTATTTTCTTTGGGGATCTGCTCCGGGGCAAATAGCTTTCATCTTTCTGCCTTTAGGTGTAGTTATCTCTCAGGCTGTGACAAGGCGTCTAGGATCAACGTAGGAATGCTCCGCGGCTACCTCTAGTTGTGTCGTTAGTTTAGGAATCTGCAACCCATTAGTTACCAACATCTCAGGTGTTCTGCTGCCCGGCTGTTGTTCCTGTCCTCCTCAGCTACCTAACATAACAGTATCACCGGCCAAACTGAAAATTATATGGTACTCACAGAAGGGAAAAATAGTTTGGATAGAAAAAAGTTGTCAGAGTTGTCAGAGATTTTTTTATTTTTCTGTTTGTTGCATTTTTTCCCTCTTTTTCTCTGGGTGCTGAGGAGGATTTTTTTTCTCTCTCTCAATGGAGTTTGCACAGTTGTCTGGCCGTGTGGATCAGCTTGCCACTGAGGTTCGGAGTATTGCTACCTATCTTGCTAGGTTGCCGGTTGTGGAACCTAGGATTCCCATGCCAGATTTGTTTTTGGGGGATCGGGCTAAATTTCTGAATTTCAAAAATAACTGTAAGTTGTTTTTTGCCTTAAAGCCTAAGTCCTCAGGGAACGCAGCACAGCAGGTTCAAATTGTCATCTCTCTCCTGCGCGGCGATCCTCAGGATTGGGCTTTTTCCCTGACACCTGGGGATCCTGTTTTGAATGATATTGATGCATTTTTTCTGGCTCTGGGGTTATTGTATGATGAACCTAATGTCACTGATCAAGCTGAAAAAACCTTGTTGGCATGCTGAGTTGTACTGTCAGAAATTCCGAAAGTGGGCAGTCCTGACCAAATGGAATGATATTTTCAGGGATTTTGTGGATAAATTTATGACTGTTTATTTGGATGATATCTTGATTTTTTCCAATGACTGGGACTCTCATGTGAAACATATTCGGACTGTGTTCCAGATTTTGAGAGAGAATGCACTGTATGTGAAGGGATCAAAGTGTCTTTTTGGCGTACAGAAGGTCTCATTTCTGGGATTCATTTTGTCTCCATCTGTTATTGAAATGGACCCGGTCAAGGTTCAGGCCATCTGTGATTGGGTCCAACCTACTTCATTAAAGGCTCTTCAGAGATTTTTTGGTTTTGCCAATTTTTATCGTAAATTTATTGGTAATTTCTCCGGTATTGTTAAACCATTGACTGATTTGACCAAAAAGGGTTCTGATGTGGTGAATTGGCCTCCTGAGGCAGTCTCTGCATTTCAGGAACTTAAGCAGAGATTCACTTCTGCTTCTGTTCTACGGCAGCCTGATGTTTCTCTACCGTTTCAGGTGGAGGTTGATGCCTCTGAAATTGGGGCAGGTGCCGTTTTGTCCCAAAGAGATCCAGAGACCTCTAAGAGTAACCCTTGTGCCTTTTTCTCTCGAAAATTTTCTCCAACTGAACGTAATTATGACGTGGGTAATCGGGAGTTATTGGCCATGAAGTGGGCCTTTGAAGAGTGGAGACATTGGCTGGAAGGAGCCAAACATCAGGTGGTGGTCCTCACGGACCATAAGAATCTGGTTTATCTCGAATCAGCCAAGCGACTTAATCCTAGACAGGCCAGGTGGGCCTTGTTTTTCACACGTTTTAATTTTGTGGTTTCTTTTCTTCCTGGCATTAAGAATGTTAAGGCAGATGCCCTCTCGAGGAGTTTCTTTGCGGATTTTTCTGAGTTATCTGATCCCACTGTTATTTTGAAAGAGGGTGTAGTTCTTTCCACCATCTCGCCCAATTTGAGACTGGCTCTGGAAGGGTGTCAGGAGGATAAACCTGAGAGCTGCCCTATTGGGAAATTGTTTGTCCCAGACCAGTGGAAGAAGAGTGTGATGTCTGAGATTCATTGTTCCGCGTTGGCTGGTCATCCCGGGATTTTTGGTACCAGAGACTTGGTGAGTCGGTCCTTTTGGTGGCCTACTTTGTCTGGTGACGTCAGGGAATTTGTGCAGTCCTGTGGGACTTGCTCTCACTCCAAGCCTTGCTTTCGCTCTAGTGGTTTGTTAATGCCATTACCTGTGCCCAAGAGGCCATGGACCCATATCTCTATGGATTTTATTTCCGACCTCCCTGTTTCTCAGAGAATGACCGTTATCTGGGTAATCTGTGATAGGTTTTCCAAGATGATACATCTTGTGCCATTACCTAAGTTACCTTCCTCCTCCGAATTGGTGCCATTGTTCCTTCAGCACGTGGTTCGGTTACACGGCATTCCAGAGAACATTGTGTCTGACAGAGGAGTCCAGTTTGTTTCCAGATTTTGGAGGACATTTTGTTCTAAACTTGGTGTTTAATTATCTTTCTCCTCTGCTTTTCATCCTCAGACCAATGGACAAACCGAGAGAACAAACCAGACCTTGGAGACTTATTTGAGATGTTTTGTGTCTGCTGATCAAGATGACTGGGTCTCTTATTTGCCTTTGGCTGAGTTTGCTCTTAATAATAGGGCTAGCTCTGCCACCTTGATGTCTCCATTTTTCTGCAATTTTGGATTTTACCCTTGTTTTTTCTTCGGGACAGGCGGAGGCTTCTGTCTGTCCAGGTGTTGACTCTGTTGTGCAGCGAATTGTTATGTTTCGGTAGCTGAGGAGAGCAGGCAAAAACGGCAATACACCAGAGAGGTTGGAATCTATTGGATTGCAGTACCCTGACTAATCACCACAACTAAAGGCAGCCGTGGAGCGCTCCTACGTTGGTCCTAGACGCCTCGTCACAGCCTGAGAGATTAACTACACCTAAATATAGAAAGAGGAAAGCTATCTGCCCCGGAGCAGATCCCCAAAGAACATAGGAAGCCCCCAAACATGTAATGGCGGTTAGACAAGAGGAAATACAGACACAGACAGAAAATAGTATGAGCAAACGCTGGGGCCCAATCTGCCTAGACAGAAAAGGATAGAAAGGATACTCACTGCAATCCAAAAAAACCCTAAAAAATGCCAACGCTACTGATTGCAAACACACCTGAGATCACACGACCTCTACCACCTAAATCGGTTCTCTGGTGTAACAAAACTAAGCCGCAGCCACTGAAAAAACTGGAAAAGGCAAATGAACAAATAACAATGGCTCCAGAGGATCTGAGAGGAGCCCAAGCCCCCCGGGGGGGGGTAGGAACCTGGCTAACCTCACAGAAATGCAGAGAAATATGCAAATGGAAGCACAAAAACAAAAACAGAAAATATCTTATCTGAAAGCAGAAGAAGAGGCAAGACTCAGCAAGCTTCCAAGTGAACCAGGAGCCACAGTTGAGACAAGAACAATTGATCACAGGCAACCATGATGGGAGGGAACCTCCCTTATATCAAGCCAGTCTGTGAATCCTGATTGCCAATCCTTATTGAATGGTTCAGTACTGTTTGTAACCACCAGAGGGAGCTTCTGCTCAGAATTCATTTCTAAAACATTCACAACAGCGAATGCAGCAGATTTGGGACCAGGTAGTGGAGAAGTTGTCTCTCTCTCAGGAGAAGGCCCAACGGTTTGCCAACCGGCATAGGACTGATGGTCCTCGGTTTAAAGTGGGGGACTTGGTTTGGTTGTCCTCAAGAAATATCCCTATGAGGGTTGCATCTCCAAAGTTTAAGCCTAGGCTCATTGGACCTTATAAGATCATGGAGATTCTTAATCCTGTTTCCTTCTGTTTGCTTCTTCCAGGGACATTTAAGATCCATAACGTGTTCCACAAGTCCTTATTGAAGAGGTTTGTCGAGCCAGTGGTTCCTATGGCTGCGCCTCCTGACCCTGTTTTGGTTGAGGGCAATCTGGAGTATGTGGTTGAGAAAATATTGGATTCTCGTTTTTCTAGACGGAAACTCCAGTATTTGGTTAAGTGGAGAGGTTATGGTCAGGAGGACAATTCTTGGGTGTTTGCTTCGGACATCCATGCTAGGAGACTGATCCGTGCCTATCATCAAGCTCATCCTGATCAGCCTGGTTGCACAAGTGAAGGTTCGGTGACCCCTCCTCAAGGGGGGGTACTGTTATGAATGTGCTAGAGATGGTTTCTGAGAAGAGGCTCCCTCTGGTGGTTACAGTACTGAACCTTTCAGCCAGGAATGGGAATCTGGTTTCACCGACTGGTCTGATATAAGGGAGGTTCCCTCCCATGATGGTTGCCGGTGATCAATTGTTCTTGTCTCAATTGTGGTTCCTGGTTCATTTGGAAGTTTGCTGAGTCTTGCCTGCATCTTCTGCTATCAGATAAGAAATTTTCTGCTTTTATTTTTGTGCTTGCTTTTTGCATTGTTCCCTGCACTTCTGTGGAGGTCAGCCAGGTCCCCTCCGGGGGGCTTGTGCTCCTCTCAGTTTATCTGAAGCCACTGTTATTTGTTCATTTTCTTTTTCCTGTTTTCTCAGTGGCTGCGGCTTGGTTTTGTTCACACTGAGATCTGATTTAGTGGGTGGCGAGATCGTGTGATCTCAGTATTTTTGTAATCAGAATTGTTGGATTTTTGTAGGGTTTTCTGGGTTGCAGAAAGTAATCTATCCTGTCCTATCCTATTTAGTCAGCTTGTGGCCCCAGAGTTTGCTCATTCTATTTTCTGTCTGTGTTCGTGCTTTCTTCTTGTCTAACCGCCATTACATGTTTGGGAGCTTCCTATTTTCTTTGGGGATCTGCTCCGGGGCAGATAGCTTTCATCTTTCTGCCTTTAGGTGTAGTTATTTCTCAGGCTGTGACGAGGCGTCTAGGATCAACGTAGGAACCTCTAGTTGTGTGGTTAGTTTAAGAATCTGCAACCCATTAGTTACCAACATCTCAGGTGTTCGTCTGCCCGGCTGTTGTTCCTGTCCTCCTCAGCTACCTAACATAACAAGCCGGTTATCGGAAAACTACAAGCGTATGGTATATACACCTCCGATTCCAATGCATGGAATATCTATATACCATGTACGATCACTACTAACTCCATGATAACTCCAGACTACTCGCTGCCACCACCAATCTTTTTTTTTTATATTTACAAGCTGACCGGAGGCCTAATTTCTGGTAGTGTATGGTTTTGAGGAGCGGTTTACGAACAAAAAGAACTGAACTATTAAATTTTATATTTAATTCAAAAGGAGGCAGTGTTTATGAAAAATATACAAAAGATTTTACAAAGGAGACAAAGCAATACAGCATATACAGTTACATAAAATAAAGAATAACAAAAGAACTTAATAGGCTGCTCACAGAGATGAGTAAACTTAGTGGATGGAAGCAATCCATTGAAAACGTCTGGTTAACGGGATAAAATGTATCTCCCTTATCATTGGACACAGATCATAATTAGCTTTAATCTTTTATGATAACCTTAGTTACACCCACACACCCCCCAGTGATAATAATAATAATAATCTTTATTTATATAGCGCCATCATATTCCGCAGCGCTTTACAGTTGAACAGTTTCAAAACACAAGTCATAAGTAACAACGTTAACAATACAATAATTAAAGCAAAATAAGACGACCCTGCTCGTGAGAGCTTACAATCTACAATGGGGTGGGAGAGATACAAAGTACAGGTGTGTATATACAATGGTGCATTTACAATGATGGTCCAGCCATCTTGAGGGAGTGAGGGATGGATGGAGATAGTGAATGGGCTACACACACACACACTTACACATAGAATGACTTTGATTAGCGAATGTGACAGGCCGCTCTGAACAGATGTATTTTGAGGGAGCGCCTGAAACCATGCAAATTGTGGATAGTCCTAATTTCTTGGGGTAGAGCATTCCAGAGGATTGGCGCAGCGCGGGAGAAATCTTGGAGTCGGGAGTGGGAGGTACGGATTAGTGCAGAGGTTAGTCGAAAGTCGTTTGCAGAGTGCAGCAGTCGGTTAGGCCGATAGATAGAAATGAGGAAGGAGATGTAGGGGGGTGCTGCACTGTGGAGAGCTTTGTAGGTGAGAACCAGATAGTCGAGTAATGGGGAGGCCAAGTAATAGAGCGTTGCAGTAGTCCAGGCGGGAGTGGATCAATGCTACAGTGAGGGTTTTTGTTGTTTCCATGGTGAGAAAAGGGCGGATTCTAGAGATGTTCTTTAGGTGTAGACGGCAAGAGCGGGCAAGAGATTGTATATGGGAGGTGAAGGAGAGATTGGTGTCAAACATAACACCCAGACAGCAAGCCTGCTGCCGGGGTGTTATTATGGTGCCGCCCACGGAGAGGGAAATGTCAGATTTAGGGAGGTTAGTAGACGGCGGGAGCAGAAGAAGTTCAGTTTTGGAGAGGTTGAGTTTCAGATAGAGAGCGGACATGATGTTGGAGACTGCGGACAGACAGTCGGTGGCGTTCTGTAGTACAGCGGGGGTAAAGTCGGGGGATGACATGTATAGTTGTGTGTCATCAGCATAAAGATGGTACTGAAAGCCAAATCTGCTGATTGTCTGTCCAATTGGGGCCGTGTAGAGAGAGAAGAGAAGGGGGCCAAGGACTGAGCCCTGGGGTACACCGACAGTGAGAGGAAGAGGAGATGACGTGGAGCCAGAGAACGAAACACTGAAGGAGTGGTCAGAAAGATAGGAGGAGAACCAGGAGAGAACAGTGTCCTTAATACCTAGTGAGTGGAGCCTAGACAGTAGGAGACGGTGGTCAACTGTGTCGAAAGCTGCAGAAAGGTCGAGAAGAATGAGCAGAGAGTGGTCACCATTACGTTTTGCTGTCAGAAGGTCATTGGTCACTTTGATGAGTGCAGTTTCAGTTGAATGTAGGGGTCGGAAGCCGGACTGTGAAGGGTCTAGAAGGGAGTGAGTGGAGAGGTAACGGGTAAGGCGGGAGTAGACTAGGCGCTCCAAAAGTTTAGAGATGAAGGGGAGATTGGAGACCGGTCTGTAGTTGTTTGTGCAGGAAGGGTCGAGAGCGGGTTTCTTTAGTAGTGGAGTAATGATGGAGTGTTTGAAGTGATGACCTCAAGTGGGCCCAATTGTGTGCTGTCCTCAGCCCTTCAGGATTTTAAGATAACTCCTCTCCACATGCTCGTAAACGTTCAAGATCGCCGCCATATTTTCCAGCTGGATTTTACCCATAGATCAAACATGGCATAGTTGTTATCAGCTATTAGGCCACTATGGATTTGTGGCTTATAGGTAGGGGTTACAGATATGAGAAAACATGCATATTCTTCAACAGTTCCCTTGACTCTGAAAATGTATATCCCATCCCTATCGGATTTATACAAACTGAAATATTCCATATTTTCTATCGGTGTCGGGCATCTGACAAAGATGTTTGGATGAAAAGAATGTGCCCCAGTGAAGAACAATAGCTATCTCTAAAGGTTGTGAAATATCCACTATAATCCTCTCACTTAAAAGCCTTTTCTTGTTTCAATTACCTGTATAGCTCTTTGTCTATGCATAACATACATGCTTGTTACTATTGCCTTTGTTGACCTTTGTCTTAAGAGGAACTCTTGCATGTTAATCAATATGTCACTATTCACTTTCCTACTTGTATTAGTCTATTGTCTAAGATTGTCAACTAGATTGCAAAGCTCTTGTCCCACTGCAAAAAGAGAGAGAAGAGGGGTGAGTGCCCCTTCACTACAGAGTCATAGAAATTTTAAAATTTTGTATGACAGTTGTAAAAAATAAAGATTAATATGCACCAGTACTGATGGTATAGCCTGCCGTCCAGTCCTCTACTCATTGCTCCTTCCAGCCTCTTAAATCTTCCATCACGTGATGTCCTCTTCGGGTGTCACGATCCACTTTTGGATCTGTGGCAGATTTTCCTTTCCATATGAAAACCTTTTTCCTTTCAGGCCAACGGTGGTTATTGTCAGCCTTTTCCCCCAGTGTCCGCTGGTGTAATTGCATTGTTGCTGACTGTCAGGGGAGGTGGTGACCACTCCCACAATCCTTTAAAAGGTCACCTGAGTTGTCAGCTGACTGTTGGTGATATTTCTACTTGTTGGAGACCAACCAAGCTGGAGCCAGGAGCTTGCTGAGCGCAGTGGTACTTCAGCCATTACCCAGATCTTGTGCCTTACTCTGCTGTGCGGTGCATTGCAGCAGAGAGAGCTAAGTTTGTTGTTTAGTTGATTTAACCCTTAGGTGTCTGTCTTTCCTTTCTTTTGTTATTGGTGTAATTCACTTTATTCCCTGTCTCACCTCCTGGGGAGGGAGTTGGGGGTTTAGCTCAGGGCTAAACAGGAGACAGGGACAGGTCGGTGGTTTGGGCCTCAATACCTTCAAGTGTAACCCCAAGTTAAGGAAAGACAGGGCCCCCCCTTAGCTTTAGGGGCAGTTCAGGGGCCCAGGTTCCTCGCCCCCTGTATTCCTACAACTGCCCCGTGACATCGGGCATTTTCACTATGCATTGAGACTTCCTGTACGAAGTATGCCTCTGACATCACGGCATACATTGTCACGTCATGATGTCATTGTGTGCCCCTGAGACACTGACTAAACATCTTGAAAGCAGGTCATTGCATTACAGCATCACGTCATGAAGCCCTGGGTTGAAGATTCCCAATGAGAACATCACGTGTCTGTAGAGAGAAGAGGCTGGACGGAGCAGAGGACCAGAAAGTAGCCTGTGGTGGAACAGGTGGGTAGTGAGGTGTGCATTATTTTTTTTGTAACCCATTTCTTAGCTTCTACTATTCAGCAAAATGATGACAGACCGGCCACCGTTTTGCTGAATTTGCATGAAGCAAATTGCAAAAAAATTACGATTCAGAAGAATCCAAATTTTTTGTAAAATTCATGGCAATTTCAATTCTACTACATGGTGTCAATGCTAAACTATGGGAAAATGAATTTTGCCATTGATTATAGTAATTTTTGCCAAAATCAATTTAGGCAAGATAATTACAGGTATGTTAGATGTTTGCGCCACGAATCTTGAGTTCTCGAAAGTCTGGCTTCTTGCTTCCTGGACTGTGACTAGTGAGGATTGCATCAGACGATGCCGGGGTTGTATTTACACATCAGTCGGTATAACAAGGACTTTGTAGACTTCTGCCAATAAGACCATTTTCATTATGTAAGAAAAATACTTGTGGATCGTTGTGAAATACTGCCTCGGTGATAGCTATCAAAACTTTATGTCCCGGAGGAGTACAATAGATTGTCCCGTTTGTCTTATTTTCTTAGAACAATTAGAGATCTGGACAAGTGACGAAAATCAGTAAAGATCGCTCCTTCCAATTCCTTCTTCCGATTGTTCCCACATTGGCCGGATGAAAGCTTATATGTTTACCTATGGAAAGGTTTTCATGCCAAGTTAAACAATAACAAACTAATTAAAAATCTAATTCTTTTACATAATCAGTTTTTCATTTCAGATAGGAATTTTACCAAGTACCTGAGCAGAAGGAAAGTCAGAAAATGACTTATCGATATCCGAAGGAGAGGACATTGTGTCGAGAGAAGTGAAAGGGCGTGAGCTGCCTCCATTACCTACTGTCATGCTTGACGATAGGACTCATGGATATTGTCCCGCTCAGGGCCAGGCAGCCAAATTGGTAATTCTGGTAGATGCTGGATGGGCCTTTCTGGCAATGGGACACGGTGGTCCATATCACTTATAATGGTACCCGCATCCTCAGGATACTGTTAGTCTGTGTCGTATGTGGTACACCAAAGGGGATCTTGCTGGATGGGAGATATATTTCTTCTGGCAGACTTAAGTTTGCTCAGGATTTTCCATGATCACAGGACCAGTGGGCTGAGATCGTGGCTCCGTTTTTGGCTCCAGGACCCGCGAAAGCCTATAGGGACCTACCCCTCGAGCATCAGACGGACTACGAGATCGTCAAGGGTGAGATACTCGCACGTCTTGGGGGTAAATGTGTTAGTCCGGGCTCAGCGGGTACACCAGTGGAAGTTTTCCCCTTCCGAGCCAGCTAGGTCCCAGTATTATGACTTGATACACCTGATGGAAAAATGGTTGCAGCCGGAGGTGTTGTCACCCCGCGCTATGCTGGATCGTATAGTGACTGATAAATTCTGGAGAACTTTGCCCCACACCCTGCAAACATGGATTGGACAGGCAGCCCCTACTGATGGTCTCCAGATGGTAGACCTCATTGAAAGATATGGGGCTACCAAGGAGGTACAGGGAGAGACTACCCAGAAGGTAATGAGTAAATTCCCCAAACCTTCACCCGCCGTTCGGCGAGCAGAGACTCGGAAGGCCGCCCAAGACACGTCTGGGGACGCAAGAGGCCCCATAATCTGTTGGCGGTGCCAAGAACCAGGACATGTGAGAGCTGATTGCCCCCACCTGACTGAGCCTATGGACACAAACTATGGGTACTATCAGTCTCACTATGCCGAACACATGTGTGCAGTGGGTAAACCAGAGGGACCCAATATGAATCATTTGTGTAAAGTAGAGGTGGAGGGTAACCCTGCTGTGGCTCTACTGGACTCAGGGAGTCTCGTGACCCTAATACGAGCCAGCTACGTCCAAATCAGCGAGTATACTGGTCGGAAATTGGGTGTGTTGTGTATACATGGGGACTTAAAACATTATCCTACCGCACTGGTGATGATAAACACGCCAACGGGGAGGAGGTGCCACGAGGTGGGGGTGGTGGTGAATTTGCATTATGATGTAATAATGGGGAGAGATTTTCCGTTATTTTCTGTGCTTTGGCCTGTAATTACCCCTCCCACAGAACAGTCATCGGCACCCGTGGCAACCAGGTTGCATTCTCCAGAAATAGGGCATGAACCTGGTGGCCCAGAGGAAGATGTGCTGGCGGTAGGAGTACCTTTGCCTTCGGTGGAGGAGGAAAACCCTCTCCTATAGAAGTGTTAGCTGGGGAGATGGAAGATTTGCCACCGGGACCAGAATTGTCAGACTTAAATGTGGCAGGTGACAATTTTGGTACGGCGCAACTCCGGGACCCTACGTTGACTCGAGCCCGGGAAAATGTACTGGTTGTCAATGGGGAACCCCAACACCCCGGGGCAGCTACAGTATTTCCCCGATTCGAGCTGAACCAAGATTTGCTGTATCGGGTTGAAAAAATACATGGGGAAATTGTCGAGCAATTGCTGGTACCGCAGTCATATCGGAGGTTGGTAATGGACTTAGCGCATGCGCATGTACTAGGGGGACATTTGGGCCAAAAGAAAACCCTAGACAGAATTCTACAGCGGTTTTACTGGCTAGGGGTCTATGAAGAAGTTAAGCGGTATTGTAACTCTTGTCCCGTGTGCCAGGTGACCAGTCCGCAGCCTCATTTTCGGAGTCCATTGGTGCCATTACCAATTATAGAGGTCCCGTTTGAGAGAATAGCCATGGATCTGGTGGGGCCGGTTAATAAATCAGCAAGGGGTCACCAACACATCCTCGTAGTTCTGGATTACGCTACCAGGTATCCTGAGGCTATTCCCCTGCGACACACCTCGGCCAAACTAATCGCAAAAGAACTCATGGGTATGTTCTCTCGGGTGGGAATCCCTCAAGAAATCTTAACAGATCAGGGGACCCCCTTTATGTCAAAAATCATGAAGGAACTCTGCCACTTGTTAAGTGTTAAACAGTTGCGCACATCGGTCTATCATCCCCAGACAGACGGTTTGGTAGAAAGGTTCAATAAAACCCTGAAGAATATGTTGAAAAAAGCAGTCTCTAAAGATGGTAAGGACTGGGATCTCTTGTTGCCATACCTGATGTTTGCAGTGCGGGAGGTGCCCCAGGCATCTACGGGGTTCTCGCCCTTTGAACTATTATATGGCAGACATCCCCGTGGCTTACTCAATATAGCTAAAGAGGCCTGAGAAAACCAACCAACTCCCCACAAAAGTGTGATAGAACATGTGGCCAAAATGCAAGAGAGAATGGAGACAGTCCTACCATTAGTCCGAGAACATATGGAAGCAGCACAAAGGTCACAGAGGCAGGTCTATAACCGGGAGGCACGGGTAAGGTCCTTTAACCCTGGGGATCGGGTATTGGTACTTGTGCCTACAGTGGATAGTAAGTTCCTTGCAAGGTAGCAGGGACCCTATGAGATTATGGAGAAGGTGGGTCCTGTAAACTATAAAGTACACCAACCACGTCGAAGAAAGCCAGAACAGGTATACCATGTGAATCTGCTCAAACCATGGAAAGACAGAGACCCTCTTGGTGAGGATTGTCCACGGCCTGCATTTCCAGTAGAGAGGGCTCCCTTGCCTCAGGAGAAGGCAAGAGAAGTCCTCTCCGCCGTCAAAATAGCAGACACTTTGTCTCCTAGACAAGTTCAGGAGGTCCGAGAGTTTGTTAGCCGAAATACCGATGTTTTTTCAGAGCTCCCTGGCCGTACCTCCCTAATCCAACATGACATTGTCACGGAGCCGCAGGCCAAAGTCCGATTAAAGCCATATCGGGTGCCTGAGGCCCGGCGACAAGCCATCTCGGAAGAGGTAAAGAAGATGCTGCAGTTAGGGGTTATTGAAGAGTCCCAGAGTGAGTGGGCCAGCCCAATAGTCCTAATACCAAAACCAGATGGGACACTAAGGTTCTGTAATGACTTCAGAAAACTGAATGAAATTTCTAAATTTGACGCCTACCCCATGCCCCGGGTCGATGAGTTAATAGAGCGGTTTGGGCAGGCCCGGTATTTTTCAGTCATTGACCTCACAAAAGGGTATTGGCAGGTGCCCCTAACCAAAGCAGCGAGAGAGAAAACTGCTTTTGTAACACCCGAGGGACTGTTCCAGTATATAGTCCTGCCCTTCGGGTTGCATGGTGCTCCAGCGACTTTCCAGAGGTTAATGGACGTTGTTCTTCGTCCTCATCGCCGATATGCCGCGGCCTATCTGGACGATATTGTGGTATACAGTACAGACTGGGAAAGTCACTTAGCCAAGGTACAGGCGGTGATTGATTCTCTGCGACAAGCAGGGCTAACTGCCAACCCAAAGAAGTGTTCCATAGGGTTGGAGGAAGCTCGGTACCTGGGGTATGTGATTGGGAGAGGAGTTATCAAACCCCACGTAAACAAAGTGGAGGCAATCCAAAACTGGCCCCGTCCCCTCACCACAAAACAAGTGAAAGGGTTTTTGGGGTTAGTGGGATACTACCAGTGGTTTATTCCCAATTTTGCAACCCTGTCGGCGCCGTTAACTGACTGCCTAAAAGGCAGGAAGTCAGTAATGGTGCGATGGAATGATCAACTTGAAGAAGCATTTGTAAAACTAAAAGGGGCACTGTGCGGGTCACCAGTTTTGATCACACCCGACTTCAAAAGAGAATTCATTGTCCAGACTGATGCGTCAGAGGTAGGTCTGGGTGCCGTGTTGTCTCAGGAGGTTAACAGGGAGGAGCATCCCATTAGTTTCCTGAGTCGAAAGCTTACTCCAGCTGAAACCAGATACAGCATTGTAGAGAGAGAGTGCCTGGCGATCAAGTGGGCACTGGAGTCATTGCGCTACTATCTGTTGGGGAGAACATTTCGGTTGGTAATTGATCATTCCCCTCTGACTTGGATGAGTCAAGCCAAAGAGAGAAATGCAAGAGTCACCAGGTGGTTTCTGTCTCTACAAAATTTCAAATTTTCAGTAGAACATCGGGCAGGCAAATTACAGGGGAACGCAGATGCACTGTCCAGAGTTCACTGTATGTCATGTGTCCACCCTCCTAAGGTTGAACAAAGGGGGGAGGTATGTGGTACACCAAAGGGGATCTTGCTGGATGGGAGATATATTTCTTCTGGCAGACTGAAGTTTGCTCAGGATTTTCCATGATCACAGGACCTGTGATGAGGTCATAGTCACGTGATCAGGTCAGCTGATGTGTACCTCACCTGAGGGTGTGGACTAGGCCTATTTAACAGGAAGCTGTGGGAGTATAGGTGTGGAAGGAAGGAGTTTGGCTGGAGTCAGCCTGGAAGATTGTTTTCGTGACAGTGTGTCAGTGCACACCAGGAAGCGAGTACCAGACCACCCGGGAATGGCACCTGGCGGTCTCTGCTGACATTCCACCGCTTAGTTAAGCCTGTCCCAAGCAAGGGTGAGTCTGGGACCAGTGGTTCTCCAAACTGGAGCGATTTATGTTCTGTTTTTGATTTTGTTATCTGGACTTTTGTTGAACTTATCATTAAAACCACTGACTTTGAACTGAACGCCTGTGTGTTTACCTCATTACTGCGGCCCGGCCCTGCCTACCAGAGCGGATCCCTACACGTAGCAGAGAGACATTTATTCTAGAACGCCGCAGTCTGGCAAAGGCCGGGACCGTGCAAAGGATATCATTCATGCGGCACAAAGACATCACTTCTTTGCTGGCCTTTGCCAGGCCTCAGGCTGCTGTCAGGAGAAGGCGTGTGTCACCTCTTACCATGAAAGCGGGGTGAGGTGAGTTTTAGCTTATTTTGGACAGGACAGGAGGAATCAAAAGGGGCTAACAGAGCAATGATTATATGGGGGCAGTAATGCTCTTTGAAGGCACAGAGGGGGTAATTTTATTATATGTAGACAGAAAGAGAGGCATTATTACCATGTGGAGGCACATTAATGGGTATGATTATTATGTCGGGTCACAGAATATGAGAAAAAACTGAGAACAAGGATGAATTCTCATCGCCACACAATAAGAGAAAAAAGAATGGATCTAGAATCATAGAATCATAGAATCATAGAATCATAGAATGGTAGAGTTGGAAGGGACCTCCTGGGCCTTCTGGTCCAACCCCCTGCTCAAAGCAGGATTCTCTAAATCATCCCAGACAGATGTCTGTCCAGCCTCTGTTTGAAGACTTCCATTGAAGGAGAACTCACCACCTCTCGTGGCAGCCTGTTCCACTCATTGATCACCCTAACTGTCAAAAAGTTTTTTCTAATATCTAATCTGTGTCTCCTCCCATTCAGTTTCATCCCATTGCTTCTAGTCTTTCCTTGTGCAAATGAGAATAAAGATGATCCTTCTACAATGTGACAGCCCTTGAGATATTTGTAGACAGCTATTAAGTCTCCTCTCAGTCTTCTTTTTTGCAAGCTAAACATTCCCAAATCCTGCAACCGTTCCTCATAGGACATGGTTTGCAGACCGGTCACCATTCTGGTGGCTCTTCTCTGAACTTGCTCCAGTTTGTTGATGTCTTTTTTAAAATGTGGTGCCCAAAACTGGACACAGTATTCCAGATGAGGTCTGACCAAAGAGGAGTAGAGGGCAATAATGACCTCACGTGATCTAGACTGTATGCTTCTGTTGATACATCCTAGAATTGCATTTGCCTTTTTTGCTGCTGCATCACACTGTTGACTCATGTTAAGTCTGTGATCAATTAGTATACCCAAGTCTTTTTCACATGTGCTGTTACTTAGCCCTATTCCTCCCATTTTGTATATGCTTTTTTCATTTTTATTGCCCAGATGTAGTACTTTGCATTTTTCCCTGTTAAAATCCATTCTGTTAGTTGCTGCCCACTGCTCCAGTTTATGTATATCTTTTTGAATCCTCTCTCTCTCTTCTCTAGTATTAGCTACCCCTCCTAGCTTTGTGTCATCAGCAAATTTGATCAGTTTACCCTCAATTCCTTCATCTAAATCATTGATAAAGATGTTGAACAATACAGGGCCCAAAACAGAGCCTTGTGGTACCCCACTTGAGACATTCTTCCAACTGGATGTGCAGCCATTTACAACCACTCTTTGGGTCCGATCACTAAGCCAGTTATGAATCCACCTAACAGTTGCCTTGTCCATTCCATACTTAGTCATTTTTTCAATAAGGATTGTGTGAGATACTTTGTCAAATGCTTTGCTGAAGTCAAGATATACTATATCTACAGCATTTCCCTGATCCACCCAGTCAGTGATTCTGTCATAGAAGGAAATTAAGTTAGTCTGACATGACTTATTAGTTACAAACCCATGCTGACTCTGTTTAATCACTTCATTCTTATCCAGGTACTTGCATACATGTTCTTTAATAATTTGTTCAAAGATCTTTCCTGGTATAGAAGTCAGACTCACCGGCCTGTAGTTCCCTGGGTCCACCTTCTTCCCCTTTTTGAAGATAGGAACAACATTTGCTCTTCTCCAGTCTTCTGGGACTTCTCCTGTTCTCCAAGAATTTTCAAAGATTATGGACAGTGGTTCAAGAATTTCTTCTGCTATCTCCTTTAGTACCCTGGGGTGTAATTCATCTGGACCTGGAGACTTGAATTCATTTATGTTAGCTAAGTGTTTCCTCACTGTCTTTCTGTTTATAGATATCCTGGATTCTTCTATTCCTTTAATAGGACAGTGAAGATCAGTTGATGTTACATTTCCTTTCTGAGAGAAAACAGATGCAAAATAGGAATTTAAAAGTTCAGCCTTCTCAACATCCTGACTTACCATTTCATCATTTTCATCCTGTAAAAATCCTATAGCATCTTTGAGTTTTCTTTTACTTTTGACGTATCCCCAAAATCCTTTTTTGTTGCTTTTGACGTCACTTGCAAGCCTTAATTCATTGTCAGCTTTAGATAATCTGATTTGTGCCCTGCAGGTTCTGCAGACGGCATTATATTCTTCTTTAGATATGCCTCCCTCTTTCCATTTGATAAACATTTCTTTCTTCCTTTTTAGCATGTGTTTAAGTTCTATGTTCATCCATCCTGGTTTCCTTAAATGCTTCCCATTCTTCCCTCTTTTTGGAATTGTTAACGATTGTGCTTTGAGAATCTCATTTTTCAAGATTTTCCATCCTTCCTGGACATTTTTGTCCTTAAGGATATCCAGCCATTGGATCCCTCCAATTCTCTTTCTGAGTTCCTTAAAATCTGCCTTTCTGAAATCTAACCTTGACGTCTGAGTCTTCACAGGTCTTCCTCCTCTTGTTATCCAAAATTCTAAAATAGCATGGTCACTACCTCCTAGAGTCCCAGCCACTCTTACCTCCTCCACCATTTCCTCCCTGTTTATGAGGATTAGATCCAAGGTAGCAGATCCCCTTGTTTTCTCCATTACCTTTTGGAAGATAAAGTTGTCAGCAAGAGAGGATAAGAATTTCCTGGACCTGTTAGTTTTGCCTGAGAGAGATTCCCAACAAATGTCTGGATAGTTGAAATCTCCCATGACCACTATGTCATATTTTTTGGAGAACTTGGCCATTTGATGCATAAAGAGTTCATCCATATCTTCAGCTTGCACAGGCGGCCTGTAGTAAATGCCTACAATGGTGTCCTTTCCATTGTTCTGTCCTTGTATTCTTACCCAAACAGTTTCCACAGAACTCCCAGTCTCTGAAGCGTCAATCTCTGTGCAGATATACGCTTTTCTAACATACAATGCAACACCTCCTCCTCGTTTATCAAGTCTGTTTCTTGCAAATAAGTTGTATCCTTCTAGCCTTGTATTCCAATCATGTGTATCGTCCCACCAAGTCTCAGTGATTCCAATGACATCATATTTCTTCTCCTGCGTTAGTAGCTCCAGTTCTCCTTGTTTGTTGCCCATGCTTTGTGCATTCGTATAGAAACACTTTAGTTTGTGATTGGTTTCTCTTCCTTCAATATTTTTATTATGTAAATTTTTTTGTCTTTGTTCTTGCCCTTCACTTCTAATAGCAGAGTTCTCAATAGTATTTGTCAGGTGTATGGCTTTTTCTGGCGTTTTGCTTCCCTTCCCACATTGTTCTAGTTTAAAGCTCTCCTGATGAGTGTAGCAAGGCGACTTCCAAATACATGTTTTCCAGTCTTCGTAAGGTGCACCCCATCTCTAGCAAGTAGTCCATCGTATAGGTAATTCACTCCGTGATCCAGAAATCCAAATCCTTGCTGACGGCACCATCGACGTAGCCAGTTGTTCACCTGCAGAATCTTATTCCACCTCCTGTTCCATGGCCATCCACTGGGGGATGGAGGAGAAGACCACCTGCGCACCCAGTTCTTTCACTTTCTTACCTAAGTTTTCAAAGTCACTGCAGATGGTTTCCAGTCGTTTCGTTCTAGCGGTGTCATTTGTCCCCACATGTATTAGCAGGAATGGGTAGTCATCTTTAGGTCTGAAGAGTCCTGATATCCTGTCAGACACATCTTTAATTTTTGCACCTGGAAGACAGCACATTTTCTTGAGGTTATATCCGGTCTGCAGATAGCGGCCTCTGTTCCTCTCAACAGGGAATCGCCCATGACAACAACTCTCCGTTTCTTCTTCACAACATTTTTCTTTCTCCATTCAGGAGGACTCTGAGGGCGTACAAGGTTGTTTGTGGGCAAAGTCTTATCCTGATGTATTTCTTCATCGTTCTCCTGTGTAAGAGCCTGGTATGGTTCCTGAGCAGAATTGGTGCTGACTGCCTCCTGATCCTCCTGCTTCTCTGGGTCACATGCTTCCATTCCTCTGTTTCTTCAGTTGCACTTCGAATTTCTTCTCTTTCTGTACCATGAAGAGATAATTCTGCTCTGTCTAAGAACTCTTCACCTTCCTTAATGGTCTTCAATGTAGATAACCTCTCTTCCAGATTTTGCAACTTTTCCTCCAACAGGGACACAAGCTTGCATTTCTGGCATGTGAAGTTTGGCTTTTCCACTGGTAAGTCTATGAACATGTAGCAAGAAATGCAGCTCACCACATGGCTCCTAGCCTCTTCCATGTTCTTATTGTTCAAGAGATAATCAAGCGGTGAAATATAAGCCAAAACTCGCGCGCCTAGCGGCGCGCGGTTTACTGATGTCCTCCTTTCAGCTGCAACAGCCAAAATCCAGTGTTCCTTGAGCTCGCGGAGACTCTTCACTTATCCCAGAAGGCACTGGAAATATGCAAATTATCTCCTCGGGACTCCTCCCTGGTTTACTGATGTCCTCCTTTCAGCTGCAACAGCCAAAATCCAGTGTTCCTTGAGCTCGCGGAGACTCTTCACTTATCCCAGAAGGCACTGGAAATATGCAAATTATCTCCTCGGGACTCCTCCCCTGGTTTACTGATGTCCTCCTTTCAGCTGCAACAGCCAAAATCCAGTGTTCCTTGAGCTCGCGGAGACTCTTCACTTATCCCAGAAGGCACTGGAAATATGCAAATTATCTCCTCGGGACTCCTCCCCTGGTTTACTGATGTCCTCCTTTCAGCTGCAACAGCCAAAATCCAGTGTTCCTTGAGCTCGCGGAGACTCTTCACTTATCCCAGAAGGCACTGGAAATATGCAAATTATCTCCTCGGGACTCCTCCCCTGGTTTACTGATGTCCTCCTTTCAGCTGCAACAGCCAAAATCCAGTGTTCCTTGAGCTCGCGGAGACTCTTCACTTATCCCAGAAGGCACTGGAAATATGCAAATTATCTCCTCGGGACTCCTCCCCTGGTTTACTGATGTCCTCCTTTCAGCTGCAACAGCCAAAATCCAGTGTTCCTTGAGCTCGCGGAGACTCTTCACTTATCCCAGAAGGCACTGGAAATATGCAAATTATCTCCTCGGGACTCCTCCCCTGGTTTACTGATGTCCTCCTTTCAGCTGCAACAGCCAAAATCCAGTGTTCCTTGAGCTCGCGGAGACTCTTCACTTATCCCAGAAGGCACTGGAAATATGCAAATTATCTCCTCGGGACTCCTCCCCTGGTTTACTGATGTCCTCCTTTCAGCTGCAACAGCCAAAATCCAGTGTTCCTTGAGCTCGCGGAGACTCTTCACTTATCCAGAAGGCACTGGAAATATGCAAATTATCTCCTCGGGACTCCTCCCCTGGTTTACTGATGTCCTCCTTTCAGCTGCAACAGCCAAAATCCAGTGTTCCTTGAGCTCGCGGAGACTCTTCACTTATCCCAGAAGGCACTGGAAATATGCAAATTATCTCCTCGGGACTCCTCCCCTGGTTTACTGATGTCCTCCTTTCAGCTGCAACAGCCAAAATCCAGTGTTCCTTGAGCTCGCGGAGACTCTTCACTTATCCCAGAAGGCACTGGAAATATGCAAATTATCCCCTCGGGACTCCTCCCTGGTTTACTGATGTCCTCCTTTCAGCTGCAACAGCCAAAATCCAGTGTTCCTTGAGCTCGCGGAGACTCTTCACTTATCCCAGAAGGCACTGGAAATATGCAAATTATCTCCTCGGGACTCCTCCCCTGGTTTACTGATGTCCTCCTTTCAGCTGCAACAGCCAAATCCAGTGTTCCTTGAGCTCGCGGAGACTCTTCACTTATCCAGAAGGCACTGGAAATATGCAAATTATCTCCTCGGGACTCCTCCCCTGGTTTACTGATGTCCTCCTTTCAGCTGCAACAGCCAAAATCCAGTGTTCCTTGAGCTCGCGGAGACTCTTCACTTATCCAGGCCTGGAATATGCAAATATCTCCTCGGGACTCCTCCCCTGGTTTACTGATGTCCTCCTTTCAGCTGCAACAGCCAAAATCCAGTGTTCCTTGAGCTCGCGGAGACTCTTCACTATCCCAGAAGGCACTGGAAATATGCAAATTACTCCTCGGACTCCTCCCCTGTTTACTGAGTCCTCCTTTCAGCTGCAACAGCCAAAATCCAGTGTTCCTTGAGCTCGCGGAGACTTCACTTATCCCAGAAGGCACTGGAAATATGCAAATTATCTCCTCGGACTCCTCCCTGGTTTACTGATGTCCTCCTTTCAGCTGCAACAGCCAAATCCAGTGTTCCTTGAGCTCGCGAGACTCTTCACTTATCCAGAAGGCACTGGAAATATGCAAATTATCTCCTCGGACTCCTCCCCTGTTTACTGATGTCCTCCTTTCAGCTGCAACAGCCAAAATCCAGTGTTCCTGAGCTCGCGGAGACTCTTCACTTATCCCAGAAGGCACTGGAAATATGCAAATTATCTCCTCGGGACTCCTCCCCTGTTTACTGATGTCCTCCTTCAGCTGCAACAGCCAAAATCCAGTGTTCCTTGAGCTCGCGGAGACTCTTCACTTATCCCAGAAGGCACTGGAAATATGCAAATTATCTCCTCGGGACTCCTCCCCTGGTTTACTGATGTCCTCCTTTCAGCTGCAACAGCCAAAATCCAGTGTTCCTTGAGCTCGCGGAGACTCTTCACTTATCCCAGAAGGCACTGGAAATATGCAAATTATCTCCTCGGGACTCTCCCCTGGTTTACTGATGTCCTCCTTTCAGCTGCAACAGCCAAAATCCAGTGTTCCTGAGCTCGCGAGACTCTTCACTTATCCCAGAAGGCACTGGAAATATGCAAATTATCTCCTCGGGACTCCTCCCCTGGTTTACTGATGTCCTCCTTTCAGCTGCAACAGCCAAAATCCAGTGTTCCTTGAGCTCGCGGAGACTCTTCACTTATCCCAGAAGGCACTGGAAATATGCAAATTATCTCCTCGGGACTCCTCCCCTGGTTTACTGATGTCCTCCTTTCAGCTGCAACAGCCAAAATCCAGTGTTCCTTGAGCTCGCGAGACTCTTCACTTATCCCAGAAGGCACTGGAAATATGCAAATATCTCCTCGGACTCCTCCCTGGTTTACTGATGTCCTCCTTTCAGCTGCAACAGCCAAAATCCAGTGTTCCTTGAGCTCGCGGAGACTCTTCACTTATCCCAGAAGGCACTGGAATATGCAAATTATCTCCTCGGACTCCTCCCTGGTTTACTGATGTCCTCCTTTCAGCTGCAACAGCCAAAATCCAGTGTTCTTGAGCTCGCGGAGACTCTTCACTTATCCCAGAAGGCACTGGAATATGCAAATTATCTCCTCGGGACTCCTCCCCTGGTTTACTGATGTCCTCCTTTCAGCTGCAACAGCCAAAATCCAGTGTTCCTTGAGCTCGCGGAGACTCTTCACTTATCCCAGAAGGCACTGGAAATATGCAAATTATCTCCTCGGGACTCCTCCCCTGGTTTACTGATGTCCTCCTTTCAGCTGCAACAGCCAAAATCCAGTGTTCCTTGAGCTCGCGGAGACTCTTCACTTATCCCAGAAGGCACTGGAAATATGCAAATTATCTCCTCGGGACTCCTCCCCTGGTTTACTGATGTCCTCCTTTCAGCTGCAACAGCCAAAATCCAGTGTTCCTTGAGCTCGCGGAGACTCTTCACTTATCCCAGAAGGCACTGGAAATATGCAAATTATCTCCTCGGGACTCCTCCCCTGGTTTACTGATGTCCTCCTTTCAGCTGCAACAGCCAAAATCCAGTGTTCCTTGAGCTCGCGGAGACTCTTCACTTATCCCAGAAGGCACTGGAAATATGCAAATTATCTCCTCGGGACTCCTCCCCTGGTTTACTGATGTCCTCCTTTCAGCTGCAACAGCCAAAATCCAGTGTTCCTTGAGCTCGCGGAGACTCTTCACTTATCCCAGAAGGCACTGGAAATATGCAAATTATCTCCTCGGGACTCCTCCCCTGGTTTACTGATGTCCTCCTTTCAGCTGCAACAGCCAAAATCCAGTGTTCCTTGAGCTCGCGGAGACTCTTCACTTATCCCAGAAGGCACTGGAAATATGCAAATTATCTCCTCGGGACTCCTCCCCTACCTGTGGCAAAACATTTTTCTTCCCCTGGTCATAGCATGTGGGATATGAAATTACTTGTATTGAAAGGTAGTTTCACATCTCAGAGACACAGAAGAGTTTGCGAATACAAACTGATGGTGGCCTTTGACACTCTTAATGCTGGAATGAACCTGTCACACGGATTTATGACGTTTTACATCAATTAAGGAATTTACTCCAAATACCCTGTGAAAACATCACAAAACATAACCAGACCCCAATCAGAGGGCAATAAAACTTTCACACTCCTTATCTATGAACTGTTCCAATATTTATGTTCATCTCTATCTGCCATAATGACAGTTCTGCTTTACGTCACTTGTCTTACCTATTGCATTTTTTCTGTGCTGTGTTGTGTATAAATATGTGATTCTTCAGATCTTGTATTAGTCAGCCTGATGAAGAGACCTGAGTATCCTTGAAAGCTGCAATTTGTTACCATCTTTTCAGTTAGCCATTAAAAGGTATCAACCACTGAGGACTCTCAACTCTAAATATTTTTCTATCTACTGGCTAACACGGTACAAAGATATACATCTTTACGGCATAAAAAGAGGCATTGTTACTATGAGAAGACTCAAAAAGGGGCATTATTACTATGTGGAAGCACAAAGAGAGGTATTATTACTATGAGAAGACATAAAGGGTATATTACAATTGTGTAGAGGTAAAGTGGACGGCAATATTACAATGTAGAGGCACAGAGATGACATTATTATTATGTGGAGGCACAGATAGGGCATTCTTACTGTGAGGAACGGAGGGGACATTACTACTTTACAAAGGTTAAGGGGAAGGCACTATTACTGTGTATAGGCATCATTATTACTATGTGGAGGCATAGTGGGGCATTACTACACAGAAAAGGGGATTATTACTATGAGAGGGCACTGAGGGGAGCATTATTACTATGTGGAGGCATAAAGAGAGGCATCGTTACTATGAGAAGGCACAGAGAGGACATTACTACTATGTAGAGGTAAAGAGAACAATACGGTATTATTATGAAGAGGTATAGAGGTATAGAGGTGGCACTCATACTATGTTGAAGTGACATTGTTACTATGTGGAGCACAAAGAGGGCATTATTACTTCTTTGCAGGCACCGAACTGATAATATATGTAGCGGCACAGAGTGGACATGATTGCTGTGTATGAGCACAAAGGGGAAAATTATTATTCGTAGGCACAGAAAGATGACTATAACTGTGCAAGGCACTGACGGGACATTATTATGGGTTAGGGTACTTTGAATGTTTTTTGCACTATTTGGTTTGTGTAGAGGTGAGAAAATGGGCAAGGGCTGGAAAAGTGATCAACCAAAGATGTCTGTGTGCTACATATTGCAGAGGGAAGTTGTGGATGGAAGAAGTGGTTATGGCGATCTGGGCTGAATGGAGAAGAAAAGAGTAAGTGAAACATCATGATCAGAAGGGTCTGCAGAGCACCAGTGTAGAAATGGAAACTACCGTATATACTCGTGTATAAACCGACCTGTGTATAAGCCGACCCCCCTAATTTTGCCACAAAAAACTGGGAAAAATTATTGACTCGTGTATAAGCCGGGTGTATAAACTGCCCTCCTGCTCTGTGCTGCCCCCGTCCTGCTCCTTGCTCCCCCATCCAGCTCTGTGCTCCCCATTCTCCTCTGTACTCCCCCCTCCTGCTCCATCCTCCGCTGTGCTCCCCCATTCCTTCTCCGTCCTCCTGTGCCCCCCTGTCCTGCTCGGTGCTCCTCTGTGCCCTCCATCCTCTCCCCCCATCCTGCTCCGTGCTCATTGTCCTCCTCCATGCTTCCCCCGTCCTCTGTTCTCCCCCCCGTCCTCCTCCATGCTTCCCCCGTCCACCGTTCTCCCCCCGTCCTCCTCCATGCTTCCCCCGTCCTCCTCTATGCTTCCCCCGTCCACCGTTCTCCCCCCTCCGTCCTCCTCCATGCTTCCCCCGTCCTGCTCCAGCTACCTCCGTCCTCCTCTATGCTTCCCCCATCCACCGTTCTCCCCCCCCGTCCTGCTCGTGCTCCTTGTCCTCTCCTCCATCATACTCACCCCTCCCCGTGCCATCGCTGAGCGTCCTGCAATCCTGCGTTCTCCCCGGCTTCCTGCAGCTCTCCAGCGCTGAGCGGTGATGTAATACCGCTCATTAAGGCCATGAATATGGAGGCCACGCCTATGGGAGTGGCGTCGCGTCCATATTACATTACCTTAATGAGCGGGTATTACATCACCACTCAGTGCTGAAGAGCTGCTGGAAGATGGGGAGAACGCAGGATTGCAGGGACCCTCAGCGATGGCACGGGGAGGGGTGAGTATGATCCCAGCCACCGGCTCCTGCCGCGGCATCCCCTCCCCCGCTGGTTTCTGCCCTATGACTCGTGTATAAGCCGAGGGGGCATTTTCAGCACAAAAAAAGGTGCTGAAAATCTCGGCTTATACACGAGTATATACGGTACTCCTCTGCGGTCACTGTATGGTGGTAATATTGGTCTTATTACAGTGTTTTTTTAGTATGGTGGTATTATGAATACTGTTTATGCTGGTAATATGATTATGGTTGGTCTGGCAGTATTATTTGTCTCTTATGTTGCAGTACTGATGCTAATATTGAAGCTTGTGCATCATTTTTTTTAATGATCAATAAGTTGGTATTATTCTGTCACTATTTCATTGTCTGGATATATTATTTATCAGTATATCATACTTGTAACCTGAAAGTGACGTTATTCACAGACTGTAGGACTGTTATTAAAGTTATATCATCTATGCAGAGAATTATTTTAGACCTGGGCTGTATCTGATACCCTGTATGTGTGTATATATATCCATTTTTTTGGGGGATAGGAGACAGATGTCTTTCTAGACCAAGCAATGCACGATGGCATCTAAAAAAATATTTAGACTTGAGAGTCCTCAGTGGTTGATACCTTTTAATGGCTAACTGAAAAGATGGTAACAAATTGCAAGCTTTCGAGACTACGCAGGTCTCTTCATCAGGCAAAGACTAAAACAAAGCTGAAGAATCACTATTATACACAAGAGGACACAGGAATAATGCAATAGGTAAGACATGTGACTGAAGCAGAACTGTCATTATGGCGAGGATGAACATAAATATGACTAGTTCATAGATAAGGAGTGAAAGTTTTATTACCCTCTGATTGGGGTCTGGTATTGTGTTGTGATGACCCTAAAAGGTCAGGGAAGCAGATTCCTTAATTGTTGTAGAAAGTCATAAAACTCTGGGATATATTCATCCCAGCACTAAGAGTGTCAAAGGTCATCATAAGTTTATATTCCCAGACTTTTCTATCCTTCTCAGATTTGAAGTTAGATTTTAATCCCAGTAATTCCATATCCGTCATGCTATGACCGGGCATACAAAAGTGTTTTGCCACAGGTAAATCCATTCTCCTTTCTCTTATTGTGTGGCGATGAGAATTCATCCTTGTTCTCAGTTTTTGCCCGGTCTCCCCCACATACAGACCCCCAGTTGGACATTTAGTACATATAATTAGGTACACCACATTAGATGTGATGCAGCTGAAAGTACCTGGTATCTTGTAGTCCTGATGGGAGTTGGGGATCTTTATCCTGTCCGTGGTCATTATAGATGTACAGGTCTTGCATTTCTTTTGTCTGCAAGGAAAGGTTCCTGCAGCTGTTGGGGAGGACAGGGAGCTTCTGACAATGATGCTTCTTAGATTTGGGGGCTGCCTAAAACATAGTAGTGGGGGGTCTGGAAATATGGATTGTAATCGGGCATCTTTTTGTAGTAAAGGCCGTAGTTTCCGTGCAGCTCCCCCTAGCATCTCCAGACTTGGATTGTAGGTGACCACTAGAGGCACCCGGTTATTTTCTTCTTTAGCTTTGCAATGTAGCAGGTGATTCCCCGATATTACTGAGGACTCTCAAGTCTAAATATTTTTCTATCTACTGGCTAACACGGTACGAAGATACACATCTTTCCTATATCAAAACGATGGCATCCATGCATTCAAGCACCATGATAGTGGAAGTGATGGGGTCTGGGATCAAATGTTGTCTGGGAGCCCCTAAAATACTATGTTACTCCCTTTGCTTTTGGCATAAGTGGCTCAGCGTCTAAACTCCCCAATTTACTCCTGATCCCGCCCAAGTGACAGCACTGGTTCTGCCATGTGCGATATTTCGCATCCAAACGGTAAGAACAGGAAACTCTGACTCCTTATTTTACCGATGACTCTATATCAATGCAAAGAGGAGCGAAATCCAAGCCACAGATGATTGACATACATGACATAATTTTAATGAGGCTGTCAATCATAAGGAAACAGCGTCGTAAATATTTTTTTGCCTAAAGAGAAAACTGGTAGAACAATCCGGCTCATTGATGAGTGAAGGGGTGTGCGGGTTGTTAGGAGGAGGGTGAGCTCCGTGGAGTAATTATTTACAGTGACAATTAATTTACTGCTCCAAGAACACAACATGAAGATTGAGAAAAATGTTATTAGATTCCACAAACAATGAACAATTAGGAAATGTGCCATCTGCACCATTAACCCAAATAACATCTGTACATGGTGCACTCTTCACTCAGGGTCACTCCCAGGACGACACTTCTCTATGCTTAGTTTTTCCAGTTCTGAAAAGAGAAAGATCATACCGGCTGTTTCTATCAGGACCGTGTTATCGGCTCCTTCTATAAGGATTGTCTTTCAGGGGTGGGGATTGGGGAAGCTTTTTCTGCCAAGGGACCATTAGGATATTCATAACCTCATTCACAACCGTACAAAATTATCAACGTGAAAATGACCCTGTTATATTTGGTCAAACAGTTAATTAACTCACCACTTATGTGTTGGCTGGAATTCATTCTTTTTGGTGATGATGTTGCTACTCAAAACTGCTTTTCCAGGTTTGCATTGGTCTGGAGCGCAGTCAACTATTTGCGATAATAAGTTTTTTAAGGAACTAATCGCATCAGTAAGTGGTACTGAACACAGATGTATATTACTCTACATATCCACTCACAGTGGGAAATTCATCACTGCTCACGGTACATTCATAGAACTCAAGCAGTGGAAGATCTGCAGTATATACATCACGTAGGAGATACTGAGACTGCTGTATATACATCACATAGCAAACATCAAGACTGCTTTACATGCATCACATAGGAGACACCGAGACTGCTGTACATACATCACATAGGAGACACCGAGACTTCTGTATATATATCACATAGGAGACACCAAGACTGCTGTATACATCACATAGGAGACACTGAGACTCTGCTGTGTACATCATATAGGAAACACTGAGACTACAGTATATACATCACATAGTTTCACCTTTATGATGTATATACAGTAGTTTCGGTGTATCCTGAGACTCTGCTGGAAACATAACATAGAAGACACTGAGACTGCTCTATGTACATCATATAGAAGAGGCAGAGACTGCTGTATTCATCACATAGGAGACATCTAGACTGCTGTGTATACATCACATAGGAGACACTGAGACTCTGCTGTATACATCACAAAGGAAACACCAAGACTTCTCTGTATACATCACATAGGATACACCTAGACTGCTGTATATACATCACATAAGAGACATTGAGACTGTTGAATATATACCACATAGGAGACACCAAGATGGCTGCATATACATAACATAGGAAACACTGGTACTGGTGTATATACAGTACAGACCAAAAGTTTGGACACACTTTCATTTAAAGATTTTTCTGTATTTTCATGACTATGAAAATTGTAAATTCACACTGAAGGCATCAAAACTTTGAATTAACACATGTGGAATTATATACTTAACAAAAAAGTGTGTAACAACTGAAATTATGTCTTATATTCTATGTTCTTCAAAGTAGCCACCTTTTGGTTTGATGACTGCTTTGCACACTCTTGGCATTCTCTTCTTGATGAGTTTCAAGAGGTAGTCACCGGGAATGGTTTTCACTTCACAGGTGTACCCTGTCAGGTTTAATAAGTGGAATTTCTGGCCTTATAAATGGAGTTGGGACCATCAGTTGTGTTGTGCAGAAGTCTGGTGGATACACAGCTGATAGTCCTACTGAATAGACTGTTAGAATCTGTATTATGGCAAGAAAAAAGCAGCTAAGTCAAGAAAAACGAGTGGCCATCATTACTTTAAGAAATGAAGGTCAGTGTTATGATTTGGTAGCTGAGGAGTGCAGGTAAAAAAGGCAATACACCAGAGCAGTTGGAATCTATGAGATTGCAGTACCCTGACTAACCACCACAACTAGAGGCAGCCGTGGAGCGTTCCCACGTTGGTCCTAGACGCCTCGTCACAGCCTGAGAAACTAACTATACCTAAAGATAGAAAGATGAAAGCTATCTGCCCCGGAGCAGATCCCCAAAGAACATAGAAAGCCCCCAAACATGTAATGGCGGTTAGACAAGAAGAAATACTGACACAGACAGAAAATAGTATGAGCAAACGTTGGGGCCCAAACTATCTAAATAGAAAAGGATAGGAAGGGCACTTACTGCAATCCCAAAAAAACCCTGAAAAGCACCAACTCTACTAATTTCAAAAACACCTGAGATCACACGACCTCTACCACCTAAATTAGTTCTCTGGTGTAACAAAATCAAAACAGCAGCCACTGAAAAAATTGGAAAAAGCAAATTTACAAAACATCAGTGGCTGAACTAAACTGAGAGGGCAAAAGCCCCCGGAGGGGACCCTGAAGGCCCCCACAGAAGTGCAGGAAAAAATGCAAAAATCAAGCACAAAAACAAAAAGAAGAAAATGTCTTATCTGTTAGCAGGAGATGCAGACACGACACAACAGGCTACAAAGGAAACAGGAATCAAGGATTGAGACCAGAACAATTGATCACCGGCAACCCTGATGGGAAGGCGACTCCCTTAAATAAGACCAGTCAGTAACACCTGATTCCCAATCCTCACAATCTTCACTGGACAGTCCAGTACCGCTTGTAACCACCAGAGGGAGCCTCTGCTCAGTACTCATTTCAAGTCCATTCACAACAGTACCCCCCCTTGAGGAGGGGTCACCGAACCTTCACGTGAGCAACCAGGTCGGTCAGGATGAGTTCTATGATACGCACGGATGAGTCTCCTAGCATGGATGTCCGAAGCAAACACCCAAGAATTGTCTTCCTGACCATAACCTCTCCACTTAACCAAATACTGGAGTTTCCGTCTAGAAAAACGAGAATTCAATATTTTCTCAACCACAAACTCCATATTGCCCTCAACCAGAACAGGGTCAGGAGGCAAAGCAGTAGGAACCACTGGCTCAACAAACCTCTTCAACAAGGACTTGTGGAACACGTTATGGATCTTAAATGTCCCTGGAAGAAGCAAACGAAAATAAACAGGATTAAGAATCTCCATGATCTTATAAGGTCCAATGAACCTAGGCTTAAATTTAGGAGATGCCACTCTCATAGGAATATTTTTTGAGGACAACCAGACCAAGTCCCCACTTTAAACCGAGGACCATCAGTCCTATGCCGGTTAGCAAACCGCTGGGCCCTCTCCTGAGAGAGGGACAACCTCTCCACTACCTGGTCCCAAATCTGTTGCATACGCTCCACAACAGAGTCAACACCTGGACAGGCAGAAGCCTCCGTCTGTCCTGAAGAAAATCGAGGGTGAAACCCAGAATTACAGAAAAATGGAGACATCAAAGTGGCAGAGCTAGCCCTATTATTAAGAGCAAACTCAGCCAAAGGCAAAAAAGAGACCCAGTCATCCTGATCAGCAGACACAAAGCATCTTAGATAAGTCTCCAATGTCTGGTTTGTTCTCTCAGTTTGACCATTGGTCTGAGGATGAAACGCCGAGGAGAAAGACAACTGAACACCAAGCTTAGAACAAAAGGTCCTCCAAAATCTGGAAACAAACTGGACTCCTCTGTCAGACACAATGTTCTCAGGAATGCCGTGTAAACGAACCACGTGCTGAAGGAACAAAGGCACCAATTCAGAGGAGGAAGGCAACTTAGGTAATGGCACAAGATGTATCATCTTGGAAAACCTATCACAAATCACCCAGATGACGGTCATTCTCTGAGAAACAGGGAGATCGGAAATGAAATCCATAGAGATATGGGTCCATGGTCTCTTGGGCACAGGCAATGGCATCAACAAACCACTAGAGCGAGAGCAAGGCTTGGAGCGAGAGCAAGTCCCGCAGGACTGCACAAATTCCCTGACATCACGAGACAAGGTAGGCCACCAAAAGGACCGACTAACCAAGTCTCTGGTACCAAAAATTCCGGGATGACCGGCCAACGCGGAACAATGAATCTCAGACATCACACTCTTTTTCCACTGGTCCGGGACAAACAATTTCCCAACAAGGCAGTGCTCGGGCCTATCCTCCTGACACCCCTCCAGAGCCAGTCTCAAATTGGGCGAGATGGCGGAAAGAACTACACCTTCTTTCAAAATAACAGAAGGATCAGATACCTCAGGAGAGTCCGCAAGGAAACTCCTCGAGAGGGCATCCGCCTTAACATTCTTAGTGCCAGGAAGAAAGGAAACCACAAAATTAAAACGTGTGAAAAACAAGGCCCACCTGGCCTGTCTAGGATTAAGTCGCTTGGCAGATTCCAGATAAACCAGATTCTTATGGTCCGTAAGGACCACCACCTGATGTTTGGCTCCCTCCAGCCAATGTCTCCACTCTTCAAAAGCCCACTTCATGGCCAATAACTCCCGATTACCCACGTCATAATTACGTTCAGTAGGAGAAAATTTTCGAGAGAAAAAGGCACAAGGGTTACTTTTAGAGGTCTCTGGATCTCTTTGGGACAAAACGGCACCTGCCCCAATTTCAGAGGCATCAACCTCTACCTGAAATGGCAGAGAAACATCAGGCTGCCGTAGAAAAGGAGCAGAAGTGAATCTCTGCTTAAGTTCCTGAAATGCAGAGACTGCCTCAGGAGGCCAATTCACCACATCAGAACCCTTTTTGGTCAAATCAGTCAATGGTTTAACAATAACCGAGAAATTACCAATAAATTTACGATAAAAATTGGCAAAACCCAAAAATCTTTGAAGAGCCTTTAATGAAGTAGGTTGGACCTAATCACAGATGGCCTGAACCTTGACCGGGTTCATTTCAATAACAGATGGGGACAAAATGAATCCCAAAAATGAGATCCTCTGTACGCCAAAAAGACACTTTGATCCCTTCACATACAGAGCATTCTCTCTCAAAATCTGGAATACAGTTCGAACATGTTTCACATGAGAGTCCCAGTCATTAGAAAAAATCAAGATATCATCCAAATAAACAATCAGAAATTTATCCACAAAATCCCTGAAAATGTCATTCATGAAGGACTGGAAGACAGAAGGAGCATTAGTGAGCCCAAAGGGCATCACAAGGTACTCAAAATGCCCCTCAGGGGTGTTAAATGCCGTCTTCCATTCATCCCCGTGCTTAATGCGAATAAGGTTATATGCCCCCCTGAGGTCAAGCTTGGTAAACCAAGTAGCGTTTTTCACCCTGGAAAACAGGTCAGAAATCAAGGGTAACGGATATTGATATTTCACAGTAATATTGTTCAAAAGACGATAATCAATACACGGCCTTAATGAACCATCCTTTTTGGCCACAAAGAAAAAACCGGCACCTAAGGGTGAAGAGGATAGTCTGATATGACCCTTCTCCAATGACTCCTTGATATAAGACCGCATAGCGTCATGTTCAGGTACAGACAAGTTAAAAAGGCGACCTTTAGGGAATTTACTACCAGGCACTAATTCAATAGCGCAGTCATAGCTCCTATGGGAGGCAAGGATGCAGATTTACTTTCGCTAAACACATCAGAAAAATCAATCAAAAAGTCAGGAACATCCTGAGCCTGGGGGAGGCAGAAAAAACAGGAGTGTTGGTATTAACACATTGGCAGCCCCAACTGGTTACAGACACAGATTTCCAATCCAAAACAGGATTATGAGACTGTAACCAAGGGAAACCCAGCACGATAATGTCATGCAGATTATACGGAACCAAAAATTTGCAGCTCTCCTGATGATCAGGTTCAACCCTCATTATCACCTGAGTAGAGAACTGAGGTTTATTCTCAGCCAAAGGGTAGAATCGATCCCCAGTAGGGGAATAGACTTCTGTAGGGGTATCAAGGGAAACCCGCAACGTTTAGCAAAATCAAAATCCATCAGGTTAATAGCTGCTCCAGAATCAACGAAAGCCTGAGCAGAAAATGAGGACAGAGAGCATATCAGAGTAAAAGTTAATAAAAACTTAGTCTGAACACTACCCAAGACAACTGAGCGTGCAAAACGTCTTCCCCGCTTAGGGCAGACTGAAATAGCATGAGAGGCATCACCACAGTAGAAACATAACCCATTGCGCTTTCGAAACTCATGACGCTGTGCCCCAGAAACCACTCTATCACACTGCATGGGTTCAGAAGCAGGTTCACAAGGCAACATTATTCCACGCATACTTCTCCGCTCACGCAAACGTCTGTCAATTTGAATCGCTAATGACATAGAATCATTGAGACCAGAGGGGACAGGGAATCCCACCATAACATCCTTTGCATTATCTGACAGACCCTTCCGAAAAAGGGCTGCCAAAGCGTCGTCATTCCATTTTGTCAGGGCTGCCCCCCTGCGGAATCTCTGACAGTATAACTCAGCGTCATCAAGCCCCTGATTTAATGCCAACAAGGCTTTTTCAGCTTGATCAGTGACATTAGGCTCATCGTACAATAACCCCAAGGCCTGAAAAAATGCATCAACATCACTCAAAACAGGATCCCCAGGTGTCAGGGAAAAAGCCCAATCCTGAGGATCGCCGCGCAGGAGAGAGATGACAATTTGAACCTGCTGCGCTGCGTTCCCTGAGGACTTAGATTTAAGCCAAAAAACAATTTACAATTATTTTTGAAATTCAGAAACTTGGCTCGATCCCCCAAAAACAAATCTGGCATGGGAATCCTAGGTTCCACAACAGGCAACCTAGCAAGATAGGTAGCAATACTCCGAACCTCAGTGGCAAGCTGATCCACATGGCCAGACAACTGTGCAAACTCCATTGAGAGAAAAAATCCTCCCCAGCACCCAGAGATACAGAGGAAAAAAAAAAAATGCAACAAACAGAAAAATATCTCTGACAACTCTGACAACCTTTTTTTTCTTTCACAATATTTCTCCCTTCTGTGAGTACCATATAGTTTTAAGTTTTGGCCGGTGATACTGTTATGATTTGGTAGCTGAGGAGTGCAGGTAAAAAAGGCAATACACCAAAGCAGTTGGAATCTATGAGATTGCAGTACCCTGACTAACCACCACAACTAGAGGCAGCCGTGGAGCGTTCCCACGTTGGTCCTAGACGCCTCGTCACAGCCTGAGAAACTAACTATACCTAAAGATAGAAAGATGAAAGCTATCTGCCCCGGAGCAGATCCCCAAAGAACATAGAAAGCCCCCAAACATGTAATGGCGGTTAGACAAGAAGAAATACTGACACAGACAGAAAATAGTATGAGCAAACGTTGGGGCCCAAACTATCTAAATAAAGGATAGGAAGGGCACTTACTGCAATCCCAAAAAAACCCTGAAAAGCACCAACTCTACTAATTTCAAAAACACCTGAGATCACACGACCTCTACCACCTAAATTAGTTCTCTGGTGTAACAAAATCAAAACAGCAGCCACTGAAAAAACTGGAAAAAGCAAATGTACAAAACATCAGTGGCTGAACTAAACTGAGAGGGCAAAAGCCCCCGGAGGGGACCCTGAAGGCCCCCACAGAAGTGCAGGAAAAAATGCAAAAATCAAGCACAAAAACAAAAAGAAGAAAATGTCTTATCTGTTAGCAGGAGATGCAGACACGACACAGCAGGCTACAAAGGAAACAGGAATCAAGGATTGAGACCAGAACAATTGATCACCGGCAACCCTGATGGGAAGGCGACTCCCTTAAATAAGACCAGTCAGTAACACCTGATTCCCAATCCTCACAATCTTCACTGGACAGTCCAGTACCGCTTGTAACCACCAGAGGGAGCCTCTGCTCAGAACTCATTTCAAGTCCATTCACAACAGGTCAGTCAGTCTGAAAAATTGGGAAAACTTTGAAAGTGTCCCCAAGTGCAGTTGCAAAAACCATCAAGCGCTACAGAGAAACTGGCCCATATGAGGACTGCCCCAGGAAAGGAAGACCAAGAGTCACCTCTGCTTCTGAGGATAAGTTTATCCGAGTCACCAGCCTCAGAAATCGCAGGTTTACAGCAGCTCAGATTAGAGACCAGGTCAATGCCACACAGAGTTCTAGCAGCAGACACATTTCTACAACAACTGTTAAGAGGAGACTTTGTGCAGCCGGCCTTCATGGTAAAATAGCTGCTAGGAAACCACTGCTATGGACCGGCAACAAGCAGAAGAGACTTGTTTGGGCTAAAGAACACAAGGAATGGCCACTAGACCAGTGGAAATCTGTGCTTTGGTCTTGAGTCGCACGTAACAGGGCTTTGGGGTACTCGGCACCGAGCCCGTTCACTTTACTGGGGGATGTCACGGGTAGCGCAGCTCGGTCCGTTGCCCTGGGCGCTCACTAAAGGGGGATATTTACAGGGGATGATAGAAATGTTCGTGACGCCACCTGTGGTTTCTGATCAGGGTGACCAGCGCTGCAGGGTGAATCCTCTGAGGGTTGTTACTGGGCAGCAAGGTGTTAAGTCTTCCACAGGTAAGACTGATCCCTCGAGGTATATGGCGGTATAGGGGTGAAGGAGCAATAATGCAGACACACACAAGACAGTCTCTTTCTGTACCTTTACTGGTGATGAAGTTGCAGGCACGTCCCGGGAGGCCGTCAGGGTGGAGGATGCACGTCCAGCAATCCACTGAGTAGGTGTAAAGCCTCCTTATGTCCTTATGTGTGTGAGTTTCTAACTTGCATAAAACAGAGTTTAACTCCTTCTCTTTGCTACGCCCGGCTGATCTTGTGGTGAGGTCTTCTTGTGGACAGAACAGTGTCTCTATGGCGGTACCTGCCAGACCCCCGTCTTCCTAACCTCAGCTACGTATCAGCACTGCTGGGCCCCTGCGACTTGAAGTCCAGGGTCTCCGGTGTCTCCTACCAGTCGTGCAGATGCTGGTAAGCACGGACCCGATGTCCGGTGGTGCAGAGTGGAGGTAAGCTATCAATGCTGGTTGACCTCTGTCACTCTCTCTTTTCCCTTTTCCACTTGTCTGTCGTCCTACTCACACATTTAGCATAAGCACAGGCAGCAGTAGATGTCAGCTTCTCGCTCAGACTTCCTCAGCCCTCAGGCTAATCTGACAGGAGTCTCTCTCCGGTGTTCTGAGGAGATCTTATCTCTCCCTCTCAGCTCGTCTGAGTTAACTGCCGTTCTGAGATGTTCTGCTCTTCTGAGGTAACACCAACAACTCACTAACTCGCAGCTAGACTGTCTTCATCTCACTGCTGTCTCAAGGGCTCCCTCTGGTGGAACCAGGAAAAATGTCAAGTGTTGTGTGCTTATCAGGTGATTGTGAATTACCTTTCCGTGCATCCTCCAGGGTACATGTGGCACCAAGCGCAGCTGGGCTACACATCCCCCCCTAGTTAATATCAGCACTCCCGGGCTGAAAAAGAAAACAATTTTTTATAACATCAACAATAAACATAACTCATCCCTTGCGGGAGTTAAGGACACTTCAAACGTTGCAATGTGTACAAATGGCAATAGAAAAATACCAAATACTTTCACACAATAAATACAGGATTCTTGTGGAGAACCCGTACCAAACCTCCCACGATGGTCCTGGGTGGGCTGCAGGACTTCTCTGCTGCAGACCTCACTCAAGGCCACACCATACGGGTTTTTCTTCTGAGGTAGAATGGCTTACGTAAAACCAAGATGGGGCACTGAGTGCCAACTATTTACAACACAGTTTTTGGGCTGGCAATGTCCTCAGCCACGCAGTCCTTTAAAAGAGACACATTTCACATATCACATTACCCAACTGGGGTATACTACTTCAGCATGTAAACATTATCATCATATAACATTCTCAATAAAGTGCAATTCTCTTCATAACTTTGTACAGTTCAGTAAACCCTGTCTGGGTCCTACTGGATTAATTTTCTAGGACTACTCTTGGTACCTAACAGGTAACCTTCCTTTCGTTGTGCATACTGACCTACTTGGTGTGGTGTCAAGTATAGTAGCATCTAGCCTATCTGTCCTGCGTGCTGGCAAACTGTAACACTGCCTTAACCTCTCTCGGGATCTGGCAAGCATACTGGTGGCTGGGCGATGCGGTTCTGTTTCACTAGGGGATTCTTCTGGTAGTTCCACGTCTTGAGGTTCCATTTCTTGAGACTCTACTTCTAGAGGTGCTACAGGAGCAGGTTCCTCTTGAACTATTTCTTCTGCTGCGGCAACTGGCTCAACTGGACGTTGAAGCGCTTCTTGTGGTTGGTAAAATTGAAGTACTGGAATAATCACAGCATCCCCGATACAAGGCCAATCTGCAGGAAAATCTCCTAAGTCCGTGTGTATGACTTCACCTGGTTTCTCTTTTTCCATAACAGGTTCTTCCTCAGGAAGTTTTAACATGTCTGGACACAGTTTTAAGTGGTCTCTGGATACCGTGGTGGTCGTCTTTCCTCCATCTTTGCTAATGGTACAGGTTTTCCTGTTATCAAACTTGGAATTTTGCATGACATATGGCTCTTTTTCCCACTGATCATCCAATTTGTGCATTCTTCTTTTTCTTTTTAGCACAATTTCTCCAGGCATAAAAGGTTTAGCTGGAGCACTTTTGTTGTAGTTCTCCTCTTGCTTTTCCCTTACTTTATTGAGACTATCTTCCACGCAGGCTTGTACTCTCCTGTACTGTTCCTGTCGGTTCGTGTCCCAAACTTCAGTAGTAACATCAGCTTCTGGTTCTACAACACCAAGTTCCAAATCCATGGGCAGCTTTCCTGGTCTTGCTCGCATAAGGTAGGCTGGAGTGCAGTTGGTGGAACTCACCGGAATGTGATTGTACAGATCTACCAGGTCAGGTAGTAGGTCTGGCCACCTATTCCTCTCCTCAAGTGGTACCGTCTTCAGCAGATCAATGACTATGTGATTCATCTCACAGAGACCATTGGTTTGGGGGTGGTACGGTGTGGTTCTTATCTTCTTACACCCGTACAAGTGACAGAACTCTTTAAACAACTCGGCTTCAAAGGCAGGACCTTGATCAGTTAACACTTGCTCTGGATATCCATGGGGTCTGCAGAAATACGCCTGAAACGTCTTTGCTGCTGTTTCAGCTGTCAGATCTTTGACAGGGGCGACCACCAGGAACCTGGAGTAGTGATCCACCATTGTCAGGGCATATGAGTATCCAGACCTACTGGGTGACAACTTAACATGGTCCAATGCCACGATCTCCAAGGGACGAGTCGTCTTGATGGGCTGCAGGGGTGCTTTCTGGCTACTGTAGACTTTTCTTCGGAGGCTACAGGACGCACAGTTTTTACACCATTTCTCGATGGAACTTCGCATTCCCACCCAGTAGAAACGACACTTCAGTAGGGTTTCCAGCTTCTTCCAGCCAAAGTGCCCCGCTCGATCGTGGTAAGCTTCCAACACCATCTGGATGTCCGTTCTTGGAACTACTATCTGCCATACCATCTCATGGGTTCTGGGGTTGACGTACCTTCGGCACAGCTTCTCTCGGTAGATGAACAGCCGGCTTCCCTCGTTCCACAGCTGCTTTGCTTGCTGAGACCGCATCCTTCTCCAAGGAGGAACCTTCCTGAGTTATCAGCTCCTTGATGCGGCTGACAACCGGGTCACTGTTCTGGGTCTCCTTCCAACTGTGGTGAGGTAAAGGGTTTAACGTCTTACCATGCTGCCTCCTGTAGGCTCGTTGCTCGTGGATCATCCCATTTCTGTGGAATGCAGGTAGCTCAATCTCTTCTAGATCATCCAATTCCTCTTCCGTGTCGGACTCATGCCGCATTCTGGACAAGGCGTCAGCGTTTGCGTTCTTACGGCCCGCCCTGTACTTGATGGTAAATTGATAGTTCGACAGCCGAGCCATCCAACGTTGCTCCATGGCTCCCAGCTTGGCTGTTTCAAGATGTGTCAAGGGGTTATTATCAGTGTAAACAGTGAACTTGCTGGAGGCTAGGTAATGCTTGAATCTTTCTGTAATGGCCCAGACCAGCGCCAGGAACTCCAACTTGAAGCTGCTATAGTTCTCTGGGTTTCTCTCGGTCGGCCGGAGCTTCCTGCTTGCATATGCGATGACTTTCTCCAGGCCATTTTGCTTCTGACTGAGGACAGCTCCCAATCCTTCATTGCTGGCATCAGTATACAGCAGGAACGGCTGGCTGTAGTCAGGATAGGCTAAGATCTCATCGCCTGTCAGGATCTCCTTCATCTCCTTAAATGCCTCAGCTTGTTCTTTACCCCAGTGGAATGGAGGATTTCTGCTCTTGAGGGGTTGTCCTACCAGAAGGTCCTGCAGAGGCGCTGCTTTCTTGGTGTAGTCCTTTACAAACCTCCGGTAGTAACCTGTCAGTCCCAGGAACTGGCGCACCTCCTTGAGATTCTTCAGCTCCGGCCATTTCTGGATGGCAGTGACCTTCTCGGGGTCTGGCGCTACTCCTCCTGAGCTGACAATATGTCCCAAGTACTGTACCTTTTGTTTGAGCAGATGGCACTTTGAAGGCTTCAGTTTCATCTCGTATTTGGACAGTGACTCGAATACCTCTGCCAGGTGCTTCAGATGATCCTCATACGTCTTGGAGTACACAATTACGTCGTCCAGGTACAGCAACACGGTTTCAAAGTTGAGATGTCCCAGGCCACTCTCCATCACTCTCTGGAACATTCCCGAGGCACTGCTGAGTCCAAACGGCATTCTGTCAAACTCACAGAGTCCCATCGGGGTGGTGAAAGCCGTCTTCTCCCGATCCTCTACAGCCACAGCTACTTGCCAGTACCCACTAGTGAGGTCGAGGGTGGAAAAGTAGTTAGCAGTTTTTAAGGCAGCTAAGGATTCCTCAATGCGTGGTAAAGGGTATGCATCTTTATGTGTAATGCGATTTACTTGTCTGTAATCTACACACATTCTCATGCTTCCATCCTTTTTCCTAACTAGGACTAGAGGTGCTGCCCAGGGACTACAACTATCCCTTATCACCCCTGCTTCCTTCATGTCACGCAACATTTCCTTAGCTTTCTGGTAGTGTGCTGGAGGTATAGGCCTGTACCGCTCTTTGATGGGAGGATGGCTACCTGTAGGGATATGATGTTGTACTCCCTTAATGGTCCCAAAGTCAAGTGGGTGTTTGCTAAATACCTGTGCGTACTCCTGTACCACCCCTAGTACTCCCTGTTTCTGGTGGGCTGGAGTGGTGTCTGTCCCGACATGGAGCTGCTGGCACCAATCCGCCACCTGGGTTGCTGGGTCATTATCCTCCGCTGGTTGGTGGGAGGCTAAGGACTCGGTCGTGAGAATGGAGTTGTTATCTACGGTATGTAATTTAGCAACTGTGGCATAGCGTGGTAAATTCACTTCATCTTCTCCCCAGTTGAGAAGACGTACTGGTACCCTCCCATTTCGCACTTCTACTACCCCTCTAGCAGTCAAGAGTGTAGGTCTGTGCTCTGAACAATGGGGCTCTACTACTGCTTGGTAGTTCTGTCCTCTCAGACCTATTGCTGCTCTACACCATATAAGCATTTCACTCATTGGGGGTATCACAATGGGGTTCGGGTCTGTCACCCGTACATTACCAATTTCACCATCTATCAGCTTCGCTTGCTGCTGGCACATCAGGGCCCGGATCTCCCTCTGGATCACTCCCTTTTGCTTTGGCCTGGCAACTTCGGCGAGCTGTTGGAGCAAAAACACAACTTCTCCCAAACAGTTACTAATAATGTTTGTACCTAAAACCACATTTAAGCCATTTTCCTCATTTACAGTCTTTACTACTAAGAGTCCCTGGTCCTTCAGCTCCACTCTGCCCACCTTTACGTCCACGTTTTTGGCTCCGAGTATATCAACCGGGAGACCATTAGAGGCGTACACAGCAAAGTCAGGGCTCGGGGGCTGGAGACTGTCCATGGACCAAAACTTATTATACAGGACATCAGGTATGATGGTCACCTGAGATCCAGTGTCCAGCAGGGCAGGGATTGCGATCCCGTCCAGGATGATGGACAGGTAGGGTCTTCCTCCCACAAACCTGCGGTTCCAGTCTGAGGGGCCTGAGGAGTCTATTCCTGGGTGTTGGCCCTCGGACCCAGGATCTGCTCGTTTAAAGGACACTGTCGGGCTAGATGACCTTCTCTGTTGCAACGGTAGCAGATGATCTCTCGGCGAGGATGGTGCTGATCAGGGGTCGCTCCTGGGGGTGGCGTTGTCCTCCTCCGGTGGGGCGACGTCCTCCTTTTCCTCCGGTTCATCCAAGGGACATCCTCTGGGTAGTCAGCTAGCAGGATCTTTCCTCCTTCTTCCTTCCGCAGTTGCAGGGCACTCATTACAGCGGCCAGGTTTTTAGTCAGCTGGCGCACTTCTGAGCGCAAACAGTCCAACTCAGTAGGGGGCGCCACCTGCTATTTGGCGTCCGCCACCAGCGGGGAAAAGGTGGATGCTGCGGACTTTAGAGTGGCTTCACCCGGGTGACACTGGGTCGACACCTCGGGCTTCTCCAGGGGTCGCAGTCCTTTTATAGCCATATCTTTTAGGGCATCAAAGGTAGCGTCAGGATGATCCAAGGACCACCAGTGCACAGTCCTGCTTTCAGCTTGGGACCTCAGTCCCCGTACAAACTGTTCCTTCAACATTTTGCTTTCATTCATGGCACTTATAGGGTTGACCTGTTTGAGAGCTCGCAGGGCCCCCTGTAGTCGGCAGGCGTAGTCCCTAATACTGTCATCTGGTCTCTGGGAGCATTGGTAAAACCTCATCCGGAGATCTGTTTCAGTGCGGTCCTCAAAAATAGTCTGTAGCTTTAAGAAAATTGAAAGCACTGATTCCTGGTCTGCAGCTGTCCAAGTCTCTACTTCCCTCTCTGCAGCACCAGTCAATTGTCCTACTACCACTGCAGCTCTGTTTCTCTGTCATAGGGTACATGTCCATTATGCTGCATATTTTGCGTTTAAACCCTGACAGGATATCTGGCTTACCGCTGTACTGAGGAAGCCACTTCGCTCCAGGCAGGTATGGGAGCGTCAGCGGTACTATCGGGGCCACAGGACCGGATGAGGGGCCAGCGTTTCCATCCTGCTCGGCAGCGCCTGCGGGTAAGTCACCGGAGCGGTCGCCCTGGGCCGCGCTGTCAGTTTGCGGCTGCGACATATCTGCGCCCCCCTAGTTAAGCGTGGCCTACCTTCTCCTGAAGGCTGCAGCTCTGCCAGGCACAGCGGTGTGTAAGGACCTGCCGCCGCGTCAGCGTTGGGGGCGTGTCCGGGACTCCGCACGCTTTCTGCAGGTACGCCCCTTTTCCTTGCGCTGTAGCGCTGTACTTTGGCGGGCAATGGCGGACAATTGGCGCCAAAAATCTCAAAAACAGCAACACAGTCTATAGCACAAAAACAGTCCAATTCAGGCACACAGGACTCACATATAGCGAGCTTCTTATCCTGTTCGTGACGCCAAGTTAGATGAGTCGCACGTAACAGGGCTTTGGGGTACTCGGCACCGAGCCCGTTCACTTTACTGGGGGATGTCACGGGTAGCGCAGCTCGGTCCGTTGCCCTGGGCGCTCACTAAAGGGGGATATTTACAGGGGATGATAGAAATGTTTGTGACGCCACCTGTGGTTTCTGATCAGGGTGACCAGCGCTGCAGGGTGAATCCTCTGAGGGTTGTTACTGGGCAGCAAGGTGTTAAGTCTTCCACAGGTAAGACTGATCCCTCGAGGTATATGGCGGTATAAGGGTGAAGGAGCAATGATGCAGACACACACAAGACAGTCTCTTTCTGTACCTTTACTGGTGATGAAGTTGCAGGCACGTCCCGGGAGGCCGTCAGGGTGGAGGATGCACGTCCAGCAATCCACTGAGTAGGTGTAAAGTCTCCTTACGTCCTTATGTGTGTGAGTTTCTAACTTGCATAAAACAGAGTTTAACTCCTTCTCTTTGCTACGCCCGGCTGATCTTGTGGTGAGGTCTTCTTGTGGACAGAACAGTGTCTCTATGGCGGTACCTGCCAGACCCTAGTCTTCCTAACCTCAGTTACGTATCAGCACTGCTGGGCCCCTGCGACTTGAAGTCCAGGGTCTCCGGTGTCTCCTACCAGTCGTGCAGATGCTGGTAAGCACGGACCCGGTGTCCGGTGGTGCAGAGTGGAGGTAAGCTATCAATGCTGGTTGACCTCTGTCACTCTCTCTTTTCCCTTTTCCACTTGTCTGTCGTTCTACTCACACATTTAGCATAAGCACAGGCAGCAGTAGATGTCAGCTTCTCGCTCAGACTTCCTCAGCCCTCAGGCTAATCTGACAGGAGTCTCTCTCCGGTGTTCTGAGGAGATCTTATCTCTCCCTCTCAGCTCATCTGAGGCAACTTCCGTTCTGAGATGTTCTGCTCTTCTGAGGTAACACCAACAACTCACTAACTCGCAGCTAGACTGTCTTCATCTCACTGCTGTCTCAAGGGCTCCCTCTGGTGGAACCAGGAAAAATGTCAAGTGTTGTGTGCTTATCAGGTGATTGTGAATTACCTTTCCGTGCATCCTCCAGGGTACATGTGGCACCAAGCGCAGCTGGGCTACACAGTCTGATGAGTCCAAATTTGAGATCTTTTGTTCCAACCACCGTGTCTTTATGCGACGCAGAAAAGGTGAACGGATGGACTCTACATGCCTGGTTCCCACCGTGAAGCATGGAGGAGGAGGTGTGATGGTGTGGGGGTGCTTTGCTGGTGACACTGTTGGGGATTTATTCAAAATTGAAGGCATACTGAATCAGCATGGCTACCACAGCATCTTGCAGCAGCATGCTATTCCATCCGGTTTGCGTTTAGTTGGACCATCATTTATTTTTCAACAGGACAATGACCCCAAACACACCTCCAGGCTGTGTAAGGGCTATTTGACCAAGAAGGAGAGGGATGGGGTGCTACGCCAGATGATCTGCCCTCCACAGTCACCAGACCTGAACCCAATTGAGATGGTTTGGGGTGAGCTGGACCGCAGAGTGAAGGCAAAAGGCCAACAAGTGCTAAGCATCTCTGGGAACTCCTTCAAGACTGTTGGAAGACCATTTCCGGTGACTACCTCTTAAAGCTCATCAAGAGAATGCCAAGAGTGTGCAAAGCAGTCATCAAAGCAAAAGGTGGCTACTTTGAAGAACCTAGAATATAAGACATAATTTCAGTTGTTTCACACTTTTTTGTTAAGTATATAATTCCACATATGTTAATTCATAGTTTTGATGCCTTCAGTGTGAATGTACAATTTTCATAGTTATGAAAATACAGAAAAATCTTTAAATGAGAAGGTGTATCCAAACTTTTGGTCTGTACTGTATATCACATATGATACACTGGGACTGGTGTATATGCATAGTGTGAAAGACTCTGGGACTGGTATATATACATTACATAGGATACACTGAGGCTGATGTATGTACATCCAATAGAAGACACTGGCACTGCTGTATATATATCACTTCGGAGACACTGGGACTAGCGTATATATCAAATAGGAGATGCTGAAACTGCTGTATGTACATCTGATAAGAGCTACCAAGATTGCTGTATACACATTACATAGAAGACACTGAGACTGCTGTATACACATCACATAGGAGACACTGAGACTGCTGTACAAACATCACATAAGAACCACTGTGACTGCTGCCTTAATCAAAAGAACAGGACGAGAGCTCAGGGTGAACTAACTCTGCCCACAATGAACATCCTGACACTAGCACTGGCTATTGGTCAGGAAGGAATACTTTGTTGTGTGCACCGTAGCATCAGTAGTGAACGCTGCGTATGCGTGCTAGTAGTCTAAGGAGGAATTGAAGGGCCACCGGCCTGAGCACTGCGGTATCGGGGAATCTGCCTTGGGCCCGGATGATGCCCCGCCCCTGAGGTACTTTTATCAAAATGTTTCAGATTTTTCTTAAAGTTTAATATTAATTAATTTAAACAGTTTGCCAGACTTTGATCTGTCCCATTGGTTGTAATATTTAGCAGACATTTCCTTCCTGACGATCCTTCTTTCTTCCTGTTTATAAAGTGATCTCTACATTTAATTCCCTTCTAAATAGTCAATGTCTGAATAAACAAATATCAGTATAAACTGAATCTGCTTTCTCAAAACTCGGCAACATCCTGTGTGATTTCCTGATAAATATGCGGCTGTCTGAGATCCTTACGGTATTTACAAACATTAATAAAGTTATCTTCCCCTATTAGTCAGAGCTGAAATCTGCTACAATGTGACATCCTCACAATTACTGGATTGTTGGAGACATAAGGTGGTTCTCCGGAGAGGTAACGTGAAGCTTTTGAGCCCAATGAAAAATGTGAACGGGACAGAGAGGCATTTGTCACCGTCAGTCGTCAGGGAGGACAGGGAGGTTTACACAGTGACTAATATGACCAAACGGAGACTGAATAATGCTGTTATAGAGTGACCAAATAAATCTACCATACAGTTACTGACTAATGCATGGCTTCACACAGTGAGTGCATAATACTGCCATACATTGACTAATAATGCCACCATACAATGACTGAATAATACTGCTACACTGTGACTAAATAATATTACAATATAGTGGCTGATTAATGACGATGTACATAATAATATTCACTGAATAATATCAATCAGACAATGACAGAATAATGCTGCAAAACAATAACTGAATAATACTGCCGTACAGTGCACAAATAATGCTGCCAAACTATGATGGAATACCTCCACTTACTTAGTAATACCTTCATATAGTGACTTAACAATGATAGCATGCAAATATTAAACAATACTGAATAATTCTGCATTCAATGCCAGAATATAACTGCCATACAGTAACTTGTTATGTTTCGGTAGCTGAGGAGTGCAGGTAAAAAAGGAAATACACCAGAGCAGTTGGAATCTATGAGATTGCAGTACCCTGACTAACCACCGCAACTAGAGGCAGCCGTGGAGCGTTCCTACGATGGTCCTAGACGCCTCGTCACAGCCTGAGAAACTAACTACACCTAAAGATAGAAATAGGAAAGCTATCTGCCCCGTAGCAGAACCCCCAAAGATAATAGAAAGCCCCCAAACATGTAATGGCGGTTAGACAAGAGGAAATACTGACACAGAAAGAAAATAGTATGAGCAAACGCTGGGGCCCAAACTAACTAAATAGAAAAGGATAGGAAGGGCACTTACTGCAATCCCAGAAAACCCTGAAAAGCGCCAACTCTACTAATTTCAAAATCACCTGAGATCACACGACCTCTACCACCTAAATTAGTTCTCTGGTGTAACAAAAACAGCAGCCACTGAAAAACTGCAAAAAGCAAAAGTACAAAACACAGTGGCTGGACTAAACTGAGAGGGCAAAAGCCCCGGAGGGGACCCAGAAGGCCCCACAGAAGTGCAGGACAAAATGCAAAAAATATAGCAAAAACACAAAATAAGAAATTGTCTTATCTGATAGCAGGAGATGCAGACACGACACAGCAGGCTACAAGGGAAACTGGAAAGAAGGATTCAGACCAGAACAATTGATCACCGGCAACCCTGATGGGAAAATGATTCCCTTAAATAAGACCAATCAGTAACACCTGATTCCCAATCCTCACTAGTACCGCTTGTAACCACCAGAGGGAGCCTCTGCTCAGAACTCATCTCAAACCCATTCACAACAGTACCCCCCCTTGAGGAGGGGTCACCGAACCTCATTTGAGCAACCAGGTCGGTCAGGATGAGTTCTATGATACGCACGGATAAGTCTCCTAGCATGGATGTCCGAAGCAAACACCCAAGAATTATCTTCCTGACCATAACCTCTCCATTTAACCAAATACTGGGTCTTCGTCTAGAAAAACGAGAATCCAATATTTTCTCAACCACATACTCCAGATTGCCCTCAACCAAAACAGGGTCAAGAGGCACAGCAGCAGGAACCACTGGCTCAACAAACCTCTTCAACAAGGACTTGTGGAACACGTTATGGATCTTAAATGTCCCTGGAAGAAGCAAACGAAAAGAAACAGGATTAATAATCTCCATGATCTTATAAGGTCCAATGAACCTAGGCTTAAATTTAGGAGATGCTACTCTCATAGGAATATCTTTGAGGACAACCAGACCAAGTCCCCCACTTTAAACCGAGGACCATCAGTCCTATGCCGGTTAGCAAACGCTGGGCCTTCTCCTGAGAGAGGGACAACCTCTCACTACCTGGTCCCAAATCTGCTGCATACGCTCAACAACAGAGTCAACACCTGGACAGACAGAAGCCTCCGTCTGTCCTGAAGAAAATCGAGGGTGAAACCCAGAATTACAGAAAAACGGAGACATCAAAGTGGCAGAGCTAGCCCTATTATTAAGAGCAAACTCAGCCAAAGGCAAAAAGAGACCAGTCATCCTGATCAGCAGACACAAAGCATCTTAGATAAGTCTCCAATGTCTGGTTTGTTCTCTCAGTTTGACCATTGGTCTGAGGATGAAATGCCGGGGGAAAGACAATTGAACACCCAGTTTAGAACAAAAAGTCCTCCAAAATCTGGAAACAAACTGGACTCCTCTGTCAGACACAATGTTCTCAGGAATGCCGTGTAAACGAACCACGTGCTGAAGGAACAACGGCACCAATTCAGAGGAGGAAGGCAACTTAGGTAATGGCACAAGATGTATCATTTTGGAAAACCTATCACAAATTACCCAGATGGTGGTCATTCTCTGAGAAACAGGAAGATCGGAAAGAAATCCATAGAGATATGGGTCCATGGTCTCTTGGGCACAGGCAATGGCATCAACAAACCACTAGGGCGAGAGCAAGGCTTGGAGCGAGAGCAAGTCCCGCAGGACTGCACAAATTCCCTGACATCGCGAGACAAGGTAGGCCACCAAAGGACCGACTAACCAAGTCTCTGGTACCAAAAATTCCGGGATGCCCAGCCAATGCGGAACAATGAATCTCAGACATCACACTCTTTTTCCATTGGTCCGGGACAAACAATTTTCCAACAGGGCAGCGCTCGGGCCTATCCTCCTGACACCCCTCCAGAGCAAGTCTCAAATTAGGCGAGATGGCGGAAAGAACTACACCCTCCTTCAAAATAACAGAGGGATCAGATAGCTCAGGAGAGTCCGCAAGGAAACTCCTCGAGAGGGCATCCGCCTTAACATTCTTAGTGCCAGGAAGAAAGGAAACCACAAAATTAAAACGTGTGAAAAACAAGGCCCACTGGCCTGTCTAGGATTGAGTCGCTTGGCAGATTCCAGATAGACCAGATTCTTATGGTCCGTAAGGACCACCACCTGATGTTTGGCTCCCTCCAGCCAATGTCTCCACTCTTCAAAAGCCCACTTCATGGCCAATAACTCCCGATTACCCACGTCATAATTACGTTCAGTAGGAGAAAATTTTCGAGAGAAAAAGGCACAAGGGTTACTTTTAGAGGTCTCTGGATCTTTTGGGACAAACGGCACCTGCCCCAATTTCAGAGGCATCAACCTCCACCTGAAATGGCAGAGAAACATCAGGCTGCCGTAGAACAGGAGCAGAAGTGAATCTCTGCTTAAGTTCCTGAAACGCAGAGACTGCTCAGGAGGCCAATTCACCACATCAGAACCCTTTCTGGTCAAATCAGTTAATGGTTTAACAATAACAGAGAAATTACCAATAAATTTACGATAAAAATTGGCAAAACCCAAAAATCTCTGAAGAGCCTTTAATGAAGTAGGTTGGACCCAATCACAGATGGCCTGAATCTTGACCGGGTCCATTTCAATAACAGATGGGGACAAAATGAATCCCAGAAATGAGATCTTCTGTACGCCAAAAAGACACTTTGATCCCTTCACATACAGAGCATTCTCTCTCAAAATCTGGAATACAGTTCGAACATGTTTCACATGAGAGTCCCAGTCATTAGAAAAAATCAAGATATCATCCAAATAAACAATCAGAAACTTGTCCACAAAATCCCTGAAAATGTCATTCATGAAGGACTGGAAGACGGAAGGAGCATTAGTGAGCCCAAAGGGCATCACAAGGTACTCAAAATGCCCTTCAGGGGTGTTAAATGCCGTCTTCCATTCATCCCCGTGCTTAATGCGAATAAGGTTATACGCCCCCCTGAGGTCAAGCTTGGTAACCAAGTAGCGTTTTTCACCCTGGAAAACAGGTCAGAAATCAAGGGTAACGGGTATTGATATTCACAGTAATATTGTTCAAGAGACGATAATCAATACACGGCCTTAATGAACCATCTTTTTTGGCCACAAAGAAAAAACCGGCACCTAAGGTGAAGAGGATGGTCTGATATGACCCTTCTCCAATGATTCCTTGATATAAGACCGCATAGCGTCATGTTCAGGTACAGACAAGTTAAAAAGGCGACCCTTAGGGAATTTACTACCTGGCACTAATTCAATAGCGCAGTCATAACTCCTATGGGGAGGTAAGGATGCAGATTTACTTTCGCTAAACACATCAGAAAAATCAAACAAAAAGTCAGGAACATCCTCAGCCTGGGGGAGGCAGAAAAAAACAGGAGTGTTGGTATTAACACATTGGCAGCCCCAACTGGTTACAGACACAGATTTCCAATCCAAAACAGGATTATGAGACTGTAACCAAGGGAAACCCAGCACGATAATGTCATGCAGATTATATAGAACCAAAAATTTGCAGCACTCCTGGTGATCAGGTTCAACCCTCATTATCACCTGAGTAGAAAACTGGGGTTTATTCTCAGCCAAAGGGGTAGAATCGATCCCCAGTAGGGAATAGACTTCTGTAGGGTATCAAGGGAAATCCACAACGTTTAGCAAAATCATAATCCATCAGGTTAATAGCTGCTCCAGAATCAACGAAAGCTGAGCAGAAAATGAGGACAGAGAGCATATCAGAGTGACAGTTAATAAAAACTTAGTCTGAACATCTACCACAGCATTTTGCAGCGTGCAAATAATCGTTTGCGTTAGGGCCATCATTTATTCACAGGAGCATGACCACAAAAACTCCAGGCTTGTGTAAACTATTGACCGAGGAGATGGTGCACCCAGATGACCCCTCCAATCACCGCCTGACAAAGAATGGTGGGTGAGCTACCCAAGGAAGCAAAAGCTCAAGGCAAGCATCTCTGGAACTCCTTCAGACTTTGAAACCAGTCTTCGGACTACTTAAAGCTCTACATAGAGCATGAACCAAAGAGTGGGCAAACCACATAAACAAAAGGTGCTACATTTGAAAAACCTAGAAAAGACGCCAATTCAGTGTTCACTTCTTTGGGTCAGGTATTAATTGCCCCCTACGTAATTCTAGTGATCCAGTTAATTAAATTTCAGGTCATGAATCAGAAACTTAATGGATGTATCCAAACTTGGCTTTTTTCACTATGATATCTGTGTACAATGTAAAGCTCATCGTACTATAACTACATAGGACCTGATAAAAATCCCATAAACATCACTCAAAACATGGAGACCACTAGGTATAGAAATAAGAGCCAATCTGCTGATGACATCGATAGAGCTAAGAGATTGTTTAACATTATGAACACTGAGCTGCTGTATCCTCCTGGAGGACTGAGATGTTAGCAAAAACACATTACAACATTACTTGTTTGAAATCTGGAAACTCAGTGATACTCTGCAAATAAATCCTGCATAGCATCTATGGTTCAAAAGGCAATCTTAGTAAGTTGCAGGCACAATAACGCTCGTATGCCTCAGTGGCAAGGAATGACCACCGGCCTGAGCAACTGTGGTAAATCCTTGGGACACGATATCCCCGCACCCTGAGGATTTACAAATGTGATTCTAAAATAATAAATAAAAAATGCCAGACTTGAGCATTGTTGTAATACAGACATTTCTTCCTACGAATTTCTTACCCTTTCCCTGTGTAATAAAGTGCTGATACTGTTAATGTTTCTACATGAGTCATGTGAAGTAAACAAAACGTAATAAACTGACATTGCTTTTGCAAACCGGCAACACCGTGGATTCCTGATAATAGCGTTCTGAGATCCTAGAGTGTACAAACTGAAAAATACTTCCCCTATTATAGATGAAATCTGCTCCAATGGACACCCACAATACTATGTAGAGAGAACATTAAGGTGGTTTCGAGAGGTAAGTGAAGCTTTTGACCCCAATGAAAATGTAACGGGACAAAGCTTGTCAACGTCATCATAGGGATAGGAAGGGCAGTTACACAGTCCAAATGACCAAAGCGCAACTGATAATTGTTATAAGTGCAACTGAATCACCAACCTTACGACTAATGCATGGTTAACAAAACAGTCGCACTGCAAATACTGCCATACATTGACTAAATAACCAATACACATGCTGACTAAACTGACACGGCAAAAGCATATACAACTAGAGTGCAGGCATAATGAGAATGTACATAAAAATCACAGAATAAAAATTCTAATCAAGACAATGACAGAAAAGCAGCAAAACAAACTGAAAATAGGTTCAGGCCAAAAATGATCTCCGCAAACTGATGGGAATACTTCCACTTATTAGTAATACCTCAATAGTAAACACATGATTCCATGCCAATATTAAACACAAGAATAATTCTGACTTAAATCCAAATCATAACTCCATACAGTAACTGAATAACACTGCTGTCACATAGTGACTAGGGACAGTGGGCAATTACCTGATCCCTCTAACTAAAGGGCTCCTTATTCTATGTCTGTCCCCTGGATTACCCGGAAGGTGTAGACGCCAGGGTCCATACCTTGCTATGCTCGTATTTTAAACCACATCTGTTCCCTTCCTCCACCTTTGGAAGTGGCTGAAATGTATAGGATAACACTTACCAGGTAGACAAGGGAAGACGTACAGGGCTAAAAGAAAGCTCCAATCATACAAATATGCTCACAAAATAACAGAGTGGGAAACAGGGAGGGATAAGTAGAAGAAACAAACTAGAAGAGGATGAGGATAAGCATGAAAACCAACTCCACGCAGAAATCTCTTAAACAACTCTCCTGCCGCCAACTCCAAACACTGAACTTCTCCTTCAACACCAAACCAGGAAGTGTGAACTATCACTGGCAATTCCCAAGTGATAGTTATATGGCATGTATACCAGTGGGGAGTGGTTAACACAGAACACCTGAGGCAATTCAGTATGGAGAGCTCCAGGAGATCAACAGGACTGATTAACACTTGCAATGGCAGAGCAAGGAAAAAACATACACTGTTTAATGGGATGATGATGTAGTTGTAATCAGTGCAGGATTTCGTGTGAACAGACACTGTAAGCTTCTGACCCTTCTCTGGCAGTATCTTTGTGACAGCTGCCATACAGTCACTGGAATGATACCACTATGCACTGACTGAATAATACTGCCATATAGTTTCAAAATAATTCTGCAATAAAATGACAATTCAATTAGTGAACAATACTGCCATACAGCAGCTGAGTTTCACTTGTGGTATCCCGGTAGCCGTTTTACTGCTGCTGAATGAGGCAGTTGTCATGTGGCAGTAGATTTGTTCCAGTGTGTCAGGATTAGTGAGCACTGTGATTTACAAAATGTAATACATTTCATTGTATACCGACGACTCATAAATGTGCTGTGTTTCCATCTACTGGCCAATGTGTATAGTTAAATTAAGTGATGATGTCCTCACAACAAGCTGCCATAGAAATGCTGGGAGGAGACTCTCAGCTCCGGGCTCGCACACTTCTTGAGGTAACTTGCAGTTCTGGGTGGTTCGAGCTTTCTGAGGGAGCAGACACTACTGCTCCCAGTACAGTTTTCCATGCGAGTCCACGCTGAGGGAACATTTTTCTCCACATAATCTCCTCCACAAAGGAGTGAAGTCTCATCCTGTCAGGAGAGATAAAGCTGCACATGTGCTCTCCTGCATGCTGGTTAGGCTGTTTCATTCTAGCCAGGACTAGAGCCACGTGTCTGCCACGCCACTGACTTTGCTTAACCTACGGTAGGTAGGTACGGTAGGCTCGAAATCATGAGTACTTCCACACTTTAGTGTGTTTCCACAGAGAGCCAATCTGTGAAGGTCCCTCCGTCAGTGTAGTATTTCTTGGACTGTGCATAGCACTTCCTCTAATAGCAAGTGAAGATAACTCTGCTCCAGCCGCCCTGAGAGGCCATAACCTCGCTTGTCTCATGAGGAGAGAACCATTACTTTCATATGCACAATATACTGTGAACTTTACCTTTAAGAGAGTGACTGTACCCCGTTATTGTAGGAGAGAGAGACCCTGCTGTGTGCCCAGGCCGGAACCAAGGGTGCCGTCACTTAAGTTCCTAGAGGGAAGGTTCCCGGGGAAAGAAACTGCAGAGCGACCCAGAGACTGTTCTGGAAGGTAAGGGGGCGCGGCAACTATAAAAGGAACACAGGAGACCAGCAGGGGGCACTGGACGCAGAGGCAGACGAGAGGCAAGAAGGGCAAACCTGACGTGGATTGCAGAGCAAGACAAGGCCAGCAGCTGCGCATGAGGAAGTGCAGGGACTCACGTGGCTCAGGGAGAGGATGGTCCCAAGCGGAGTGAGAAGACAGGAGAACTCTGCCATCCATTGCCTCCCCTGCCCCACTCCAGCCCGTGGTTGCGGCCTGTACGCCTCCAGTCGTGACCGCCACTGCCCAACTCCAGCTCGCAGTTGTGGCCTGTACGCCTCCAGCCGTGACCGCCACTGCCCAACTCCAGCTCGCAGTTGCGGCCTGTACGCCTCCAGCCGTGACCGCCACTGCCCCACTCCAGCTCGCAGTTGCGGCCTGTACGCCTCCAGCCGTGACCGCCACTGCCCAACTCCAGCCCGCAGTTGCGGCCTGTACGCCTCCAGCCGTGACCGCCACTGCCCAACTCCAGCTCGCAGTTGCGGCCTGTACGCCTCCAGCCGTGACCGCCACTGCCCAACTCCAGCTCGCAGTTGCGGCCTGTACGCCTCCAGCCGTGACCGCCACTGCCCAACTCCAGCTCGCAGTTGCGGCCTGTACGCCTCCAGCCGTGACCGCCACTGCCCCACTCCAGCTTGCAGTTGCGGCCTGTACGCCTCCAGACGCGACCATCACTGCCTCACTCCAGCTTGCGGCTGCGGCCTGTACGCCTCCATACGCGACCGTCATTGCCTCACTCCAGCTTGCGGCTGCGGCCTGTACGCCTCCAGACGCGACCGTCACTGCCTCACTCCAGCTCGCAGTTGCGGCCTGTACGCCTCCAGACGCGACCATCACTGCCTCACTCCAGCTTGTGGCTGCGGCCTGTGCCCTATCACCCGCAGTCGCCGCCGCCCTGTTCCAGCCTGCGGTTGTGGCCCATGCTCCGCCATCCGCGGCAATCACCACCCTGTCTGTTGTGAATGGGTTTGAGATGAGTTCTGAGCAGAGGCTTCCTCTGGTGGTTACAAGCGGTGCTGGTCTGTCCAGTGAAGATTGTGAGGACTGGGAATCAGATGTTACTGACTGGTCTTATATAAGGGAGTCACCTTCCCATCAGGGTTGCCGGTGATCAATTGTTCTGGTCTGAATCCTTCATTCCTGTTTCCCTTGTAGCCTGCTGTGTCGTGTCTGCATCTCCTGCTAACAGATAAGACATTTTCTTCTTTTTGTTTTTGTGCTATATTTTTGCATTTTTGTCCTGCACTTCTGTGGGGGCCTTCAGGGTCCCCTCCGGGGGCTTTTGCCCTCTCAGTTTAGCTCAGCCACTTATGTATGTACTTTTGCTTTTTCCAGTTTTTTCAGTGGCTGCTGTTTTGATTTTGTTACACCAGAGAACTAATTTAGGTGGTAGAGGTCGTGTGATCTCAGGTGTTTTTGAAATTAATGGTGTTGGTGCTTTTCAGGGTTTTCTGGGATTGCAGTAAGTACCCTTCCTGTCCGTTTCTATTTAGTTAGTTTGGGCCCCAGCGTTTGCTCATACTATTTTCTTTCTGTGTCAGTATTTCATCTTGTCTAACCGCCATTACATGTTTGGGGGCTTTCTATTGTCTTTGGGGTTCTGCTCCGGGGCAGATAGCTTTCCTATATCTATCTTTAGGTGTAGTTAGTTTCTCAGGCTGTGACGAGGCGTCTAGGACCAACGTAGGAACGCTCCACGGCTGCCTCTAGTTGTGGTGGTTAGTCAGGGTACTGCAATCTCATAGTTTCCAACTGCTCTGGTGTATTGCCTTTTTTTACCTGCACTCCTCAGCTACCAAATCATAACAGTATCACCGGCCAAAACTGAAAATTGTGTGGTACTCACAGAAGGGAAAAATATTGTGAAAGAAAAAAAAAAAAAAAAAGGTTGTCAGAGTTGTCAGAGATATTTTTCTGTTTGTTGCATTTTTTTTTTTTTTCCCTCTGTATCTCTGGGTGCTGGGGAGGATCTTTTCTCTCAATGGAGTTTGCACAGTTGTCTGGCCGTGTGGATCAGCTTGCCACTGAGGTTCAGAGTATTGCTACCTATCTTGCTAGGTTGCCTGTTGTGGAACCTAGGATTCCCATGCCAGATTTGTTTTTAGGGGATCGAGCTAAGTTTCAGAATTTCAAAAATAATTGTAAATTGTTTTTTGCCTTAAAATCTAAGTCCTCAGGGAACGCAGCGCAGCAGGTTCAAATTATCATCTCTCTCCTGCGCGGCGATCCTCAGGATTGGGCTTTTCCCCTGACACCTGGGGATCCTGTTTTGAGTGATGTTGATGCATTTTTTCAGGCTTTGGGGTTATTGTACGATGAGCCTAATGTCACTGATCAAGCTGAAAAAACCTTGTTGGCATTAAATCAGGGGCTTGATGACGCTGAGTTATACTGTCAGAGATTCCGTAGGTGGGCAGTCCTGACCAAATGGAATGACGACGCTTTGGCAGCCCTTTTCCGGAAGGGTCTGTCAGATAATGTAAAGGATGTTATGGTGGGATTCCCTGTCCCCTCTGGTCTCAATGATTCTATGTCATTAGCGATTCAAATTGACAGATGTTTGCGTGAGCGGAGAAGTATGCGTGGAATGGTGTTGCCTTGTGAACCTGCTTCTGAACCCATGCAGTGTGATAGAGTGGTGTCTGGGGCACAGCGTCATGAGTTTCGAAAGCGCAATGGGTTATGTTTCTACTGTGGTGATGCCTCTCATGCTATTTCAGTCTGCCCTAAGCGGGGAAGACGTTTTGCACGCTCAGTTGTCTTGGGTAGTGTTCAGACTAAGTTTTTATTAACTGTCACTCTGATATGCTCTCTGTCCTCATTTTCTGCTCAGGCTTTCGTTGATTCTGGAGCAGCTATTAACCTGATGGATTATGATTTTGCTAGACGCTGTGGGTTTCCCTTGATACCCCTACAGAAGTCTATTCCCCTACTGGGGATCGATTCTACCCCTTTGGCTGAGAATAAACCCCAGTTTTCTACTCAGGTGATAATGAGGGTTGAACCTGATCACCAGGAGTGCTGCAAATTTTTGGTTCTGTATAATCTGCATGACATTATCGTGCTGGGTTTCCCTTGGTTACAGTCTCATAATCCTGTTTTGGATTGGAAATCTGTGTCTGTAACCAGTTGGGGCTGCCAATGTGTTAATACCAACACTCCTGTTTTTTCTGCCTCCCCCCAGGCTCAGGATGTTCCTGACTTTTTGATTGATTTTTCTGATGTGTTTAGCGAAAGTAAATCTGCATCCTTGCCTCCCCATAGGAGCTATGACTGCGCTATTGAATTAGTGCCGGGTAGTAAATTCCCTAAGGGTAGCCTTTTTAACTTGTCTGTACCTGAACATGACGCTATGCGGTCTTATATCAAGGAATCATTGGAGAAGGGTCATATCAGACCATCCTCTTCACCCTTAGGTGCCGGTTTTTTCTTTGTGGCCAAAAAGGATGGTTCATTGAGGCCGTGTATTGATTATCGTCTCTTGAACAATATTACTGTGAAATATCATTACCCGTTACCCTTGATTTCTGACCTGTTTTCCAGGGTGAAAAACGCTACTTGGTTTACCAAGCTTGACCTCAGGGGGGCGTATAACCTTATTCGCATTAAGCACGGGGATGAATGGAAGACGGCATTCAATACCCCTGAAGGGCATTTTGAGTACCTAGTGATGCCCTTTGGGCTCACTAATGCTCCTTCCGTCTTCCAGTCCTTCATAAATGACATTTTCAGGGATTTTGTGGACAAATTTCTGATTGTTTATTTGGATGATATCTTGATTTTTTCTAATGACTGGGACTCTCATGTGAAACATGTTCGAACTGTATTCCAGATTTTGAGAGAGAATGCTCTGTATGTGAAGGGATCAAAGTGTCTTTTTGGCGTACAGAGGATCTCATTTCTGGGATTCATTTTGTCCCCATCTGTTATTGAAATGGACCCGGTCAAGGTTCAGGCCATCTGTGATTGGGTCCAACCTACTTCATTAAAGGCTCTTCAGAGATTTTTGGGTTTTGCCAATTTTTATCGTAAATTTATTGGTAATTTCTCGGTTATTGTTAAACCATTAACTGATTTGACCAGAAAGGGTTCTGATGTGGTGAATTGGCCTCCTGAGGCAGTCTCTGCATTTCAGGAACTTAAGCAGAGATTCACTTCTGCTCCTGTTCTACGGCAGCCTGATGTTTCTCTGCCATTTCAGGTGGAGGTTGATGCCTCTGAAATTGGGGCAGGTGCCGTTTTGTCCCAAAAAGATCCAGAGACCTCTAAAAGTAACCCTTGTGCCTTTTTCTCTCGAAAATTTTCTCCTACTGAACGTAATTATGACGTGGGTAATCGGGAGTTATTGGCCATGAAGTGGGCTTTTGAAGAGTGGAGACATTGGCTGGAGGGAGCCAAACATCAGGTGGTGGTCCTTACGGACCATAAGAATCTGGTCTATCTGGAATCTGCCAAGCGACTCAATCCTAGACAGGCCAGGTGGGCCTTGTTTTTCACACGTTTTAATTTTGTGGTTTCCTTTCTTCCTGGCACTAAGAATGTTAAGGCAGATGCCCTCTCGAGGAGCTTCCTTGCGGACTCTCCTGAGTTATCTGATACTTCTGTTATTTTGAAAGAGGGTGTAGTTCTTTCCGCCATCTCGCCCAATTTGAGACTTGCTCTGGAGGGGTGTCAGGAGGATAGGCCCGAGCGCTGCCCGGTTGGAAAATTGTTTGTCCCGGATCAGTGGAAAAAGAGTGTGATGTCTGAGATTCATTGTTCCGCATTGGCTGGGCATCCCGGAATTTTTGGTACCAGAGACTTGGTTAGTCGGTCCTTTTGGTGGCCTACCTTGTCTCGTGATGTCAGGGAATTTGTGCAGTCCTGCGGGACTTGCTCTCGCTCCAAGCCTTGCTCTCGCTCTAGTGGTTTGTTGATGCCATTGCCTGTGCCCAAGAGACCATGGACCCATATCTCTATGGATTTCATTTCCGACCTTCCTGTTTCTCAGAGAATGACCACCATCTGGGTAATTTGTGATAGGTTTTCCAAAATGATACATCTTGTGCCATTACCTAAGTTGCCTTCCTCCTCTGAATTGGTGCCGTTGTTCCTTCAGCACGTGGTTCGTTTACACGGCATTCCTGAGAACATTGTGTCTGACAGAGGAGTCCAGTTTGTTTCCAGATTTTGGAGGACTTTTTGTTCTAAACTGGGTGTTCAATTGTCTTTCTCCTCGGCATTTCATCCTCAGACCAATGGTCAAACTGAGAGAACAAACCAGACATTGGAGACTTATCTAAGATGCTTTGTGTCTGCTGATCAGGATGACTGGGTCTCTTTTTTGCCTTTGGCTGAGTTTGCTCTTAATAATAGGGCTAGCTCTGCCACTTTGATGTCTCCATTTTTCTGTAATTCTGGGTTTCACCCTCGATTTTCTTCAGGACAGACGGAGGCTTCTGTCTGTCCAGGTGTTGACTCTGTTGTGGAGCGTATGCAACAGATTTGGGACCAGGTAGTGGAGAGGTTTTCCCTCTCTCAGGAGAAGGCCCAGCGGTTTGCTAACCGGCATAGGACTGATGGTCCTCGGTTTAAAGTGGGGGACTTGGTCTGGTTGTCCTCAAAGAATATTCCTATGAGAGTGGCATCTCCTAAATTTAAGCCTAGGTTCATTGGACCTTATAAGATCATGGAGATTATTAATCCTGTTTCTTTTCGTTTGCTTCTTCCAGGGACATTTAAGATCCATAACGTGTTCCACAAGTCCTTGTTGAAGAGGTTTGTTGAGCCAGTGGTTCCTGCTGCTGTGCCTCCTGACCCTGTTTTGGTTGAGGGCAATCTGGAGTATGTGGTTGAGAAAATATTAGATTCTCGTTTTTCTAGACGGAAACTCCAGTATTTGGTTAAATGGAGAGGTTATGGTCAGGAAGACAATTCTTGGGTGTTTGCTTCGGACATCCATGCTATGAGACTTATCCGTGCGTATCATAGAACTCATCCTGACCGATCTGGTTGCTCAAATGAGGGTTCGGTGACCCCTCCTCAAGGGGGGGGTACTGTTGTGAATGGGTTTGAGATGAGTTCTGAGCAGAGGCTTCCTCTGGTGGTTACAAGCGGTGCTAGTCTGTCCAGTGAAGATTGTGAGGACTGGGAATCAGGTGTTACTGACTGGTCTTATATAAGGGAGTCACCTTCCCATCAGGGTTGCCGGTGATCAATTGTTCTGGTCTGAATCCTTCATTCCTGTTTCCCTTGTAGCCTGCTGTGTCGTGTCTGCATCTCCTGCTAACAGATAAGACATTTTCTTCTTTTTGTTTTTGTGCTATATTTTTGCATTTTTGTCTTGCACTTCTGTGGGGGCCTTCAGGGTCCCCTCCGGGGGCTTTTGCCCTCTCAGTTTAGTTCAGCCACTTATGTATGTACTTTTGCTTTTTCCAGTTTTTTCAGTGGCTGCTGTTTTGATTTTGTTACACCAGAGAACTAATTTAGGTGGTAGAGGTCGTGTGATCTCAGGTGTTTTTGAAATTAGTGGTGTTGGTGCTTTTCAGGGTTTTCTGGGATTGCAGTAAGTACCCTTCCTGTCCGTTTCTATTTAGTTAGTTTGGGCCCCAGCGTTTGCTCATACTATTTTCTTTCTGTGTCAGTATTTCATCTTGTCTAACCGCCATTACATGTTTGGGGGCTTTCTATTGTCTTTGGGGTTCTGCTCCGGGGCAGATAGCTTTCCTATCTCTATCTTTAGGTATAGTTAGTTTCTCAGGCTGTGACGAGGCGTCTAGGACCAACGTAGGAACGCTCCACGGTTGCCTCTAGTTGTGGTGGTTAGTCAGGGTACTGCAATCTCATAGTTTCCAACTGCTCTGGTGTATTGCCTTTTTTTACCTGCACTCCTCAGCTACCAAATCATAACACCTGTCCCAGTCTGCGGCCGCAGCTTGTGCGCTGCCATCTGCGGCCGCTACTGTCCCACTCCAGCCTGCGGCTGTGGCCTGCATGACAGAGTCCGCAGCTGCCGCCATCTCACCTCCGGGAGGGGCGGTCTCAATGCCAGGGAATTTCTTCAGGGCCTGTTGCGCCCCATCTGCACTTGGGTGTAAGAACGCCCGAAGCCTACAACAGCTCCTCGTCGGCTGGTCCCAGAGGCTGAGACGCCGAACCGACACCTTCCGGACCACAGCTCTGCAGGACGTCAGAGAAGGATAAGTGACACTCCGTTAACTGTTAATTATAGTTCTAGGACTTTAGATGGCCCTATCGTGGCCTATAGTCGTTGGCACCTGCCTAATAGCCGTTTGCTGAGTTAATTGTGTATTCTATACTTTCCCTGCGAGGAGAATTACTGTCAGCTTACTAGTTACTCCTATAACCCACATTTAAAGGTTTAGTTAAATCTTGCTCCGTCTCCAACTCGTCACTGCATCCCACGTACCTGCGAATACCACATTATCTCTTTAAGTAAAATTAAAATTGTTATGTTTACAAGTTCACTCGCATGTCTGGCTGCTTGAGACTGCACAAAAAGCACGGGCGCTCCAAAACCTGCACCCAGACACCACCGCTAAGGGAGTGCCTCCGGGAGGGGTCCTATACCATCCACAAGTGCCACCTCACGCTATTGACAATTGTTTTGGACACGAGGGAAGTGTTGAGGGGTCCAGCGACCCACTTCAGATACTGTGACATCATTATCTGCTGTCAGTGGGACTACATGCCTCATCTGGCCCTGCTGCAACATCTGGCACATCCACAGTGGCCCACCACACATTGCTATACAGTGACTGAATAATGCTGCCATACAATGCATGAATAATACTGTCATACTGTGACTGAATACCTCCAAACACTTACTAATCAATACCTCCATACAGTGACTGAATAACGCTGCCATACAATGACTGAATAATATGGCCATACAGTAACTAAATAATACCGCCATACAGTTACTAACTAATACCACCACTCAGTGACTGACCAATGGCAGTATGCCATGACTGAATGATACTGCTATAGAGTAACAGACGCCCAATAATTCCACCATACTGTGACTGAAGGAGGATGGTTAGATGCCAATAAATCCAAGTGATTGTTCCAATATTCTCCGAGGTGAGTGTAAGGGTAAAACCACAAGGAGCCACCAGGAATCATGCCCAGGTGCATTTTTGTGCAGTTTTGACATTAATGGCTAATATACACGTGGTTTTGACCAAAATTAAGTCCCCTTAATTCGTTATTGGCCAAATAATTTTGTTGATAAAATTCTGTTTTACTCACAAATCCACAACAAATATTTATTTGTAAATACAAAAAATACAACTCACAAACTTCGTCTTAAAATGCAGAAATTTTCTGAATTTTTCTGCTGCTGTTTGATTCTTTGACGTTGGTTATGTATCAGTTTACTGTTTCCTGGAAAAAGAAGAATACAATATAAAAAGTTTATAAAAGGGCAATATTATTTTTTTATTGAGTGATTTTTAGCTGCTTTTTGACTTTAGGTGGACCGTTATGAGTCAGATTCTTTCACAACGAGGGGTGGTCCCGCCTGAACCGCAAACATCAGAGAAAGTTGTCAGGAGAGTGATGGATCCTGAAGGATCGCTACCATAAGGCAATCGTTCCTGTCTACTTCCCACAATCCATGTGTTACCAATTACCAGTAGACTGAAGAAAATTCAGGGACATGTAAACAGGGAGTCCGGAATGCGAGGATTGTGTCAGTGAGAACTCAGATACCATCAGAGACTTCTCATTGCACGGATTAAAATGATGAATCCCTTGTGCCTATAATTGCAGATGAAAAATAAAAGAAACCACAGAACAAGCCAAAAATCAGCCTAAGAACCCGGCTCCAAAACAGAGAAAAGAAACAAATCCTTCAACTAATTATCCCCTTAGAATAAAAAAAAAAATAATCCCAAAATGGCGCATGGAAGCATATGCCAAAGGTAGAATAAAATATCATTTTTATTGATTTAATATATATAAAATGAAGAAAATTTTTAAAATGGAGATAAAATTACAACAAAATTGCCCGCAAGGGTTATATCTTATTCAGTAGGACAGTGTCCTAATATTCAGCCTAATTAAATAATGAATATTGAGCATCTTTTACATCATAATTTTTTCATCTTCAATTCTAAATTTTTAGAAGGGCTCAAAATTCTCTCCGTCTCTGGCAATATTATACATGTCATGGTGGGAGGAACTGTATATTTTTACTGATGAGAATCCCTTTTTCAATGCCATAAATTGGTTTGGAAGATATACAGACGATCTCTTGTTTGTATGGCAGAGTGATTTATCCGACGTTGACGATTTAATTGTTTACTTAAATTCTAACAATATGAATTTTTAATTTACTGCCAGCACTTCATCCCTTGAAACTCCATTTTTGGATATATATTTGGTAGGAGACCCAGGTATAAATAAAGTTACAGCCTGGTATAGGAAGGAACTTTCTGGTAATACAGTTCTTCTGTCATCATCTCATCCACACCACACCATACCATGTATTGAGAACCCCGATTCTGTGAACAACGTAGCAGACAAGGCTGCCCACGACCCGACCGGCCCTTCTGGCATTTGCCAGATGGCCAGTCCAGCCCTGCCGGTAATAGATTTAATGTTTGTCCTTTTGCAGTAGATAAAAATAAATCAATCAAGTCAACTTCAGGCATCACACACAACATTACAAATCTCATTAATTGTGATTCAAAAGTTGTCATTTATTGCATATTCTGCCTGTCTCGCCATTTAAAATACATCGGTTGCACCACCAGCAAATTAAAAAAAAGACAAGCCGAACATTTATGCAAATTCAGGAGCAGCAAAGCATTTTGTTAAAGTTCATTAAGGTGACACTTCTCACCTTTTTCGGATTCAAAAAAGTGATGGGTTCCACCTGTGGAAGCAACAGACCGAAACCGCTCACTATTAAAGAAGCTTTCCGGAGTCTTAAACTCTACACAAAATACCCAAAAGGGCTGAATTTTCATAATGATTTGTTCTATATATATTAATTATTCGCTTTTCACTAGGATTATTTGTTTTTAGAATGTTGACACGGAGCATTTCTTGTGCATTTCTAATGTAGTCATGTATGTAACACTGATTGGTTGGCCGGTTTCACGTGTTGCTTCTTCCTGGGGGAAAGGAGTCATTTGCAACAGAGTTAAGTGAATTTCCAAAAATTCAATTCAGGCTGAACTGCTACATTTTGGAGGGTAGGGAGAAATTCTATTTGCATCGAATAAATTCAGCATAAATTAAATCTGCTTAGAAGAGGGCTGGCCAGGTGGCTGGACAGGTATGGGGAGGACTGAGTGAAAAATAAGGATAATAAGATATTGTTTAGAACGACTTCCTAATGCACAGAATCCAGCAGGATGGCTGTTATGAATGTGCTAGAGATGGTTTCTGAGCAGAGGCTCCCTCTGGTGATTACAGACAGTACTGAACCTTTCAGCGAGGAGTGGCAATCAGGATCACGGACTGGTCTGATATAAGGGAGGTTCCCTCCCATGATGGTTGCCGGTGATCAATTGTTCTTGTCTCAATTGTGGTTCCTGGTTCATTTGGAAGTTTGCTGGAGTCTTGCCTGCATCTCCTGCTTTCAGATAAGATATTTTTTGCTTTTCTTTTGTGCTTGCTTTTTGCATTGTTTTTCTGCACTTTTGTGGAGGTCAGCCAGGTCCCCTCCTGGGGCCCGAGCTCCTCACAGTTTATCTGCAGCCACTGTTATTTGCTCATTTGCTTTTTCCTGTTTTTTCAGCGGCTGCAGCTTGGTTTTGTTCATACTGAGATCTGATTTAGCGGGTGGCGAAATCGTGTGATCTCAGTATTTTTGTAATCAGAATTGTTGGATTTTTGCAGGGTTTTCTGGGTTGCAGAAAGTAATCTCTCCTTTCCTATCCTATTTAGTCAGCTTGTGGCCCCAGTGTTTGCTCAATCTATTTTCTGCCTGTGTTTGTGTTTTCATCTTGTCTAACCGCCATTATATGTTTGGGGGCTTCCTATTTTCTTTGGGGATTTGCTCCGGGGCAGATAGCTTTCATCTGCCTTTAGGTGTAGTTATCTCTCAGGCTGTGACGAGGCGTCTAGGATCAACGTAGGAACGCTCCACGGCGACCTCTAGTTGTGTCATTAGTTTAGGAATCTGCAACCCATCAGTTACCAACATCTCAGGTGTTCGGCTGCCCTGCTGTTGTTCCTGTGCTCCTCAGCTACCGAAACATAACAGTTGGCGGCCAGATGGATGATAATTTTCTGGCTTTACCATATATCAAATCACCAAAACTTGGATTTGGACAAAGAAGAATTTTGAATGAAATTCATAGAGAATCGGTTTATTTAGAATCATTTTGCTTTTTTTAATCTTTACTGTTTATTGAGTTTTTGTTGCAATTTTTTTACATTTACCCTTTATTTAACGTGTTTTCAAAGTCTCATTCAAACATACATTTTTGGAGTACAAGTACTATTGTGTTCTTCATAGCCCTCGTATGTATGTGGTCATTGACATGTCCATGATTTTTCATGGAACAAGTGATCCATGCAAAATCGCAGAGAAGTGTCCGGTATTGATCCAAGTGTCAGGTCAATATCAGCAATAGAAATCTATGGGTCCATGAAAATAACGGAACAGCACTTGAATGCCATTCGAGTGAAGTCCGATTTTCAGACTGACAGATTGATGAAACTCGGACTCAACTCCAAGAAAACTTTGATGAAACGCTGCCAAAAATCACTTGGTCAGTTTTTCTTGTACAAGAAAAAAAAAACTGACATGTGAATGAGCTCTTGGTATGAAAACACCTTGATTCCACACTCACAAGACTCAGTTGCAACTTTTCATGTGTTTTTTTTAAGAAAAAAATGCATCAAGAAAAACCAGTGGCTCATATTTGCGGCTAATCAAAAATCCTCCACTGCTGCCTTCAGGCATCCTTTCTCACCGCGTTCCGGCATCTTTGGTCCTTACATGCTGAATAGTCCTCAAAGCACCAAAGCGGAGCTGCTCGGCTGGACAGGTGAGGACTGGAGGGGAGCGGGGCTGCACGGCAGGACAGGTGAGGACTGGAGGGGAACAGGGCTGGGGGGCTGGAGACTGGACAGATGAGGACTGGACAGGAGTGGGGCTGCTCGGCTGGACAGGTGAGGACTGGAGGGGAGCGGGCTGCACGGCAGGACAGGTGTGTACTCGAGGGGAGCGGGGCTGCATGGCAGGACAGGTGAGAACTGGAGGGGAGTAGGGCTGCATGGTAGGACAAGTGAGAACTGGAAGGGAGCGAGGCTGCATGGCAGGACAGGTGAGAACTGGAGGGGAGCGGGGCTGCTTGGCAGGACAGGTGAGAACTGGAGGGGAGCGGGGCTACATGGCAGGACAGATGAGAACTGGAGGGCAGCGGGGCTGCATGGCAGGACAGGTGAGAACTGGAGGGGAGTAGGGCTGCATGGTAGGACAGGTGACAACTGGAAGGGAGCGAGGCTGCATGGCAGGACAGGTGAGAACTGGAGGGGAGCGGGGCTGCATGGCAGGACAGGTGAGAACTGGAGGGGAGCGGGGCTGCATGGCAGGACAGTTGAGAACTGGAGGGGAGCGGGGCTACATGGCAGGACAGGTGAGAACTGGAGGGGAACGGGGCTGCATGGCAGGACAGATGAGAACTGGAGGGCAGCAGGGCTGCATGGCAGGACAGGTGAGAACTGGAGGGGAGCGGGGCTGCATGGTAGGACAGGTGAGGACTGGAGGGGAGCGGGGCTGCATGGCAGGACAGGTAAGAACTGGAGGGGAGCGGGGCTGCATGGCAGGACAGGTGAGAACTGGAGGGGAGAGGGGCTGCATGGCAGGACAGGTGAGAACTGGAGGGGAGCGGGGCTGCGCGGCTGGACAGGTGAGGACTGGAGGGGAGCGGGGCTGCATGGCAGGACAGGTGAGAACTGGAGGGGAGCAGGGCTGCATGGCAGGACAGGTGAGAACTGGAGGGGAGCGGGGCTGCATGGCAGGACAGGTGAGAACTGGAGGGGAGCGGGGCTGCATGGCAGGACAGGTGAGAACTGGAGGGGAGTAGGGCTGCATGGTAGGACAAGTGAGAACTGGAAGGGAGCGAGGCTGTATGGCAGGACAGGTGAGAACTGGAGGGGAGCGGGGCTGCATGGCAGGACAGGTGAGAACTGGAGGGGAGTAGGGCTGCATGGTAGGACAAGTGAGAACTGGAAGGGAGCGAGGCTGCATGGCAGGACAGGTGAGAACTGGAGGGGAGCAGGGCTGCATGGCAGGACAGGTGAGAACTGGAGGGGAGCGGGGCTACATGGCAGGACAGGTGAGAACTGGAGGGCAGCGGGGCTGCATGGCAGGACAGGTGAGAACTGGAGGGGAGCGGGGCTACATGGCAGGACAGATGAGAACTGGAGGGCAGCGGGGCTGTTATGTTTCGGTAGCTGAGGAGTGCAGGTAAAAAAAAAAGGCAATACACCAGAGCAGTTGGAATCTATGGGATTGCAGTACCCTGACTAACCACCACAACTAGAGGCAGCCGTGGAGCGTTCCTACGTTGGTCCTAGACGCCTCGTCACAGCCTGAGAAACTAACTACACCTAAAGATAGAAATAGGAAAGCTATCTGCCCCGGAGCAGAACCCCAAAGATAATAGAAAGCCACCAAACATGTAATGGCGGTTAGACAAGATGAAATACTGACACAGAAAGAAGAAAAAATCTTATCTGGTAGCAGGAGATGCAGACACGACACAGCAGGCTACAAGGGAAACTGGAATGAAGGATTCAGACCAGAACAATTGATCACCGGCAACCCTGATGGGAAAATGACTCCCTTATATAAGACCAGTCAGTAACACCTGATTCCCAGTCCTCACAATCTTCACTAGTACCGCTTGTAACCACCAGAGGGAGCCTCTGCTCAGAACTCATCTCAAACCCATTCACAACAGTACCCCCCCCTTGAGGAGGGGTCACCGAACCCTCATTTGAGCAACCAGATCGGTCAGGATGAGTTCTATGATACGCACGGATAAGTCTCCTAGCATGGATGTCCGAAGCAAACACCCAAGAATTGTCTTCCTGACCATAACCTCTCCATTTAACCAAATACTGGAGTTTCCGTCTAGAAAAACGAGAATCCAATATTTTCTCAACCACATACTCCAGATTGCCCTCAACCAAAACAGGGTCAGGAGGCACAGCAGCAGGAACCACTGGCTCAACAAACCTCTTCAACAAGGACTTGTGGAACACGTTATGGATCTTAAATGTCCCTGGAAGAAGCAAACGAAAAGAAACAGGATTAATAATCTCCATGATCTTATAAGGTCCAATGAACCTAGGCTTAAATTTAGGAGATGCTACTCTCATAGGAATATTCTTTGAGGACAACCAGACCAAGTCCCCCACTTTAAACCGAGGACCATCAGTCCTATGCCGGTTAGCAAACCGCTGGGCCTTCTCCTGAGAGAGGGACAACCTCTCCACTACCTGGTCCCAAATCTGTTGCATACGCTCCACAACAGAGTCAACACCTGGACAGACAGAAGCCTCCGTCTGTCCTGAAGAAAATCGAGGGTGAAACCCAGAATTACAGAAAAACAGAGACATCAAAGTGGCAGAGCTAGCCCTATTATTAAGAGCAAACTCGGCCAAAGGCAAAAAAGAGACCCAGTCATCCTGATCAGCAGACACAAAGCATCTAAGATAAGTCTCCAATGTCTGGTTTGTTCTCTCAGTTTGACCATTGGTCTGAGGATGAAATGCCGAGGAGAAAGACAATTGAACACCCAGTTTAGAACAAAAAGTCCTCCAAAATTTGGAAACAAACTGGACTCCTCTGTCAGACACAGTGTTCTCAGGAATGCCGTGTAAACGAACCACGTGCTGAAGGAACAACGGCACCAATTCAGAGGAGGAAGGCAACTTAGGTAATGGCACAAGATGTATCATTTTGGAAAACCTATCACAAATTACCCAGATGGTGGTCATTCTCTGAGAAACAGGAAGATCGGAAATGAAATCCATAGAGATATGGGTCCATGGTCTCTTGGGCACAGGCAATGGCATCAACAAACCACTAGAGTGAGAGCAAGGCTTGGAGCGAGAGCAAGTCCCGCAGGACTGCACAAATTCCCTGACATCACGAGACAAGGTAGGCCACCAAAAGGACCGACTAACCAAGTCTCTGGTACCAAAAATTCCGGGATGCCCAGCCAATGCAGAACAATGAATCTCAGACATCACACTCTTTTTCCATTGGTCCGGGACAAACAATTTTCCAACAGGGCAGCGCTCGGGCCTATCCTCCTGACACCCCTCCAGAGCAAGTCTCAAATTGGGCGAGATGGCGGAAAGAACTACACCCTCTTTCAAAATAACAGAAGGATCAGATAACTCAGGAGAGTCCGCAAGGAAACTCCTCGAGAGGGCATCCGCCTTAACATTCTTAGTGCCAGGAAGAAAGGAAACCACAAAATTAAAACGTGTGAAAAACAAGGCCCACCTGGCCTGTCTAGGATTGAGTCGCTTGGCAGATTCCAGATAGACCAGATTCTTATGGTCCGTAAGGACCACCACCTGATGTTTGGCTCCCTCCAGCCAATGTCTCCACTCTTCAAAAGCCCACTTCATGGCCAATAACTCCCGATTACCCACGTCATAATTACGTTCAGTAGGAGAAAATTTTCGAGAGAAAAAGGCACAAGGGTTACTTTTAGAGGTCTCTGGATCTTTTTGGGACAAAACGGCACCTGCCCCAATTTCAGAGGCATCAACCTCCACCTGAAATTGCAGAGAAACATCAGGCTGCCGTAGAACAGGAGCAGAAGTGAATCTCTGCTTAAGTTCCTGAAATGCAGAGACTGCCTCAGGAGGCCAATTCACCACATCAGAACCCTTTCTGGTCAAATCAGTTAATGGTTTAACAATAACCGAGAAATTACCAATAAATTTACGATAAAAATTGGCAAAACCCAAAAATCTCTGAAGAGCCTTTAATGAAGTAGGTTGGACCCAATCACAGATGGCTTGAACCTTGACCGGGTCCATTTCAATAACAGATGGGGACAAAATGAATCCCAGAAATGAGATCCTCTGTACGCCAAAAAGACACTTTGATCCCTTCACATACAGAGCATTCTCTCTCAAAATCTGGAACACAGTTCGAACATGTTTCACATGAGAGTCCCAGTCATTAGAAAAAATCAAGATATCATCCAAATAAACAATCAGAAATTTGTCCACAAAATCCCTGAAAATGTCATTCATGAAGGACTGGAAGACGGAAGGAGCATTAGTGAGCCCAAAGGGCATCACTAGGTACTCAAAATGCCCTTCAGGGGTATTGAATGCCATCTTCCATTCATCCCCTGCTTAATGCGAATAAGGTTATACGCCCCCCTGAGGTCAAGCTTGGTAAACCAAGTAGCGTTTTTCACCCTGGAAAACAGGTCAGAAATCAAGGGTAACGGGTATTGATATTTCACAGTAATATTGTTCAAGAGACGATAATCAATACACGGCCTTAATGAACCATCTTTTTTGGCCACAAAGAAAAAACCGGCACCTAAGGGTGAAGAGGATGGTCTGATATGACCCTTTTCCAAAGATTCCTTGATATAAGACCGCATAGCGTCATGTTCAGGTACAGACAAGTTAAAAGGCGACCTTTAGGGAATTTACTACCCGGCACTAATTCAATAGCGCAGTCATAGCTCCTATGGGGAGGCAAGGATGCAGATTTACTTTCGCTAAACACATCAGAAAAATCAAACAAAAAGTCAGGAACATCCTGAGCCTGGGGGGAGGCAGAAAAAACAGGAGTGTTGGTATTAACACATTGGCAGCCCCAACTGGCCAAAGACACAGACTTCCAATCCAAAACAGGATTATGAGACTGCAACCAAGGGAAACCCAGCACGATAATGTCATGCAGATTATATAGAACCAAAAATTTGCAGCACTCCTGGTGATCAGGTTCAACCCTCATTATCACCTGAGTAGAAAACTGGGGTTTATTTTTCAGCCAAAGGGGTAGAATCGATCCCCAGTAGGGGAATAGACTTCTGTAGGGGTATCAAGGGGAACCCACAACGTTTAGCAAATCATAATCCATCAGGTTAATAGCTGCTCCAGAATCAACGAAAGCCTGAGCAGAAAATGAGGACAGAGAGCATATCAGAGTGACAGTTAATAAAAACTTAGTCTGAACACTACCCAAGACAACTGAGCGTGCAAAACGTCTTCCCCGCTTAGGGCAGACTGAAATAGCATGAGAGGCATCACCACAGTAGAAACATAACCCATTGCGCTTTCGAAACTCATGACGCTGTGCCCCAGACACCACTCTATCACACTGCATGGTTTCAGGAGCTGGTTCACAAGGCAACACCATTCCACGCATACTTCTCCGCTCATGCAAACGTCTGTCAATTTGAATCGCTAATGACATAGAATCATTGAGACCAGAGGGGACAGGGAATCCCACCATAACATCCTTTACATTATCTGACAGACCCTTCCGGAAAAGGGCCGCCAAAGCGTCGTCATTCCATTTGGTCAGGACTGCCCACCTACGGAATCTCTGACAGTATAACTCAGCGTCATCAAGCCCCTGATTTAATGCCAACAAGGCTTTTTCAGCTTGATCAGTGACATTAGGCTCATCGTACAATAACCCCAAAGCCTGAAAAAACGCATCAACATCACTCAAAACAGGATCCCCAGGTATCAGGGAAAAAGCCCAATCCTGAGGATCGCCGTGCAGGAGAGAGATGATAATTTGAACCTGCTGCGCTGCGTTTCCTGAGGACTTAGATTTTAAGGCAAAAAACAATTTACAATTATTTTTGAAATTCTGAAACTTAGCTCGATCCCTAAAAACAAATCTGGCATGGGGATCCTAGGTTCCACAACAGGCAACCTAGCAAGATATGCAGCAATACTCTGAACCTCAGTGGCAAGCTGATCCACACGGCCAGACAACTGTGCAAACTCCATTGGGAAAAAAGATCCTCCCCAGCACCCAGAGATACAGAGGGAAAAAAAAAAATGCAACAAACAGAAAAATATCTCTGACAACTCTGACAACCTTTTTTTCTTATCACAATATTTTTCCCTTCTGTGAGTACCATACAATTTTCTATTGGCCGGTGATACTGTTATGTTTCGGTAGCTGAGGATGCAGGTAAAAAAAAAGGCAATACACCAGAGCAGTGGAATCTATGGGATTGCAGTACCCTGACTAACCACCACAACTAAGAGCAGCCGTGGAGCGTTCCTACGTTGGTCCTAGACGCCTCGTCACAGCCTGAGAAACTAACTACACCTAAAGATAGAAATAGGAAAGCTATCTGCCCCGGAGCAGAACCCCAAAGATAATAGAAAGCCCCCAAACATGTAATGGCGGTTAGACAAGATGAAATACTGACACAGAAAGAAGAAAAAATCTTATCTGGTAGCAGGAGATGCAGACACGACACAGCAGGCTACAAGGGAAACTGGAATGAAGGATTCAGACCAGAACAATTGATCACCGGCAACCCTGATGGAAAATGACTCCCTTATATAAGACCAGTCAGTAACACCTGATTCCCAGTCCTCACAATCTTCACTAGTACCGCTTGTAACCACCAGAGGGAGCCTCTGCTCAGAACCATCTCAAACCCATTCACAACACGGGGCTGCATGGCAGGACAGGTGTCATGTATAGTGTACAGTTCCTATAGCGTCTTGTGCTTGGGTGCGAGAAAACACAGGAGACATAGGTTGAAATGAAATGACTTGTATTACTTCATACAAGCATGCTGAAAAGTTCACACAGTTTGCAGGAACAGCGACAGGAGACACAGCAGGCCAGAGTAACTTCAAGCACTACAGTAAATCTCCAAAGCAGGTTCAGGATCTCTTCTCTGTACCGTAATTCCTCTGCAAACATGGATTCACCCAAACAGCAGGTTTCCAGAGTCCAAAAGTGTTCCACGGTTCCTCAGTAGGGAATAGCTGGAGTACAAGTCCAAGGCTTCCAGGAGTCAGGTCACAGACTGACTGAGGCTTGATTCAGGAGCACTGATTGTTCAGCTGAGGCTGCTTAAGAAGCAAGAGGGAAGAATCAGGGCGGGAACATGAAAACTGGAAACTCCATATTAACTGAGGGCAAGAGCTGCAGAAAGACAGAAAGCAAAATGGCCGACGGAAAACTGAGTTTCAAGGAACATGTCAACAGAGACAAAGAACCTTACATTACTCCCCCCTTAGGGACAACCTCCGGATGACCTCAGACCAGGCTTGTCAGGGTACCTCTGATGAAACTGGCGGAGCAGGCGAGGAGCATTTACATTATTGACTGGTTCCCATGAGTTGTCCTCCACTGGGTAGCCCTGCCATTTAATCAAATATTGCACACTGATTTTCTGTACAACCTGGAATCTAGAGTCCTTTCCACCAATAAATTCTTCCTGACCATCGACCAGCACTGGGTCAGGGCAAGGAGAAGAACGTCCAGGAAACGTATTGGGTGTTGCAGCCTTTAGTAGGGATACATGGAAAGACAGGGTGGATTCTCATAGTTCTGGGCAGTTAAGACGACAAGCAACAACACTTATAATCTTATTGATCTTATAAGGTCCAATGTACTTATGTCCCATATTTAGACGATGGAATCTTTAATTAAGATTTCTGGTTGACAGCCAGACCAAATCTCCTACCTTGAAAGCGGTGCAGGTTTACAAAATTTATCTGCTGCTTCTTGTACCTTTCCTGAGCCAATTCTAGATTTTTCCTTTAGAAGATCCATATTCTTTTGCAAAGAAGTGATTCTTTCAGCCACATGCCGGCAAGGGCGTATCTATGGGAAATCGGGAAGAATTTTAGGATGATAACCTAGATTGGAGTAAAAAGGAGACTGCTTAGTGGAGGCGCTCTGAGAGTTGTTATAAGAGAACTCAGCCAGTGGAAGTAGATCCACCCAATCATCCTGTAGGTGGCAGATAAAACAGCGGAGAACTGCTCCAGGGTCTGATTGGTTCGTTCTGTCTGTCCATTAGTCTGGGGATGAAAAGCAGAAGAAAGGTTTACTTTTAAATTGTCCAATGCCTGCCACAGAAATTTTGCCAAAACCTTGAAGTGAATTGCACCCCTCGATCCGAAATGACCTCATCCGGTACTCCATGTAATCAAACACATTCTTAATCATCAAGTCTGATGTCTGTTTTGCAGTGGGTAAGCGACACAAGGGATAAATAGCTGCCTTTGTTAGACGGTCAACCAAACCACCTAGAATGGTGTTCTTCCCCTGAGAGGTTGGTAACTCCACAATGAAGTCCATAGAAATGGATCCCCACGGGCAGACGGGGTGGAAGAGGTTTGCAACAGACCATTGGTGAAGTACGAGGTGTTTTGCATCTTGCACAGACTTCACATAAAGTGACATAGTTTTAAGACATCTTTCCTGTAAGTGGGCCACCAAAAGAAACGAGAAAGAAATTCTTGTGTCTTTAGAATTCCCCTATGCCCGGCTATCTTGGAATCGTGGATGAGTTGCAATACTCTCAATCTGACTTTTTTCAGGATATACAGACGTTTGTCCCTAAATTTCCACACACCATTCTTAAAGACAAGACTTACGTCCTTGGGGTTGAGCCAACAAAGAATCCGCATGGTATGCTTCCTTGATGTCCTTAAGTAGGTCTTGATATGAATCACTCCCAGGAATCTAGAGTCAGGAAGAATAGTCTTAGGAGGAGTAAGTGGACGTGTCTCTGCTGAATGAATACCTAGAGAGTGCATAAACCTTTCCATTGCGCGATCCTGGTCTATAAGAATTGAAAAATTAAATTGGTTTAGGAAAGATTCCAGCGAGCCTGGCGAGGAGTCAGGCACTTAGCGACCTGATAAATTCAAGGTTACGATGTCTGTCAGGCGACTATTTGCTGTGCAGCTCCCTGAAGAAGGTGTCCCCACATTCCTTGAAGGGGGCGGCAATAATGGCCAACAATTCTCTATTGCCCACATCGTAGTTCCTCTCAGCCGAAGACAACTGCTGGGAAAAGAAGGCACAGGGATGCAAGACATTCTTCTCACCTGTTCTCTGAGAGAGTATAGCTCCAAACGGCACAGTCTGAAGCATCCACCTCTATTATGAAGGCAAGCTCGGGTTGGGATGTACTAAGATAGGTGCGGTGGTAAATTTATCCTTTAAACAGGAAAAATGCTTCCTGAGCTTGCGGGGTCCAGGAGAACCTAGACTGTTTCCGGGTAAGTTGGGTGATAGGTGACACTACCTCAGAAAAATTCTTAATGAAACGTCTATAGAAGTTGGCAACCCGATGAAACGCTGCACCTCCTTCACATTTCTAGGAATTGGCCAATCCTTGATGCTTGGGTCTTGCTTCCATCCATACTAATCCCTTGCGTAGATAGTACATACCCCAGAAATTGAATTTCGGTCCTATGGAATTCACATTTTTCAAGTTTGATGTAGAGATGGTTTTGTCTTAGGCGTTCTAAGACCATTCTCACATGTCCATGATGTTCCTCTGTGGAGTTAGAAAAATTAGAATATCATCAGATAAATCACCACAAATGTATCTAGGAGATCCCTGAAGATCATTCACGAAGTGTTGGAAAGTGGCTGGGGCGGTACTCAGACCAAAAGGCATAACTAGATATTCAAAGTGTCCATAGCGTGACCTGAAAGCAGTCTTCCATTCATCCCCAGGTCTAATATGGACCAAGTTATAGGCCCCACGGAGATCCAGTTTAGAGAAAATTTTGGCATGCCGCACTCTCTCCAACAACCAGGGATTAAAGGCAATGGATAACGGTTTTCTAATAGTAACCTTATTGAGTTCCCTATAGTCTATGCAGGGTCTCAGAGATCCATCTTTCTTCTTCACAAAAAGATGGGTGCACCTGCGGGAGATGAAGAGGGGCGTATGAAGCCCTTGGCTAAATTTTCGTCTATATAATCCTTCAAAGCTTTTAGCTCGGGCCCCGCTAGGGGGTAGATCTTACCAAAAGGTATCTCGGCTCCGGGCAATAATTCAATTGGACAATCATATGGACGGTGAGGAGGAAGCTGATCAGCGTTCTTCTTGTCACATAAATCCACATAGTCCTGGTATACAGCTGGTAGTTCAGGGACTGACATGGTTCCTTTAGGAACAGAGCAAGCTGAAACTCCTTGACTCAATCTGTTTCTCCGGAAAGTGTAATTCCTTGGTCTCCCAGTTAATCGTAGGATTCTGCGCCTGCAGCCATGGTAGCCCTAGAATGATGGGAAAGTGGGGAGAAGAGATAAGCAAAAAAGACATTTTCTCCTGATGATCTTTACCCATAAGGACCCTCAAAGGCTCTGTTTCTTGATCCACTGGTCCAGAAGTCAGTAGAGAGCCATCCACAGTCTCCATCTGTACTGGAGTAGCCTTCTTCACTGAACGTATCCCCTGCTTCAGAGCAAAGGAGATATCCATAAAATTTCCACTTGCTCCTGAGTCGATCATAGCAGAGCTAGACACCCAGACTGAGTCAACCCAGAGTTTGATGGAAAGGAAGCAATGAGAATTGTTTCTTTTACAACTCAGCTGGGACACCGCTGAGGAAACTTGAAAAATTGCAGCGTTTATACCGTCATCGTCCCCAGAACTAACAGAGTTTAAGTCCGAGAAATCAAGATCTCTTGCAGCAGATCTCTCTGGAGCCTGAGGCTCGGACATGACAGAGCTCCTCTCGCAACACTCACAGTGAATGACTGCTGCAGTAGTCTTACGAGAACGGCTGGGGCAGTTTATAATGAAGTGCCCTGACTTACCACAGTAGAAACATAGATTTTCCTTTATACGATGTTCTTTGCGTGCATCACTAACCCGTCTTTGCAAAGAGTCCACCTGCATGGGTTCAGGTTCTGGTTCCCTGTGATCCTACTCAAAGGTTCCTTAGCTGAGGAGGGAGGTAGGAAAAGGTTAGTGCGATTATTTTCGAACCATCTCTCTTGTCTGCGTTCAGTCAGACGAGCATCAATACGGATACAATAGTTAATAAAGTCACCTAACGCAGTGGGAGGGTCGGCACGAGCAAGTTCATCCTTAATCAGTGGAGACAACCCTTTCCGAAAAATAGATTTTTTAGCGGAAGTGTCCCAAGTGGTATCAAGAGCCCATCTCCTGAAATCCAGGGCATATTCGGCTACTGAACGCTTACCTTGGCGCAAAGTTAACATGGCTGCTTCAGCTGTTACACCTCGATTGGGGTCATCAAACACCTGCCCCATGGCTGAAATAAAAGCATCAAGGTGATTCAAACAATCATCCTCAGTCTCAATCAGAGGGTTTGCCCACATCAAAGCCTTATTGGTAAGCAACATGATTATAGTAAGCACTTTGGATCGTTCAGTGGGAAATTGTGAAGCATGTGCAGAGAAAAATAAATTGCATTGATTAATAAATCCCCTGAATTTCTCACGTTCACCGCCAAACCGAAAAGGAGGTAATTTGGGGATCCCAGAACTTGGGGTTATGGCAGGAGCCTGGGCTCGTTCCTCTAGAGCCTCAATCCTGGCTCGCAATTCCTGGGTAGTCTGTCCAAACACTTGCAAATTATGGTTAGTGAGGTCCTGTAGGCTTGCAAAACGGGTTTTTTAAAGTCTGTACATCTGAAAGGATTGTATCAGTCACTCCGCAAAGTTCCTTTATGCGGGCCTCCATCTTCCAGATCTTTTAAGGCAGAGGTGCTGGAAGGAGAAGAAGAAAGGAAAAAAAAAACAAAAAAAACAATAGTGTTTACCTGTGGTAACACTCCAGAGTAAAATTTTAAGGGAATGCGCTCACCTGGAATGGTTGTGAGAAGTCACAACCACTGTCATCACATAAGGTATTAAACGGACATCTGATATCCACAGTCACAGCAGACACGGCTTTCCCAGACCCAGCAGACACTAAACATTGGCTCCTGAATCTTGTCATGTATAGTGTACAGTTCCTATAGCGTCTTGTGCTTGGGTGCAAGGAAAACACAGGAGACATAGGTTGAAATGAAATGACTTGTATTACTTCATACAAGCATGCTGAAAAGTTCACACAGTTTGCAGGAACAGCGACAGGAGACACAGCAGGCCAGAGTAACTTCAAGCACTACAGTAAATCTCCAAAGCAGGTTCAGGATCTCTTCTCTGTACCGTAATTCCTCTGCAAACATGGATTCACCAAACAGCAGGTTTCCAGAGTCCAAAAGTGTTCCACGGTTCCTCAGTAGGGAATAGCTGGAGTACAAGTCCAAGGCTTCCAGGAGTCAGGTCACAGACTGACTGAGGCTTGATTCAGGAGCACTGATTGTTCAGCTGAGGCTGCTTAAGAAGCAAGAGGGAAGAATCAGGGCAGGAACATGAAAACTGGAAACTCCATATTAACTGAGGGCAAGAGCTGCAGAAAGACAGAAAGCAAAATGGCCGACGGAAAACTGAGTTTCAAGGAACATGTTAACAGAGACAAAGAACCTTACAACAGGTGAGAACTGGAGGGGAGTAGGGCTGCATGGTAGGACAGGTGACAACTGGAAGGGAGCGAGGCTGCATGGCAGGACAGGTGAGAACTGGAGGGGAGCGGGGCTGCATGGCAGGACAGGTGAGAACTGGAGGGGAGCGGGGCTGCATGGCAGGACAGGTGAGAACTGGAGGGGAGCGGGGCTACATGGCAGGACAGGTGAGAACTGGAGGGGAGTGGGGCTGCATGGCAGGACAGATGAGAACTGGAGGGGAGCGGGGCTGCATGGCAGGACAGGTGAGAACTGGAGGGGAGCGGGGCTGCATGGTAGGACAGGTGAGAACTGGAAGGGAGCGAGGCTGCATGGCAGGACAGGTGAGAACTGGAGGGGAGCGGGGCTGCATGGCAGGACAGGTGAGAACTGGAGGGGAGCGGGGCTGCATGGCAGGACAGGTGAGAACTGGAGGGGAGCGGGGCTGCATGGCAGGACAGGTGAGAACTGGAGGGGAGCGGGGCTGCATGGCAGGACAGGTGAGAACTGGAGGGGAGCGGGGCTGCGCGGCTGGACATGTGAGGACTGGAGGGGAGCGGGGCTGCATGGCAGGACAGGTGAGGACTGGAGGGGAGCGGGGCTGCATGGCAGGACAGGTGTGAACTGGAGGGGAGCGGGGCTGCATGGCAGGACAGGTGAGAACTGGAGGGGAGCGGGGCTGCATGGCAGGACAGGTGAGAACTGGAGGGGAGCGGGGCTGCATGGCAGGACAGGTGAGAACTGGAGGGGAGCGGGGCTGCATGGCAGGACAGGTGAGAACTGGAGGGGAGCGGGGCTGCATGGCAGGACAGGTGAGAACTGGAGGGGAGCGGGGCTGCGCGGCTGGACAGGTGAGGACTGGAGGGGAGCGGGGCTGCATGGCAGGACAGGTGAGAACTGGAGGGGAGTGGGGCTGCATGGCAGGACAGGTGAGAACTGGAGGGGAGCGGGGCTGCATGGCAGGACAGGTGAGAACTGGAGGGGAGCGGGGCTGCATGGCAGGACAGGTGAGAACTGGAGGGGAGCGAGGCTGCGTGGCTGGACAGGTGAGGACTGGAGGGGAGCGGGGCTGCATGGCAGGACAGGTGAGAACTGGAGGGGAGCGGGGCTGCATGGCAGGACAGGTGAGGACTGGAGGGGATCGGGGCTGCGCAGCTGGACAGGTGAGGACTGGAGGGGAACGGGGTTGCGCGGCTGGACAGGTGAGGACTGGAGGGGAGTGGGGCTGCATGGCAGGACAGCTGAGAACTGGAGGGGAGCGGGGCTGCACGGCAGGACAGGTGAGGACTGGAGGGGAGCGGGGCTGGACGGCAGGACAGGTGAGGACTAGAGGGGAGCTGGGCTGTGCGGCTGGACAGGTGAGTACTGGAGAGGAGCGGGGCTGTGCGGCTGGACAGGTGAGGACTGGAGGGGAGCGAGGTTGTGCGGATGGTCAAATGAGGACTGGACGGGATTAGGGCTGAGTGGCAGGACAGGTGAGTATAATTTTTTTTACTTTTTTATTCCCTTTACAGCTATTTATACTTCAGAAGAAATGACGACTAGTCGGTCGTTATTCTGCTGGATTATTGAAAAGTAGTTCAACCAAAATTAGATTTTTTCTAAATCCATAAATATTTGGAAAGACTCTGAATGAATTTCATTCCTTTAGTGTCATTTCGCTGATCTCTAGTACTATCCTTCTAAAATGTTCAGATCATATAAAGGCAGGACACTGTGAGACTGTGCACAAAACGGAATGTGGAAAAGTAAGAATCAAGAAGCAAAAAAAGCTCTGTGACAAAAAGACAATGCTCAAATCTACAGCAGGGTATGCAAATGATATAGACCGCGATAAATATTGCAGCTCCAAACTAACGATGAATGTACATCAAGTCGTGCCACAGAGAACTACAAGTAATGTAATGCCAGTAAATACAAATGTGACATATCTGCCCCCTGGATACACAAGGCATAAAGTAGAATAGCTATGGAAATGCTCAATAGTAATAGGGAAAAGCTGGAGCAAGGAAAGAAATGCGCCCTTGGCCTGGTGATACACATGGGGACCTCCCATCCCCAACTTGTAATTGTATTTCTTTGTGGTTTATTACATATTCCTTTCATTCTTCGTGTTTTTCCCTATTACTATTTGGCATTTACATAATTATTGTTTTTTATGACTTCTGTATCCGGGCAGCAGATATATCACATTTGTATTCGCTGGTGTAAATTTATTTGTTGGTCTCTTTGGTACATTCATTGTTAGTTCGGGCTGCATTATTTATTGTGGTTTATGTTATTACATACGTTACTATAGATTTGAGTATTGTTTGTTATTGATTGTCGAGGCATTTTTTGCATTTTTGTTTGCATTTTCATATCTCGTATTGCTTACAGACTTATTTACGAGAATGCTAGAGATGAGCGAATCGATTCCAAACTAATCCGATTAATTTGTAATTTCTCCAAAACTCGCGGATCCAAATTTTGGTACATTTAAAAGAATCCAGCAAAATCAAATCCAACTAGTTGACATTTCTGCTGGATTCTAAAGAACTAGAAAGGCTTTTTTTTTCAAAATAATCCTCACCTCGCCCCGCTATCACCTGTCCAGCTATACTTGCTCCGGGATAGTCAGCTCGCCACTCTGGTCCTCCATCGTCTCCCTCCAGCCTTCCGGCATCTTTGGTCTCTCAACGCTTTAATTAGGAGGGTGCCTCTGCTGGTGTTGGCATGTTCTACCCTAGAGACTAGTTATGTAATACACAGAGTTAAGTGAATCTGCTGAAATCAAAATTTACCAGATTCGCTGGATGCAAATCAAATGTGTCTTATTACTTCCCTTCTACCTATTCCTCTACAGTGCTCCTTACCCTGTCCTCCAGTTCTCTTCTACATGCCTCTGGTCTTCTTCTGCCTTTACACAAGTCTTTGCCACTTCTGCTGCTAAGTTTTGTAACATCTTGACGTCAAAAGGTCTAGTCAAGGTCTGAGGTGCTGAAGATGAACAGTTAGGGAGAAAGAAGACTAGAGGCACCTAGAAGAAGGCTAGAGGCACATATAAGAGGACCTTGGGCACCTTGACAAGGACTGGAGGCTTCCGGAAGAGAACCGGAGGCACCTAGAAGAGGACCAGTGGCACCTAGAAGAGGATCGGAGGCTCCTAGAAGAGGACCAGATGCACCTAGAAGACGACCGTATTTACCTATAAGAGAACCAGAGGCACCTAGAAGAGGACCAGATGCACCTAGAAGACCGTAAATACCTGGACGAGAATCGGAAGTACCTAGAAGAAGAGAACTAGTGGCACCTAGAAGAGGAGAGAGAGGTGGCACTTAGAAGAGGACTGGAGGCACATAGATGATGACTGGAGGCACATAGAAGAAGACCAGAAGTCTGTCTGAAGAGTTACGTGACGTAGTGGAGGGTTAAGGAGAGGTGAAAATAATTTTATTTAACTTTTTTAAAAATCATTATGTATCCAGCATAATGATAGATGATCAGCATTTTGCTGGTTACTGACGGATTCAATTTTATTTTTTAAATCTTAAGAAAATTAAATTTTCCTCAACGAAATGGGTTAATTTTTTTTTAACTGCACTCAAATTGGGAATTTTTAATATGTTGCCGTCTTAGGATATTCTGTGTTTTTATATATTACATAATTTTTTGCTTCTTCATATACAGACTGTACCTAGTTTGTCTTTTTATTATCATTTCTTTTTAGGGTGCCTCTGAACGCATGACTCCCAAAAATGTTATCAAAAAATGTGGATCTAGTTTTTATTCCATTTGCTTCACTTTTTAGAGACTTTTTCATCTTATGTGCACCTTGTCGAAGAATAACTTTTGTATTGCCAGATGTTATTAGGTTCATTTAGAATTTCTGATAGCTTTCATTTCTCAAAATTTTCGCACAAGTCATAAAGTTAAAATGATCTCATCAGATCAATGGTAATAGAGATGACAACCAAATTATTTGAAATTCAAATTCAACGGATTTGACAAATTTTTCCCCAAAATTAGATTTGCAGCAAATTGATGTCATGAATCCCAATACTGCAAAGCTTCCAATTGCCCCGAAGAATTGTATGCAACAGTCTGAGGTTTCTTAAGACTGTATCCACTACTTTTCATACTCTTTAACAGAAACGTGACCTTAGTAATGTCAACGTGATTTTAACATAGAAACTAATTGTAACCGGTAGTCACTGATAGACTTTTCATGATTTTTTTAAAATAAAAAAGGTACAAAAATTATCCCTCTTAGTCATTTGTGATGAAACAGACCATTCTTTTTAGAACACTAACTCAAACTGACAGTGTCACTACCAGAGGTAACATCATCCTGATATGACTGAGCTTCGCCCCTACTAATAAACTTAACTAGGGCAAACGAAGCCAATCGAAACTTGCTTTTGGCTATTGCCAGTGGTGGTCCTGCTTCTGATGCTGCAGCAATAAGCTGCCATTGTTCTCGACAGAACATCTCTCGTTTATATATGACAATGCGCTGCTTCGAAGAACGATCTTTTAGGCAAAACAAAAGATCATTTCACCTGATGATTGAGTATTTTTCTCATTTGTCAGGTGATTATGCCTGAATGTCAGGAGCAAAACTAAAAAAGCTGTCCCAATGTACCCAGTGTATAGTGGCACGTGCTGAACATTTGTGAATGATACTTACGCAGGCAGGTATGATCATTTGCCAGAGCTGGTTTCTTCTTTCTTCTCCCATCTTTCTGCAGGAATATTTATCAGATCGAATGTTTTGCAGGCATTTCCCCCTGCTCGGAGTATACTGGGGCCCCCCCAGTGATTATTATACTCCGCTGAGAACATATTTAGTCATTTATACTCTCATGCCTTCCTCTGCACAGTCATGCATGTTCTCCATCATAGAGCTGCGCTCCCGCTTACATTTCTTCTCAACTCTAATTAGAAAAGTCTGAAGAACACCATTTCTTGGAAAACATTTAACCAAGTAATTATCCACACTCTTCCTCCGTACATAAACATCTTTATTATAAAGTAAAACATTTCCCACTGCAGACATACACGGGATATGTCCCTCTTTAGTAACCCCCTTTGCAGAAATCGCAACAACTCCCCCCCATGTACTATATGCCATTTATAATACTGGTGGTAAAAGAGCCTCTGTCACTGACATTTCAACAAATGTTGCCCGAATCAATAGTATAGGCGAATAAAAAAAAGCATAATAAGTAATCTATATTACTCCTGGTCTCTTCAGATGGCGAATGGGCGGCGTGCCCACCACCGAGTCAATAGAGTGAATTTTAGTGTCACCACTTCTCATGGTCCTGCTAGGCAGTAAATCACAGGGACTAGCCACAGGACCACTAGGCAGGCCGGCTCAGAGATCAATGAGCATATTAGGTGTCCATGTAAATCTCTACTTGTCATTGTATTAATTACCAATAATAATTGTAAAAAATTGTGCCTAATATTCGATTGACCTCGGCTTCTGACCTTTCTATTTGATCTGCTGATTAGCCCTTTGGATGCTCTTCTGAATTTGACCTATGAAATGCCTAATGTCTGTGCCAGACCTCTTGCGCTTCCGATAGACTATCCGCTGTCCACACAATTGGTTCTGTTATTGTCGTTGTATATGGATGTCTCTGGTTCTGATCCTGCTGACTTCTTATTCATCAGCTAAAGCCACTGGTCAGCATCAACTTCATGGACACACCCCACGGGCTCCTACAAAGAAGGCCAGATGTCTGTATTGGGTTCAAAGACAATACCAGGGAGGTGTGATGTTGGCTATAGTCACTTCTGACAGACAAGCTGTGAGGCAGGGGTGTCAAGAAGTCCGGGGTCAAAGTGTACGTCAAAGGCAGAGGGGCAAGACAAAAGAGAAAACAGGTCACAGTCTAAGAGTCAGAACTCCAAAATGGTAGCAGATGGAGACAAAGGGGCTAGACAAATGACTAGTCAAAGGCAAGTTACGAGATCAGGCAGCAAAAGATCAGAACAGCAGAACACACTAAAGCACAAGGCACAAAGCTTCGACTGGCAATGATCTGAAAGGGTGACACCTGTAGGAAGCCCAGCAGATCTGGCCTGATTGGGCTGCTGGGCACTCCTAAATTAGCATGGGGACAGTCGGCATTCCCCAGTCCTTGATTTGGAGGCTAGGCAATCCTATACACAATACTGACAGCCCAGCATGCCCCTGTCATCTATTGGGCAGCAGAGCTGTCACTCCCTTCGTGACAGGAGGTTTTGGGACCTGCAAAGCAGAGTGGCTGGTAGAAAGTCTTGATGGATTCCCTGACAGAAGTGAATGGAGAGGTGGCCATGTGGATTACTGCTCCATTCATACAGGACTTTGCAGGCACTGTTCTTGGGATTGGTACTGGTTCCCTTCCACTGATTTATTATTTATCCCATGGGAAACCCCATTAACAACAGCAAGTAGGGGATCAAATGTTCCAAATTTATACTTCCTTTCCCCCTCCATTTTGATTCTACTTTGGGATTTGGTTCCAAAAACTACATTAAAAATATGTGTGTGACCTTAAACTTCTTCTCAATGCACAAGCGGGATGAGTCAGTGTCAGCACTACGTGACAATAGAAGATACCAGGAGGCTTCATACTATTTACTGCGCTTTGGCCAGTAAAGACTTAATGGAAACATTTCGTGCACAGAAATTTCCTGGTTTTCTGCATTGAGTAATTGGCTATAATTAATCTTCTTCTGTCTTCATTACATCGAATAGAACTTTCCTTAGCCGCACTTCCTGCTCTTCTCCGAGCATCAACTTAAACACTAAGGTTAATGTTTATGGACAAACTATTATAAAAGAGTACTTCCCACTACAATCTTTCATTAAAATTATGTTGTGAAATTGCTGCCATTCACGTAGATGTAGCATCAAACATCCTGGTAATTTAATACTACAGAAACATTTGCCCAGATTTTTTTTTCTTGAATTACTTTTTTTTTGTTGCTAAATGTAAAATCATTCAACCCTTTACATAGTTGTCAATACAATTTCCAACTTGCTGCTGTAGAGTATGTGCAGCTTCTATACATAGCTGACTGCGCTGCTGCATATAGTAGATAATAATGGTAGCAACCTTTACATAGCAGACTTTTCAGAATAAGTCTACTAGAGACGAGCGAATCTGTTCGAGGAGAATTGAATTCACTTCAAATTTTAGAAAATGTTGAATTCTCCAAAAATTGAATTTTTTGCAATTCAGTTCTCGTGAATTCAGTAGAGTTAGGTGGCCACCATCTTGTTGAATTCTAGTGAGCAAATTCATGAGAAAAATGAACAAATGATCACCTCACTGCTACAGTCCACCATCTAGTGCTTGGTGCTTCATCTCAGGTTTGCTTCAACGATCTTCATTTGTCACTAAGCAGATGTCAAACATCATGACGCGTCTCAGACATCATGGCACTTGTCATTCGAGGCCTACTAATGATGCATGCTGCCTCTGACGTTGACTACACCTCATGATGTCTGAGACGTAATTTTCATCAGAAGCCTAACACCTTCGGAAAATGGTGGAAGAAGGTGCAACACGAGCTGTTGACCACTAGATGTCTGGCTGCGGCACGACAGATAAGTGGTGTTGGGTACAATACTGAATGAAGGAGTTTGAGCAATAAAATGAAAAAAATGATAAGAGGAAATATGCTAGACCTGTCTAAAAAAGATAGCTTTTTAAGGAACTCTTAAAACTAGATGTTAGAATTTTTTTCTGATTGCTTGGGGAAGCGTATTCGAGAGAAATGGTGCAGCACAAGATAAAACTGAGAAGTTTACAGGAGAGCCTCTGTCTGAAATCAACTTGAGGTTATCTTTATCTTCCACTGTACCCTTTAATTGATGAGAGTCAAGCGTGACTGTGACACATGCTCCCCTACACATACTCCACTGCGCTATGCTGAGATGAAAAGGGTTTCCAATTTTTATGAATAAGCGATATAAATCTCAATTTTCGATGATAAAGAGTTTTTCGTGTTGAGGTCATCTGCCATTTGACAATCTCTGAAATCATTCCCGTTTACATCCAGAGGATAAACTTGGATTAGTGTTTGTTAGTTGTAAAAGAAGAACTTCCAAAACCTTAATGGACTGGGAACCAGGACTCTTGGCACTGGGACATAAAAGTCGAGGACAGGACCATGGGATAGCTCAAGACTCAGGCCGGGTCGTTCCTCAATATGGAAATTCCACAGTTTGTTTGTAGCTAGCTCAGTTTGAGAGTTTTGCCTCCTGTGGAAAACCCTTCTTATTTTTAGGCTGAAGTCTTGAGAGGGACCTGGTAACAAAAGTTTAATATTCCTGCAGCTCCACAAGAAATGTAAACTTTGAATGAATGGAACAAACATTTCTCCTAAATGTAAAATCAGGTGTGGGAATGTTCTTGGCGGAGTGGAGGAGCTCCCCTAACCTACTGCACATTGCGTAATATGAGTGCGAACCACTTAGATCTTCTCCTCGCACTTGAAGAACTTTTTGGGTTGAAACAACTTTTTGGCAATTTTTATGCATAGATGATAAATAGAAAAACAAGTTCAAGACACAATAGGTTTTAAAAAGGAGTCTAATAGAAAAGCGCCTTATTAATATTGAGGTTTTGATTGACCCCTCCTTTCTAGGACTTCATAGCCTCATGGCCCCATGAGCGCTCTCGAGAGCATGACTAGGGTCTACGGCACTCGGGCTCATTGCCATGCAGAGTTGGAAAACTCAGACATTAAATGGGTCGCAAAATAAAAACATACACATAAGGTTTTGGGAGGTTTTGGGAGTGTTTTCTGAGCTTGCTGTACTCATCTTTCTTCCTGTGTGATGGGGAATGAACAGCTGCTGGATGTGACGGTGGAAATCAATTAAATGTGATTCATAATGGACTTTGGTGGGTTAAGGGAGGAGGCCGCGAGGATTCACTTTATAAAGTTTATCCATTAGTCTACGGAATTTAAAGGAAACAAGACAAAACACATCCCAATTAAATAAATATTGGCAAAGGGGAAACTTCAAGCTCTAGGACTAGAATGCAATATTATAGATACATAGAATCATGGAATCCTAGAATGTTAGAGTAGGAAGGGACCTTCTGGGTCCTCATTTCCAACCCCTGCTCAATGTAGGGGTCACTAAACCCTCTCAGACAGATATCTGTCCTGCCTCTTTTTGAAGACTTCCATTGAAGGAGAACTCACCACCTCTCGTGGCAGCCTGTTCCACTCACTGATCGCCCTCACTGTCAAAAGATTTTTCTAATATCTAATCTGTATCTTCTCCCTATCTACCACAGAGACCCATTTACAATGGTGTCTTCATATGTGGGTCATTTAGTGAAATTAGGTGCCTGTTACCACTGTACTGCTAAAGCCCTGTCAAGTTTTCTACAAATGTGTCCCTTCTAACTCTCCCTCTTGGCTCTACATATCCCAACAGTTGGGCCAATGTCCTGCTCTGCCCCTTATTCACACTGAGGTCGGCTGAGGCAAGGTAAGGGGTTAATACTAGAGACAGGCTAGGACCATCCTGATTGGGTAAACTTTGCCACGGTGGGATGGATTTTATACCTTTTTGAGCAAAATAACGTTTACTAAGTCCCTTATGTTATTTACATGTACTATTACTATTTACTTATTTACTTACTATATGGTTTATGCTCAATTTGTGTTTTTTTATGATATTCTGTCAAGAGATGTTTCTGCTTTTTGTGGATCTTTACAGTGGCATGTAAAAGTTTGTGCACCCCTGGTCAAAATTACTGTTATTGTGAACAGTTAAGCAAGTTGAAGATGAATTGATCTCTAAAAGGCCTAAAGCTACAGATGACACATTTACTTTGTAGTTGAGGCAAAAAAAATATATATTTTCATCTTTTACATTTTAAAAATTACAAAAAGGAAAATGGGCCGATGTAAAAGTTTTGGCACCCTTGGAGATTTGTGTGCTCAGATAACTTTAATCAAGTTTTCAGACTCTACCGTTAGGATTATTGCTTGTTCACTATCCTCATTAGGAAAGGTCAGGTGATGTAAATTTCCCAGCTTTATAAAAACCCAGCCTCCTCTAACCTTGTGCCAAAAACTGCAGCCATGGGTTCTTCTAAGCAGCTACCTAGCACTCTGAAAATGGTGGAGGTCCACAAAGCAGGAGAAGACTATAAGAAGATAGCAAAGCATTTTCAAGCTTCCCTTTCCTCAGTTCGAAATGTAATTAAGAAATAGCAGTTACCAGGAAGAATAGAGGTCAAAATAACGTCTGGAAGACCAAGCAAAATTTCAGTGAGAGCTGCTTGTAGGATTGCTAGAGAGGCAAATCAGACCCACTGCTTGACTGCAAAAAACCTTCAGAAAGATTTAGCAGACTCTGGAGTTGTGGTACATTGTTCTACTGTTCAGTGACACCTGCACAAATACGGCCTTCATGGAAGAGTCATCAGAAGAAAACCTCTCCTGCATCCTCAATATGAAATTCAGCATCAGAAGTATGGAAAAGAATATCTAAACGAGCCTGATGCATTTTGGAAACAAGTCTTGTTGACCAATGAGTGTAAAATAAACACTTTGGCCACAATGATCACAGGTATGTGTGGAGGAAAAAGGGCACAGAATTTCAGGAAAAGAACATCTCGCCAACCATTAAGCATGGGGGTGGATCAAACGTGCTTTGGGGTTGTGTTGCAGCTAATGGTACAGGGAACATTTCACAGGTAGAGGGAAGAATGGATTCAATGAAATTTCAACAAATTCTTGATGCAAACATAACAAACACCATCTGCAAAAAAATAAGCTGAAGGTGAAAAGAGGAAGAAGATGCCTTCTGCAAATGGATAATGATCCTAAACACACGTCACAATCCACAACAGAGAACCTCAAAAGGCACAAGCTGAAGTTTTTACTATGGCCCTCACAGTCCCCTGATCTGAGCATCATTGAAAATCTGTGGCTAGACCTCAAAATAGCAGAGGATGCAAGACGCCCAGGAATCTCACAGAACGGGAGGAATTCTCCAAGGAAGAATGGATGGAAATCCATCAAACAAGAATTGAAAGACTCTTGTCTGGCTACAAAAAGCGTTTACAAGCTGTGATACTTTCAAGAAGGGGTGCTACTAGGTACTAACCATGCAGGGTGCACAAACTTTTTATTCTGCCCATTTTCCCTTTTGTAGATTTTAAAATGTAAAAGATTAATATATATATTTTTACTAAATACAAAGAAAATGTGTCATCTGTAACTTTAGGCATTTTAGAGATCATTTCATCTTCAACTTGCTTAACTGTTCACAATAACAGTAATTTTGAACAAGGGTGCCCAAACTTTTACACCCAACTATATGTGGCCATCTAGTGGTTGTGATATGAATTGCAACCAGAACATTTTAAGCTAATCACCTAGTTGGATCCCAAAGTATCTTGCAAAGAACTAAAAAGCAGCAAATGACAAATAGTAAGATCCTCTCTGCCATAAATTATGTTTTTCTAGTTTACCAGAATAGCAGAAGATTCTCCCAAAATTACAACACAAGACAACCCCATTTGGAGGTGACTTTGGAGCAGTGACTTACCACTTGTGCCTATTTCTTATGGGATGATTCAAGGTTAACCAGTGACTGTGCCGGAGTCATGTTAACCAGTGACATCCTGACACTTTGTGCTGCTGTGGGTGTTGGGTGAAGGCGCTGGATATACTGGGATCTCCTTACCTTGAAGTTTGGCCAGTTTGGCTATTGGTGGTGGGAACTCTGCACAGTGCAGGCTGAACCCTAAAAACAATTCATTATCTCTACACAGAAGTCACTGTCCTGGTGCCATGTTTCCTGTGGTGCCTGCACTGCATCCTACACTGCACTGTGCAGATTTATGAAAGTAGCTCTGTGTTGTGTATGTGTGTGTGCAGAGCGTGTGCATGAGTGAGAATGAGAATACTTGCATTTATTTCAAGTGTTCTCCAAAACACAACGAATGCAGGTAATTGTGTGTGTAATGAGTGTGTGCATGTGTTGGCATGTCTGCAGTGAGGATGCATTTGTTGGTATTTTTGCAGTGTGCATGTTAGTATTTGCCTGTTGTAACAATGCTACTCACTTGGAAGCGATCTGAGGAACCATTTCTATTTAAAATTCGTCCAGTTTATTTCAGTCCTCATAAACCACATCACGGGAAACTCAAATACGGCCCTTGTCTGGCACAAAGTAAAACATAAAACAACAAGTCCATAGAATAGTACTGGTTAGCCTGCCTGGCTTAGAGTCCAGCTTCTTAGTCCTTTAGCACGGACACTCAGTACAGGAGATCTGCACACCTCCATACACATATACATATGTGAGACAATCAGGTATCAATTTACAAAGTGAACCAGAGGTAGACATTTGGTGAGCAGCCGTCCCTCCTAACTCTTCAGCTGCTCACAATCTGTCATGGCCAAATAACCCCTTTTAGTCCTATATGTGCTAAAGCATTACTTGACGCTTATCTCCCATCCACTATGTGTCTGACAGCCACCTTACATACCTCCTCCCTCTGCCTAAAGTCGTGGGCTTGGAACTTTCTAACACTAGACACAGGATTCTCAAGAGGGCATTGGCATTATAATGTAACTCTTGGCTCTATGTTCTACATGGGAGCGGAAATCCCGCAGGGCTAGAAACCAGTGAGAAACACGAGCATTTTTCCCCTTTTTCTTCCTCATCCACCTGAGTGGGCCATGGTCTGACATCAGCTTAAATTCTGAACCCTAGAGATAGTATTGCAATGTATTCACTACTCACTTTATGGCCACACATTCCTTTTCTACAATGGAATAATTTTTCCCACATGCTGACAGTTTCCTACACAGTTAGAGAACAGGATGCTCCTCTCCATTTATCTCCTGAGAAAGTACCGCTCCTAATCTGACTTCTGAGGTGTCCATTTGGAGTACAAATTTCTTCTTAGAGTTAGAGGCACACAGATTTGGCTGCTTATGTAAGGGGATACCACGCCTCTACCCCCTTAAAGTAGAGTAAAGTGTTTTATTGTTAATATATATATATATATATATACTAGCTATGAACCCGTTCTACACCCGGGTGGCAAGCATTTTTATTGGTATATGGTCTCCCATCCTGGTATGTGCTGCCCCCCTCCTATCCTGGTATGCATGGCACCCCTCATCCCTATCCTGGTATGTATGGTCCCCTCCTATCCTGGTATGCATGGCACCCCTCATCCCTATCCTGGTATGTATGGTCCCCTCACCCCCACCCAATCCTGGTATGCATGGCACCCCATTCCTCATTATGGTATGCATGGTCCCCTTACCCCCCAATCCTGGTATGCATGGCACCCCCTCATCCCTATCCTGGTATGCATGGTACCCCCTAATCCCTATCCTGGTATGTATGGTCCCCTCACCCCAATCCTGATATGCATGGTACCCCCTCATCCCTATTCTGGTATGCATGGTACCCCCCTCATCCCTATCCTGGTATGTATGGTCCCCTCACCCCCAATCCTGGTATGCATGGTACCTGCTCATCCATATCCTGGTATTCTTGGTTCCCTCACCCTCAATCTTGGTATGCATGGTACCCCCTCATCCCTATCATGGTATGCATGGTCCCCTCACCCCCCTATCCTGTTATGCATGGTCCCCCCTCATCCCTATTGTAGGATATATGTTACCCCCTCACCCCCCAATCCGGTATGCATGGTCCCCTCATCCCCAATTCTTGTATACATGGCACCACTTACCTCCTAATTCTGGTATGCATGGTCCACTGATCCCCAATCCTGGTATGCATGGTACCCCTCACCCCCCCTATCCTGGTATGCATGGTACCCCTCACTCCCCAATCCTGGTATGCATGGTACCCTCACCCCCCAATCCTGGTATGCATGGTCCCCTCACCCCCCAATCCTGGTATACATGGTCTCCTCACCCCCCAATCCTGGTATGCATGGTACCCTCACCCCCAATCCTGGAATGCATGGTCCCCTCACCCCCAAATCCTGGAACGCATGGTCCCCTCACCCCCCAATCCTGGTATGCATGGTCCCCTCACCCACCAATCCTGTTATGCATGGTCCCCCCTCATCCCTATTGTAGGATGTATGTTACCCCCTCACCCTCCAATCCTGGTATGCATGGTCCCCTCACCCCAAATCCTGGAACGCATGGTCCCCTCACCCCCCAATCCTGGTATGCATGGTCCCCTCACCCCCCAATCCTGTTATGCATGGTCCCCCCTCATCCCTATTGTAGGATGTATGTTACCCCCTCACCCTCCAATCCTGGTATGCATGGTCCCCTCATCCCCAATCCTGGTATACATGGCACCACTTACCTCCTAATTCTGGTATGCATGGTCCACTGATCCCCAATCCTGGTATGCATGGTACCCCTCACCCCCCTATCCTGGTATGCATGGTACCCCTCACTCCCCAATCCTGGTATGCATGGTACCCTCACCCCCCAATCCTGGTATGCATGGTCCCCTCACCCCCCAATCCTGGTATACATGGTCCCCTCACCCTCAATCCTGGTATGCATGGTCCCCTTCACCCCCAATCCTGGAATGCATGGTCTCCTCACCCAAAAATACGGTGGTATGCATGGTACCCTAACCCCCAATCCTGGAATGCATGGTCCCCTCATCCCCCAATCCTGGAATGCATGGTCCCCTCACCCCCTAATCCTGGTATGCATGGTCCCCTCACCCCACCAATCCTGGTATGCATGGTCCTCCCTCATCCCTATCGTAGGATGTATGGTACCCCCTCACCCCCCAATCATGGTATGCATATGCATGGTCCTCCCATCCCCAATCCTGGTATACATGGCACCCCTTACCTCCCAATTCTGGTATGCATGGTCCCCTCATCCCCAATCCTGGTATGCATGGTACCCCTCACCCCCCTATCCTGGTATGCATGGTACCCCTCACTCCCCAATCCTGGTATGCATGGTAATCTCACCCCCAATCCTGGAATGCATGGTACCCTCACCCCCAATCCTGGAATGCATGGTACCCTCACCCCCCAATCCTGGTATGCATGGTCCCTTCACCCCCCAATCCTGGTATGCATGGTCCCTCCTCATTCCTATCATAGGATTTATGGTACCCCCTCACCCCCAATCCTGGTATGCATGGTCCCCTCATCCCCAATCCTGGTATACATGGCACCCCTTACCTCCCAATTCTGGTATGCATGGTCCCCTCATCCCCAATCCTGGTATGCATGGTACCCCTCACCCCCCTATCCTGGTTTGCATGGTACCCCTCACTCCCCAATCCTGGTATGCATGGTAACCTCACCCCCAATCCTGGAATGCATGGTACCCTCACCCCCAATCCTGGAATGCATGGTACTCTCACCCCCAATCCTGGTATGCATGGTCCCTTCACCCCCCAATCCTGGTATGCATGGTCCCTCCTCATCCCTATCATAGGATTTATGGTACCCCCTCGCCCCCCAATCCAGGTATGCATGGTCCCCTCATCCCCAATCCTGGTATACATGGCACCCCTTACCTCCCAATTCTGGTATGCATGGTCCCCTCATCCCCAATCCTGGTATGCATGGTACCCCTCATCCCCTATCCTGGTATGCATGGTCCTCTAACCCCCCTTTCCTGGTATGCATGGTCCCCTCTCCCCCCTATCCTGGTATGCATGGTCCCCTCACCCCCAATCCTGGTATACATGGACCCCTCACCCCCTATCCTGATATGCATGGTCCCCTTACCCCTATACTGATATGCATGGTCCCCTCACCCCCTATCCTGATATGCATGGTCCCCTCACCCCACTATCCTGATATGTATGGTCCCCCTCACTCCCTATCCTGATATGTATGGTCCCCTCTCCCCCATCCTGGTATGCATGGTCCCCTCATCCCTAATCCTGGTATGCATGGTACCCCTCATCCCCCAGTCCTGGTATGCATGGCCTCCTCACCCCCCAATCCTGGTATACATGGTCCCCTCACACCCTATCCTGGTATGCATGTTCCTCTTACCCCCCTATCCTGGTATGCATGGCCCCCTCACCCCCCAATCCTGGTATACATGGTCCCCTCACACCCTATCCTGGTATGCATGTTCCTCTTACCCCCCTATCCTGGTATGCATGGTCCTCTGATCCCCATTTCCTGGGACGCATGGTCCTATCACCCCCAATCCTTGTATGCATGGTCCCCTCACCCCCTATCCTGGTATGCATGGTCCCCTCACCCCCCAATCCTGGTATGCATGGTCCCCTCACCCCCTATCCTGGTATGCATGGTCCTCTCACCCCCTTTCCTGGTACGCATGGTCCCCTCACCCCCCTATCCTGGTACGCATGGTCCCCTCACCCCCAATCCTGGTTTGCATGGTCCTGTCTCCCCCTATCCTGATATGCATGGTCCCCTCACCCCTATCCTGATATGCATGGTCCCCCACCCCACCAATCCTGGTATGCATGGTCCCCCTCATCCCTATCGTAGGATGTATGGTACCCCTCACCCCCCAATCATGGTATGCATGGTGCCCTCATCCCCAATCCTAGTATACATGGCACCCCTTACCTCCCAATTCTGGTATGCATGGTCCCCTCATCCCCAATCCTGGTATGCATGGTACCCCTCACGCCTCTATCCTGGTATGCATGATATCCCTCACCCCCAATCATGGAATGCATGGTACCCTCACCCCCCAATCCTGGAATGCATTGTACCCTCACCCCCAATCGTGGTATGCATGGTCATTTCACCCCAATCCTGGTATGCATGGTCCCTCCTCATCCCTATCATAGGATTTATGGTATCCCCTCACCCCCCAATCCTGGTATGCATGATCCCCTCATCACCAATCCTGGTATACATGGCACCCCTTACTTCCCAATTCTGGTATGCATGGTCCCTCATCTCCAATCCTGGTATGCATGGTACCCCTCACCCCCTATCCTGGTATGCATGGTACCCCTCACTCCCCAATCCTGGTATGCATGGTAACCTCACCCCCAATCCTGGAATGCATGGTACCCTCACCCCCCAATCCTGGAATGCATGGTACCCTCACCCCCAATCCTGGTATGCATGGTCCCTTCACCACCCAATCCTGGTATGCATGGTCCCTCCTCATCCCTATCATAGGATTTATGGTACCCCCTCACCCCCAAATCCTGGTACGCATGGTCCCCTCATCCCCAATCCTGGTATACATGGCACCCCTTACCTCCCAATTCTGGTATGCATGGTCCCCTCATCCCCAATCCTGGTATGCATGGTCCCCTCACACCCCCAATCCTGGTATGCATGGTCCTCTCACCCCCCTATCCTGATATGTATGGTCCCTAGTGTTGAGCGATACGATAATGCAAATATCGGCTATCGGCCGATATTAGCTCTATCGGCCTTTCGATAATTCGTTTCGATATTTTCGTCTTATCGAATACCGGAATCGGAAGTTCCCATAATTCTTTGCGAGGCAATGTGATTTTAGTCAGCCAATGAGGAATCCTAAGAAGTGTGGGCACATCCTGTACTGCTGCGGTCATGTTAACTAATGGCATGGCTGTGATTGGATGCTGAAATGATGTCAGAATGCACTATAAAAGGCGCCGCCGCCATTTTAGCGTCACTGTGCTGTGAATTCAGTAAGGGACAGAACGCTGCTGTGCTGACTCTGAGGGACAGTTAGAGATTGCGATTTAGTGTACTGTGCTGTAGGCAGGCTAGCACCAACCGCTGTGTAAAGCTTCCTTTTGCCTGCAGTGTTGTTTTAACAGCTCTGCAAGGTGTGTGTGAGTGCAGGTGACGCTGCAGTTTGCTCTGCATGCAACGCTGTCTGTAGGCATCTGCACATGTCACTCACAGACTATTTTTTTTTCCTTCAGTGTAATTCTTGCAGCTCCATGCAATTTAACTATTAGTGTGACGCGCTTCCATCCGTATCCAATACATTGGTTGCAAACACTATAGAAGTAGACAAAGGAGTAGCCTTTCCCAGATTGTGGACAGTTGTGTTTCAGTGTTCACTTCAGTCTGTGATTTTTATTTTTTGAGTGCACATCACGCTACAGTTACTTGTTCAAGCACTGCTGCTTGTACTCTGCTGAGCGTGTCTCAGTGGCTCATCCTTTTCATTTATCTCCAATTGGTTCTGCTCCATTCCATTTAAAATATAATCTATTAGTGTGACGCGCTTCCATCCGTATCCAATACATTGGTTGCAAACACTATAGAAGTACACAAAGGAGTAGCCTTTCACAGATTGTGAACAGTTGTGTTTCAGTGTTCACTTCAGTCTCTGCGTAATAACCACACTTAGGCCTTATAACTTTTCTGACTTTCTTTATCAATCTACCAAGATGAAGAAGTCAGTGAGTAAGGCACGTGGTCGTGGCCGTGGAGTTTCAGCAGGGAGAGGACGTGGGGATTCTGTGTCTGCTGCCGCCCTCAGTGACACAGCATCCACCATTTATCCCCGTGAGCGTTCCTTTATGCGCACTTTGGTAGGAGCTCGGCGTGCCCCCCTGCTGCGGGAAGAACAAATTGAAGCCGTTGTTGGTTGGATGGCAGCCAATGCATCGACTTCAATTCCTTCCACCTCCTCTCAGGAACACAACACTGTTGAGCAACCATCTGTCTGTTCACCGCCTGTCAAATTGCCAAGGCAGTCAGAGAGTTCTGTACAGGAGCCAGCTGAGTCTCTGCTTCTATTCTCAGAATCTGTTGGCTCGCAAACACGGGCACAGGCAAGCAGCATTCTGCAATTTGAAGAAGAGGGAGTATGCAGTGATGCGCAACAGCTGTGTCTCTCTCAATCTGAAGAGGCGGGTGAGCCAGTGCCGATGGACAGCACACCGCAGAACGCATCTTATGATGATGATGAGACTCAGGTGCCAGGTTTTGTGGAGCACGGTGCTGCCCAGACCATCCAACAGCAGCAGGTGTTGGAAGAGGGTAGTGGAGATGATGAAGTCCGAGACCCAACATGGCGTGAGCAACAGGAAGGTGGTGGGAGCAGCTCTGAGGAAGAGATTGTCCCAACGGTACAAAGAGGAGGGAGAGGTAGGCTGCAGACTCGCTTGCCTGTAGCCTCCAGTTTGGCACCTGTTGGGAGCAGTTCTCTTAGAACTGTCAAAATTGGCGCTCCCATGACTTACACTGCGTGGTCCTTTTTTGACAGACTTGTACATGATATTTGCTATGTTCAATGCAAGCTGTGTAAGCAAAAAGTTAAAAGAGGTAAAAATATCAGGAACCTGAATACCACAAATATGTGGACACATGTACGGACAAAGCACGTAGCTGAGTTCCAAAGACACACTGGAGATGTAGGCCAACCTACAGCAGCACCTACATCTTTAGGTCATGTTCAAGCCTCTACCTCCAGCTCTCACACACCTGTTTCGGCTTCCTCACAGGATCTCCATGGAAGAACCTCGGTCACTGTTGTCCATAGAGAAACTGTTATTCCACCCACTGCAGCAAGTTCACAGTCATCGACTCCCAGAACAAAAAACAGCCATCGGTAACACAGGCATGGGATAAAAGACGGCCATACTCGGCAAACCATCCACGAGCACAGGCTCTGAATGCTGGCCTTGCAAAACTCCTGTCCCTTGAAATGCTGTCATTCAGGCTGGTGGAGACTGACAGTTTCAGGAACTTTATGGCATTGGCAGTCCCACAATATAATGTGCCAAGCCGATTTTATTTCAGCAGGCAAGCTGTCCCTGCTCTGCAAAAACATGTCGAGGGAAACATTAAACATGCGCTACTAAACGCCGTCAGTAGCAGGGTCCACCTGACCACCGATGCGTGGACCAGTACCCATGGCCAGGGACGATACCTTTCCCTCACTGCCCATTGGGTCAATGTTGTGGAGCCGGGTACAGATCTTGCCAGTGGCGCTGTACGTGTTCTGCCAACTCCAAGGATTGCAGGAATCCAGTCTGTGCACATTGATTCCTCCTCCTACTCCAGTTCCTCAGAATCATCGCTGCACGAGCCGTCACGGTATACCTCCACATGGACCCGTGAACGCTTACCTGTTGCGACCGATATGAGCACAGCCGTGGCCAAACGTCAACAGGCCGTACTGAAATTAATTCCCATGGGGAATCGAAGCCACACAGCGCAGGAGCTCTGGGATGCCATCAAGCAGGAGAGCGATGTGTGGTTTTTGTCAGCTAATCTCCAGCCAGGCTTGGTAGTGTGTGACAATGGCCGAAATCTGGTGGCAGCTCTGGGCCTTGGCAACCTCACTCACATACCATGTCTGGCACATGTGCTCAACTTGGTCGTGCAGAGTTTTTTGAGGGACTATCCGGATCTTGATGCACTGCTGCACAAGGTCCGCCTAGAGTGCGCTCACTTGCGACGTTCCAGCATGGCCAGATCGCGCATTGCAGCTCTGCAAGTCAGATTTCGCCTAGCTGAACATCGCATCATATGTGACGTACCCACCAGGTGGAATTCCACGTTACATATGTTGGAGCGGTTGTGTGAGCAGCAGCCAGCAGTAATGGAGTATCAGCTGCAACAGGCGCAATCAACTCGCAATTTGCGCCGTTCACACTTCACCACTACTGAGTGGGCCTCTATGAACGACATCTGCGACGTTTTGCGTGCGTTTGATGTCTCAACGTGGATGGCGAGTGCAGATGATGCACTAGTCAGCATGACTGTACCCCTTATCTGCCTGCTTCAGAAATCACTGAAAGCACTAAAGGAAGAGGTTTTGAAAGAGGTGGAGGATGAGGAGTCACAAATTCAATTACCTTCAGGACAGTCAGCGCAACGTGGTTCCTCACAAAGGGCTGGGCAGGGCTCACTTTGTGAGGAGGAGGAGGAGGAGGAGTCAATGGAGGAGGAAGAAATCCCTACAGAGGGAGGTACACAACGCTGTAGTCAGTATGTAGAGCGAGGGTGGGGTGATGCAGAGGAGACAGAGATGACGCCTCTTCCAGAGGACAGCCTTTGTTGGCCAGTTGGGAGTCTGCAGCACATGGTTGATTTCATGCTTCAGTGCCTGAGAAAGGACCGCCGCATCGCCCACATTCTCAGCACGTCAGATTATTGGGTGTACACCCTCCTAGACCCTCGCTACCGGGACAACTTACAAACCCTAATCACACCGGTGAACCGGGACCATAAAATGCAGGAGTACCAAGACACACTGGTGCAATCCATACTGTTGTACATTCCAGCCGAGAGAGGTGCTGCTGCTGCTACTGCTTTACAAAGCAGCTCTGTGCATCCAGGCAGTGTACACACCTCTACAACAAGAGTGATCAGAAGCAGCGCCTCTGCACAGGGCAAGAACTGTATGTTACAAATGTGGCAAAGTTTTGTGACAGCGCCAGCAAGGTCTACACCATCCGAGACGGCTCCAGTCACCAGGAAGAAACGTTTCCGTAAGATGGTGACAGACTACTTGGCTTTCCCTCTAAGTGTACTCCCAGATGGCTCTTCCCCTTTCAAATTTTGGGTCTCTAAGTTGGATACATGGCCAGAGCTTAGCCAGTATGCATTGGAGGTGCTGGCTTGCCCTGCTGCCAGTGTATTATCTGAGCGTGTCTTTAGTGCTGCAGGTGGTGTAGTAACAGACCGTCGCATGCGACTATCCTCAGAGAATGTAGACCGGCTTACTTTTCTGAAAATGAACAAGGCATGGATCTCACCTGAATTTGCCTGTCCGTTTTCAGATTAAATAACTGTTTGGCAACGTTTTCCATGTCTCCTGTTATGTTCATCTTTCTACCACCTGAACTGTACTCCCTGGGCTACAACACCGCCATTTGTTGCTCGTAAGTAATTGGCAGGGGTACTGACTCCTGGCCAGCCTGGTTACAGCACGACAGCTGTTTCCTGGCAGTGTGAACGTCAATTATCCTCCAATAAGTTGTGCTGTCGTGTTGCATTCGGGTTAGCCGACTCTATGGTGCCTGCAGTTTAGGTGATTCCTATGTGTGCTGTGGGATATGTAAATAAAGGCGGTTTCCATTGTGACAATAGGATAAGCACCCACTGTAGGACTGTGTGATTCGGTAACTGCGGACGGCTTGCGTCCTGTCAACTTACATTTTCATGGGTGCGTTCTTCTACCCGTCCGGGGTCCAGTACCGTCAAGTGGTTCTCCCCAGTGCCTTTGGCCTAGGTGCCTCCATCTCCGTATCCGAGTTCCAGCAACGTCTGCTGGTCCTTGGTAGTGCTTTGGAGCACAGGTACCTCCTGCTTAGTAACCGTGTCACAGTAACGTCAGCTGGTACTCGGTTGTGACATTGCCTCTTTTCCTTCTGCTACCCGTCCGGGGTCCAGTACCGTCAAGTGGTTCTCCCCAGTGCCTTTGGCCTAGGTGCCTCCATCTCCGTATCCGAGTTCCAGCAACGTCTGCTGGTCCTTGGTAGTGCTTTGGAGCACAGGTACCTACTGCTTAGTAACCGTGTCACAGTAACGTCAGCTGGTACTCGGTTGTGACATTGCCTCTTTTCCTTCTGCTACCCGTCCGGGGTCCAGTACCGTCAAGTGGTTCTCCCCAGTGCCTTTGGCCTAGGTGCCTCCATCTCCGTATCCGAGTTCCAGCAACGTCTGCTGGTCCTTGGTAGTGCTTTGGAGCACAGGTACCTCCTGCTTAGTAACCGTGTCACAGTAACGTCAGCTGGTACTCGGTTGTGACATTGCCTCTTTTCCTTCTGCTACCCGTCCGGGGTCCAGTACCGTCAAGTGGTTCTCCCCAGTGCCTTTGGCCTAGGTGCCTCCATCTCCGTATCCGAGTTCCAGCAACGTCTGCTGGTCCTTGGTAGTGCTTTGGAGCACAGGTACCTCCTGCTTAGTAACCGTGTCACAGTAACGTCAGCTGGTACTCGGTTGTGACATTGCCTCTTTTCCTTCTGCTACCCGTCCGGGGTCCAGTACCGTCAAGTGGTTCTCCCCAGTGCCTTTGGCCTAGGTGCCTCCATCTCCGTATCCGAGTTCCAGCAACGTCTGCTGGTCCTTGGTAGTGCTTTGGAGCACAGGTACCTCCTGCTTAGTAACCGTGTCACAGTAACGTCAGCTGGTACTCGGTTGTGACATTGCCTCTTTTCCTTCTGCTACCCGTCCGGGGTCCAGTACCGTCAAGTGGTTCTCCCCAGTGCCTTTGGCCTAGGTGCCTCCATCTCCGTATCCGAGTTCCAGCAACGTCTGCTGGTCCTTGGTAGTGCTTTGGAGCACAGGTACCTCCTGCTTAGTAACCGTGTCACAGTAACGTCAGCTGGTACTCGGTTGTGACATTGCCTCTTTTCCTTCTGCTACCCGTCCGGGGTCCAGCACAGTCAGCTGGTCCTCGTTACTTCCATTGTCTCTTGCTCCATCTGATACCCGTCAGGGTTCCAGTAACGTCAGCTGTTTCTCGGAAATTAGACGACATTAAAGACCACCCAGAAGAAGATGACGACAACAAGGACGACGAGCATGAAGCCAACCAGCCTGAACACCATCACAAAGAAAAAAAAAAAGATTACCCAGAAGAAGATCACCAACAGGACAAAGAAGGTTAAGACAAACTACAAGATACAGAACAAGAGACAGAAGAACAATAAGCAAAAGATCAAAAAACAGAAGAACATGAAGTATAAGACCAAAATGAAGAGCAAAATATATGCTCTAAATTCTAAGCAGAAGAAGACTAAGCAGTGTATGGGGGTGAGTCCGTTCCTCCTCGTGGTGCCCCTGGAAAATGCCTGCTGCTGCTGCAGGCTAAACTGAACACGGACAAATACTGTTGTAATTTAAATCTTTTGTGACAGCAAGAACGGAAGGATGAACAATTCATACTTTTACAGATTACAAGTACAGGAATCTCTGTCACAAATAAGAATATGATGAAGAAGATGAAGAGGAAGAAGATGAAGAATTTGAATATGAAGAAGATTAATTAGTTTAATAATAACAATATGAGTAATGTAAACAAAAACATGAATAGCAAGAAGTTTAAGAAGAAGATTAAGATGGTGAAGATGAAGAATAATTTGATGAGAAAGATGATGCTGCTGCTGAAGATTATGAAGGAGAAAGTGTGGCACTGGCAAAAGTTAAAAAGGTGAAGAGCATGGAAGTTGTGAAACATACATATTTGCCAAAATAGAAAAAAGGTTAACAACATTGTCAATTTGTTAGTCAATCCAAACGTATTTCCAAAAAAAAATATATTAATGCTATTCCAATGCATTGGGTTAAACATGTATGCCTTTATTGTCTCCTCAACCCCCCCAATACATTCTACATTAGTCTTTGTTGTTTTCCTTCATGTACAATTAACCAACAAGGCAAGAATGGTTTTTTTTAATTTCGATATTTTGTTCCCATAGACTTACATTGGTCTTCCGCAATCGGAATCGGATATCGACGATATTTAGTGCTATCGGCGATACAATTTCGATACGATATTTTTAGATATCGAGCAATATCGCTCAACACTAATGGTCCCCTCTCCCCCCATCCTGGTATGCATGGTCCCCTCATCCCTAATCCTGGTATGCATGGTACCCCTCATCCCCAATCCTGGTATGCATGGCCCCCTCACCCCCAATCCTGGTATACATGGTCCCCTCACACCCTATCCTGGTATGCATGTTCCTCTTACCCCCTATCCTGGTATGCATGGCCCCCTCACCCCCAATCCTGGTATACATGGTCCCCTCACACCCTATCCTGGTATGCATGTTCCTCTTACCCCCTATCCCGGTATGCATGGTCCTCTCATCCCCCTTTCTTGGGACACATGGTCCTATCACCCCTCTCCTTGTATGCATGGTCCCTCACCCCCTATCCTTGTATTCATGGTCCCCTCACCCCTCAATCCTGGTATGCATGGTCCCCTCACCCCCCTATCCTGGTATGCATGGTCCTCTCATCCCCCATTCCTGGGACGCATGGTCCTATCACCCCCTATCCTTGTATGCATGGTCCCCTCACCCCCCAATCCTGGTATGCATGGTCCCCTCACCCCCCTATCCTGATATGCATGGTCCTCCACCCCCTATCCTGATATGCATGGTCCCCTCACCCCCTATCCTGATATGCATGGTCCCCTCACCCCCTATCCTGATATGTATGGTTCCCTCTCCCCCCATCCTGGTATGCATGGTCCCCTCATCCCTAATCCTGGTATGCATGGTACCCTTCATCCCCCTATCCTGATATGCATGGTCCCCTCACCCCCTATCCTGATATGCATGGTCCCCTCACCCCCTATCCTGATATGCATGGTCCCCTCACCCCCCTATCCTGATATGTATGGTCCTCTCTCCCCCCATCCTGGTATGCATGGTCCCCTCATCCCTAATCCTGGTATGCATGGTACCCCTCATCCCCAATCCTGGTATGCATGGCCCCCTCACCCCCAATCCTGGTATACATGGTCCCCTCACACCCTATCCTGGTATGCATGTTCCTCTTACCCCCTATCCCGGTATGCATGGTCCTCTCATCCCCCTTTCTTGGGACACATGGTCCTATCACCCCCTATCCTTGTATGCATGGTCCCCTCACCCCCAATCCTGGTATGCATGGTCCCCTCATCCCCCTATCCTGGTATGCATGGTCCTCTCATCCCCCTTTCCTGGGACACATGGTCCTATCACCCTCTATCCTTGTATGCATGGTCCCCACACCCCTATCCTGGTATGCATGGTACCCTCACCCCCCAATCCTGGTATGCATGGTCCCCTCACCCCCCTATCCTGATATGCATGGTCCCCTCACCCCCTATCCTGATATGCATGGTCCCCTCACCCCCTATCCTGATATGCATGGTCCCCTCACCCCCCTATCCTGATATGTATGGTTCCCCTCCTTCATCCTGGTATGCATGGTCCCCTCATCCCTAATCCTGGTATGCATGGTACCCCTCATCCCCCAATCCTGGTATGCATGGTCCCCTCACCCCCAATCCTGGTATACATGGTCCCCTCACACCCTATCCTGGTATGCATGTTCCTCTTACCCCCCTATCCTGGTATGCATGGCCCCTTCACCCCCCAATCCTGGTATACATGGTCCCCTCACACCCTATCCTGGTATGCATGTTCCTCTTACCCCCTATCCTGGTATGCATGGTCCTCTCATCCCCCTTTCCTGGGACGCATGGTCCTATCACCCCCTATCCTTGCATGCATGGTCCCCTCACCCCCTATCCTAGTATGCATGGTCCCCTCACCCCCCAATCCTGGTATGCATGGTCCCCTCACCCCCCTATCCTGGTATGCAAGGTCCTCTCACCCCCTTTCCTGGTACGCATGGTCCCCTCATCCCCAATCCTGGTATGCATGGTACCCCTCACCCCCAATCATGGAATGCATGGTACCCTCACCCCCCAATCCTGGAATGCATTGTACCCTCACCCCCAATCGTGGTATGCATGGTCATTTCACCCCCAATCCTGGTATGCATGGTCCCTCCTCATCCCTATCATAGGATTTATGGTATCCCCTCACCCCCCAATCCTGGTATGCATGATCCCCTCATCACCAATCCTGGTATACATGGCACCCTTACTTCCCAATTCTGGTATGCATGGTCCCTCATCTCCAATCCTGGTATGCATGGTACCCCTCACCCCCTATCCTGGTATGCATGGTACCCCTCACTCCCCAATCCTGGTATGCATGGTAACCTCACCCCCAATCCTGGAATGCATGGTACCCTCACCCCCCAATCCTGGAATGCATGGTACCCTCACCCCCAATCCTGGTATGCATGGTCCCTTCACCACCAAATCCTGGTATGCATGGTCCCTCCTCATCCCTATCATAGGATTTATGGTACCCCCTCACCCCCAAATCCTGGTACGCATGGTCCCCTCATCCCCCAATCCTGGTATACATGGCACCCCTTACCTCCCAATTCTGGTATGCATGGTCCCCTCATCCCCAATCCTGGTATGCATGGTCCTCTCACCCCCCTTTCCTGGTATGCATGGTCCCCTCTTCCCTATCCTGGTATGCATGGTCCCCTCACCCCCCAATCCTGGTATGCATGGTCCTCTCACCCCCCTATCCTGATATGTATGGTCCCCTTTCCCCCCATCCTGGTATGCATGGTCCCCTCATCCCTAATCCTGGTATGCATGGTACCCCTCATCCCCAATCCTGGTATGCATGGCCCCCTCACCCCAATCCTGGTATACATGGTCCCCTCACACCCTATCCTGGTATGCATGTTCCTCTTACCCCCCTATCCTGGTATGCATGGCCCCCTCACCCCCCAATCCTGGTATACATGGTCCCCTCACACCCTATCCTGGTATGCATGTTCCTCTTATCCCCTATCCCGGTATGCATGGTCCTCTCATCCCCCTTTCTTGGGACACATGGTCCTATCACCCCTATCCTTGTATGCATGGTCCCTCACCCTCTATCCTGGTATTCATGGTCCCCTCACCCCTCAATCCTGGTATGCATGGTCCCCTCACCCCCCTATCCTGGTATGCATGGTCCTCTCATCCCCCATTCCTGGGACGCATGGTCCTATCACCCCCTATCTTTGTATGCATGGTCCCCTCACCCCCCAATCCTGGTATGCATGGTCCCCTCACCCCCCTATCCTGATATGCATGGTCCCCCACCCCTATCCTGATATGCATGGTCCCCTCACCCCCTATCCTGATATGCATGGTCCCCTCACCCCCCTATCCTGATATGTATGGTTCCCTCTCCCCCATCCTGGTATGCATGGTCCCCTCATCCCTAATCCTGGTATGCATGGTACCCCTCATCCCCCTATCCTGATATGCATGGTCCCCTCACCCCCTATCCTGATATGCATGGTCCCCTCACCCCCCTATCCTGATATGCATGGTCCCCTCACCCCCCTATCCTGATATGTATGGTCCTCTCTCCCCCAATCCTGGTATGCATGGTCCCCTCATCCCTAATCCTGGTATGCATGGTACCCCTCATCCCCAATCCTGGTATGCATGGCCCCCTCACCCCCAATCCTGGTATACATGGTCCTCTCACACCCTATCCTGGTATGCATGTTCCTCTTACCCCCTATCCCGGTATGCATGGTCCTCTCATCCCCCTTTCTTGGGACACATGGTCCTATCACCCCCTATCCTTGTATGCATGGTCCCCTCACCCCCTATCCAGGTATGCATGGTCCCCTCACCCCCCAATCCTGGTATGCATGGTCCCCTCATCCCCCTATCCTGGTATGCATGGTCCTCTCATCCCCCTTTCCTGGGACACATGGTCCTATCACCCTCTATCCTTGTATGCATGGTCCCCTCACCCCCTATCCTGGTATGCATGGTCCCCTCACCCCCCAATCCTGGTATGCATGGTCCCCTCACCCCCCTTTCCTGATATGCATGGTCCCCTCACCCCCTATCCTGATATGCATGGTCCCCTCACCCCCTATCCTGATATGCATGGTCCCCTCACCCCCCTATCCTGATATGTATGGTTCCCTCTCCTCCATCCTGGTATGCATGGTCCCCTCACCCCCCAATCCTGGTATACATGGTCCCCTCACACCCTATCCTGGTATGCATGTTCCTCTTACCCCCTATCCCGGTATGCATGGTCCTCTCATCCCCCTTTCTTGGGACACATGGTCCTATCACCCCCTCTCCTTGTATGCATGGTCCCTCACCCCCTATCCTGGTATTCATGGTCCCCTCACCCCTCAATCCTGGTATGCATGGTCCCCTCACCCCCCTATCCTGGTATGCATGGTCCTCTCATCCCCCATTCCTGGGACGCATGGTCCTATCACCCCCTATCCTTGTATGCATGGTCCCCTCACCCCCCAATCCTGGTATGCATGGTCCCCTCACCCCCTATCCTGATATGCATGGTCCCCACCCCCTATCCTGATATGCATGGTCCCCTCACCCCCTATCCTGATATGCATGGTCCCCTCACCCCCTATCCTGATATGTATGGTTCCCTCTCCCCCCATCCTGGTATGCATGGTCCCCTCATCCCTAATCCTGGTATGCATGGTACCCCTCATCCCCCTATCCTGATATGCATGGTCCCCTCACCCCCTATCCTGATATGCATGGTCCCCTCACCCCCCTATCCTGATATGCATGGTCCCCTCACCCCCCTATCCTGATATGTATGGTCCTCTCTCCCCCCATCCTGGTATGCATGGTCCCCTCATCCCTAATCCTGGTATGCATGGTACCCCTCATCCCCAATCCTGGTATGCATGGCCCCCTCACCCCCAATCCTGGTATACATGGTCCCCTCACACCCTATCCTGGTATGCATGTTCATCTTACCCCCTATCCCGGTATGCATGGTCCTCTCATCCCCCTTTCTTGGGACACATGGTCCTATCACCCCCTATCCTTGTATGCATGGTCCCCTCACCCCCTATCCAGGTATGCATGGTCCCCTCACCCCCCAATCCTGGTATGCATGGTCCCCTCATCCCCCTATCCTGGTATGCATGGTCCTCTCATCCCCCTTTCCTGGGACACATGGTCCTATCACCCTCTATCCTTGTATGCATGGTCCCCTCACCCCCCAATCCTGGTATGCATGGTCCCCTCACCCCCCTATCCTGATATGCATGGTCCCCTCACCCCCTATCCTGATATGCATGGTCCCCTCACCCCCTATCCTGATATGCATGGTCCCCTCACCCCCCTATCCTGATATGTATGGTTCCCTCTCCTCCATCCTGGTATGCATGGTCCCCTCATCCCTAATCCTGGTATGCATGGTACCCCTCATCCCCCAATCCTGGTATGCATGGCCACCTCACCCCCCAATCCTGGTATACATGGTCCCCTCACACCCTATCCTGGTATGCATGTTTCTCTTACCCCCCTATCCTGGTATGCATGGCCCCCTCACCCCCCAATCCTGGTATACATGGTCCCCTCACACCCTATCCTGGTATGCATGTTCCTCTTACCCCCTATCCTGGTATGCAAGGTCCTCTCATCCCCCTTTCCTGGGACGCATGGTCCCCTTGTCAAGGTAAAATATAATTTCCTATCTTATATTTTATACATATGTGTTTTGCTATTTTTATACCTTTATAAAAATATGTTTATATGTACTTTGTTATTTTGATATGTCAAGATAAACACAAAGTTTTCCTTGAATATGTATTATTCAGATTGAAACTTATTCTAAGATGACGTCAGTACCAGCTAGTCTGTCTCCAAGAAATTCATTGATGACTGCCCCCACCTTTGGGAACTGAGGATTGCAACAGCAAGTCTGCCTGGATACAAGACCTATGGAATGTGAACCAATAGAAATGGCCAGATGCTAGATATGTCCATATATGGACATATATAGCTTACCTCCCCACCCCCATCCACCCTTTACTCCACCCTGACATCCTGTGTAGATAATCCCATGCTTGCAGAAATAAAGATCAGTACTTGCTGAGATTGGTGCCTGGATACAGCCCTCTAAGCATGCTCTGAAGTTTGAACCAGCCTATTGTCTGACTCATTCTTTAAACGGTTAACCCATGCTTATAATCTAATCTGGAGTGACTGGAGGACGAGTGTTTGTCGTTTCGACCCCGACAATTGGCGCCTAGCAACGTGGGGCAGTGGATCGCCGCCCGTCTGGACCCGTCCTGAGGACTTTGCGGTGGTGCCCGCGGTGACTGAGTGCGAGGACTGCAGCCTCCATTGAACAAGGTAAGTTGGGATCATATACTTTATATGCGTCCCACTTGCCTGTGTGTCAGTCATTGTTGGCGTTGCTGTTTTGTCGATTTGGGTCTGGGTGGGTGACCGGTTGAGTGGTGAGACCGAAGGCGATCCCACGCCACGCTCCGAACCAGCAAGTGAGACCGAGTGACGTCGCATGTTTGCGTGTACTCGTGTCAGCACCACTTCCTCCTCCTCCGGTCACTGTACGTTTATGTAGATAGATGCCTCCCGTGACTGTTAGAATAAAGTTGGGACAAATTTTAGATTCTTGAAGTGTTGAGTGGGGTATAAGACGCACATGATAGTTTAGTTAGTGACAGATTGATTAGGATTCTCTGTCTTATAAATGACAAATTGAGCAGGGACTCTTTGTCTAACACGGGGAGCCTCATTAGGAGAAACCCCAGTGTCAGTACATGGAGCGGGGACTCTGTGCTGTGTAGGGTGTCACGGCGAACTGTGCTGTAAAGTCACCATCCACAGTTAGGGAAAGGACAGATTGAGTAGGGCTCTTTGTCTTGTCAGTATATAGAGCGGGGACTCTGTGTTGACGGGTGGTGACCTGCAAGTGACGCCGGTGGTCTGAGTCGCGACAGATCATTGCACTCTGTTAAAATCATGATGCGTATGTTTAGATCTGAGAAACCTCATAAGTTAAAGGGTGGTGCTGTGGGAGTCAGTGAGCTTGTTCAGTCACGGGAAGGCCGGAAGGCTGTTAGAAATGTGAGAAGTTTGTATAAAATGATGGGTCTGCCCAGTACCGGGAGACTTCAGCCTTCAGTGTGGAAGGATTATGTAGGACAGAAGAAGGGAAAGTTATGTGATGAGGGACTCCTGCATCAAGCTCAGGCACATCTTAGAGTAGCAAATGATTTGAAAGTTGAGGGCTGGAAGGAAGTAGATGGTGCAGGAGGTTCAGAAGGTGCCGAGCCTTTGTTCGGATATGTGAAATGCTCTGCATGTGATCTTGTTGATGCAACTAAAATGGTCCCCGTTGTTGATGTAACTAAAATGGCCCCCGCTGTTGATGTAACTAAAATGGCCACTGCACCCCTCATGTCTGTTGCTGTGCCAAGTCCCCAGCCACCGCCCTATAATGGCACCGATCTAAGAACAAAGGGAGGTTGGACTTGTAGTGCATGTGGTGAACAGAATCCGCCCTGGGCGGAGACCTGCCATGTCTGTGGGGCGGGTCGCCCCTGGTGTAATGCGCAGCCCAATGCCCCTTCCATATCCAACAGTGGGACGCCCAGACACGCCCTTCCACAACACCAAGCGTCACTTGGACCCAGCGCCATCTTGGACACCCAGCGGCCATCTTGGGACACCCAGCGGCCATCTTGGGACACCCTAGCGGCCATCTTGGGACTCCCAGCGGCCATCTTGGGACACCCGGACCACCATGTCAGGCCTGTATCCCCACCTGTACGGCCTTCCGCACCTACTACCAACCACCCGGTACACCCGAGCCGGAAAAGGTTTTAGTCCCCGTCGCTGAGGCCCCTGTCCCAGGGCTCGGTCCTTCAGCCCCTGCTCCTAATCCGGAAGCTACTGCACTACCTCTGTTCCCAGTGGGTGCCCCTCCCAAGATAGAAGAAATTAGGCACCAGGAGCTATCTGAAACTAATGATAAAGTGGTAAAATTTGTGATTGCTTTGTCTAAAGAGTTAACTAACACCCACTCTACAGTGTCTGCTTCTCTCCCAGAATCCACAGATGACACGGTGCACGACTTCTCGCCTGGTGACCTTGTGTACGTGAAAACGTTTTTGAGAAGAGACTGTCTCCAGCCCAGATTTGAGGGTCCCTACACTGTGGTCCTGACCACCCCTACTGCCCTGAAGCTCGAGGGCAAGAGCACCTGGATTCACGCCTCCCACTGCAAGAAGGACAAGATTAGTCAGCAGTCATGAAGTTTCTGATATACATATCCTTTTGGGCTGCATCCTGATCTCCAGTAGTGCCAGCATGCCCACCTTTGGGGTTAACTTCTGGGTTAATACTATAACCCCTGTGGTTATCTTTAAGTTCGTTTTCTGTCAAATATTCAACTGTGATAGAAATGATTTCAAGGGATCAACGCACCAGACTTGGGGGAAAGGGACATTTTATCTTTGTGTCACCCGCCCAGGGAATGAAAACTGTTATTATTGGTCAGATGTGGGATAGAACACAGAAGAAGGAAAATTGGCAGATGAAGCTAGATACGATAGACTGATAGATGAGATATACAAGTGTTATGTTGGTAGGAACGGACCTGATAATGCAGAAGTCAATGACGCAGAAGCAGGGGGTATGTTTACAAAAAAAAAAAAAACATGTACGGATAGACAGGCAGAGAAAGGAAATTACACTAGTTCAGGGAAAGGAAGAAGAGCCAAAAGATTATTTCTGGGCTCTAAGAAAAGCTTGGGTAGAAATGGGTTTTGTCCCAGAAAACAAGACTGGTGAGAGGGTTCTAGCAAGTGCATACATGAATGGGAAAGGAAGTGACAGAAAGCTGAAAGTAAGTAGACCGGATTGGAGATCAGTTAAAGCAGAGGATCTAGCCAGAATAGCATAAGGGGTACAACATTGTGAGGAACTCAGCCGGCCGCCACACGGTAGCCCGGGTATAATAGCTTCTGATACCACCGCCGCTACCAAATGTGACAGACGATCCCTTTCCTCCCACGTCACCAATGGGACGTAACTCCACAGGTACAGCTCTCCGGCGCCCCCCTTTGTCTCTCAGGTCAGTAAGAGAACTGCACCTAGAGCAAATGGCCGCCGGGGAAGGTGTCCTGCTACCCACTGGGTATTCTAAGATTCGTGATCAGAGTAAAAGCATCAGCCCAAGATTAATTTTATGGTTTAATTTGCCTTAAGGGCGCACTAGATAATTACAGAAATATACAGTAAAGCTATACAACGTAACTACAATGGAATGGCAGTCAGAGTAAAAATACAACAATAATGTACAAGGCTTAAAGGTATAAGCTATGGATCAATATTACCGGGTATTATGGTCATGGGAAGGCCTTGGCTCTGCCATTCCCAGGTACAGTCTTCAGTTCCTGAATAGTCCCTTGGTCTTTCCTAGACCATCTTGTTGGCTTCTGTGTGTGAAATGGAATGAGACCAGCAGCCTGGTCATGGCTAGTCCTTAGACCTGCTAGGCCCATCCCCATTGCTTTGAAGCACGCATATTAATTGGCCTGCAATTCATATGGAGCAGGAAACAATGCCTGAGCTTGGGCTATTTACCATACGACTGACCATCTCATTCAGTCACTGGCCTAGACTAATTAGCATGTAAAGGCCTATTGATTCCTAGTGGACATCAAAACCTGTCGTACTGGATATGCTAATAGGCAATGTGTAGCTAAAAGTCTGTGGCTGTGTGAACTGACAAAATGGAGGCTGGTACAGGCCCTATACAAAATGGCGACAACCTTTTCCTTACACCTCCCTGCTTTTGAGGGCGCTAGGGGGTATCACATTCCTGTGTTCCCCCATGCGCCCTACCGCACCCTCTCTTTGGCTAGGGTGGCAGATCCACGAGGATTTCTGACTCTCTGTCCTCTCCTTCCTCTGGAAGGTTGCACACTGGGTGAGCCCTGTGTGTGTAGTGTCAGTGCATGGCTTACCATCAGGTTTCACTCCCTCCTCCACTGTTGGAGGCACATTCAATACATTAACATTAGCATTCACAGTAGAGTCATGACATTCTTGGGGAGCCGGACTTGGGGGTTCAGTGGCCACATACTGGGACACTAGCCGCCCCAAATCGGTCCCAAGCAACACATTTGCAGGAATATTCGGCGTTACTCCCACCTCCCGCATCCCCCTCCCGGCACCCCAATCCAAATACACCTTGGCAACGGGCAGCGCCGGTTCAACGCCTCCAATTCCGGAGACGGAAAGGGTTTTCCCAGGTACCAAGTCTTGAGGGACACCACCTCAGGGCGTACCAGGGTTCGTTCAGCGCCTGTGTCCCGCAGTCCCATGACCGCTGAGCGGCCGATGGTGATGGGTTGGTAATTGTCTAGGGACCTCCCACCACCCCCTCCCACACACAAAACAGTGGACGGTTTCTGGGACAGGGATGGGGCCTTCTGGCGCTGGGGACATGCAGCCTTAAAGTGTCCTGGCTGATTGCAATTATGGCAACGTCTGGGTTCTGTTCCTGGCCTGGAGAGGGCAGCAGGGGGGTACACCCCTTGCACTCTGGGGGCTGGATATGGGGCTGGGGCAGGATTGGGCTTACCCCCTCTCCAGGTGCTGCTGGCAGGCTTCTTTGGCTCCGGCGCCCTGTTGTTGGTATACTCGTCTGCCAGGGCAGCTGTAGCAGAAGCCCCCTTTGGTTTCCGGTCACGGAGGAACTGCTGGAGGTCTTCTGGGCAGTTCCACAAAAATTGCTCCACGACAAACAGTTCCTGGACCTCCTGGCGGTAGTGAGCTCTAGACCCGAGGTCCAGTGCTCCGCAGCTCTCAACAGGGCCCGCATGTGGTCGGTCCAGGTGTCCTTTGAACCCCGCTGCAGGCTCCTGAACTTCCTGCGGTACGACTCCGGGGTGAGGTTGTAGTGCTGGATCAGGGCCCGCTTGATGCTGTTGTAGTCCTGCTCCTCCCCGGCAGGTAAGTCCCCCAAAACTTCCAGGGACTTACCCCTCAAACGGGGGGTCAGGTACCTTGCCCACTGATCCAGGGCCAGATGATGTTGGAGGCATGTCCTCTCAAAAGCCAGCAAAAAGGAATCCAGGTCTCCATCCTTTTCAAGCAAGGGAAAGTCCTCCGCCCGGACCTTGGAAGCCCTTGTCTCCGGTGGGCCTGGTGCGTCCAGTGGGGGCCCGTGCTGAGCCATCTCCAGTCGTGCCGGCGCTCCGCAGCTTCACGGCGTTCTGTATGCTCCCGCTCCGCTGCACGCTCTGCTGCTGCTTGCTCACGCTCTGCTGCTTTCTCTGCCGCTGCTTGCTCACGCTCTGCTGCTGCTTGCTCACGTTCTGCTGCTTTCTCTGCCGCCACCAGAAGTCTGTCATAGGCGGCGTCATTACCAGCCTCGAGCTGTGCCATAGCCGCTTGGAAGAGGGTCTCCGATCTGGACAGGCTGGGACAGGCAGGGGTGGACAGTCCACTGTGAGACTGAGCACGGGGTCGGGCTCCTTGGGGAGCCCTGGCTGAGCTCCAACTCATCGGTATCGAACCCCTCATAGGCCACAGCATTGGCCTCCCCCTTTGCCCTACTCCTGGTGCCTTCCGCCATCTTGGGAACCTTTGGTTACTGAAACACAGCTGCAACCCTGACCTTGCACACAACTTGTTATATTTACACTCTGACCGTCTAGTGCTGGGCTGACCTTAAGACCCCAGCAGTGAAAGTACTGCTGGTAGTCTCTAGTGTCTGGGAGTAGGGGTCCCACGCACACTATTACTCTGATCCCACCGCTGCCACCAATTTGTGAGGAACTCAGCCGGCCGCCACACGGTAGCCCGGGTATAATAGCTTCTGATACCACCGCCGCTACCAAATGTGACAGACGATCCCTTTCCTCCCACGTCACCAATGGGACGTAACTCCACAGGTACAGCTCTCCGGCGCCCCCCTTTGTCTCTCAGGTCAGTAAGAGAACTGCACCTAGAGCAAATGGCCGCCGGGAAGGTGTCCTGCTACCCACTGGGTATTCTAAGATTCGTGATCAGAGTAAAAGCATCAGCCCAAGATTAATTTTATGGTTTAATTTGCCTTAAGGGCGCACTAGATAATTACAGAAATATACAGTAAAGCTATACAACGTAACTACAATGGAATGGCAGTCAGAGTAAAAATACAACAATAATGTACAAGGCTTAAAGGTATAAGCTATGGATCAATATTACCGGGTATTATGGTCATGGGAAGGCCTTGGCTCTGCCATTCCCAGGTACAGTCTTCAGTTCCTGAATAGTCCCTTGGTCTTTCCTAGACCATCTTGTTGGCTTCTGTGTGTGAAATGGAATGAGACCAGCAGCCTGGTCATGGCTAGTCCTTAGACCTGCTAGGCCCATCCCCATTGCTTTGAAGCACGCATATTAATTGGCCTGCAATTCATATGGAGCAGGAAACAATGCCTGAGCTTGGGCTATTTACCATACGACTGACCATCTCATTCAGTCACTGGCCTAGACTAATTAGCATGTAAAGGCCTATTGATTCCTAGTGGACATCAAAACCTGTCGTACTGGATATGCTAATAGGCAATGTGTAGCTAAAAGTCTGTGGCTGTGTGAACTGACAAAATGGAGGCTGGTACAGGCCCTATACAAAATGGCGACAACCTTTTCCTTACAAACATGATTTAGCGCAGGCAAAAAGAGGTAGCTTGCACATGAACCCCCTTGTCTCCTTACCCCCCCCCCCACTCCTAATTGCACAGTGCAGGTGAACACCAGGGGGACATGAGGTTGAGTTCCAAGTGGACACGGGGGCAGACAATTCAGTAATTACAGAAGAGTACTGGCCATTTGGGAAAAGTGATTTCTCCCACCATGTTATAGCGACTCCTTATAACTCTCCATCTATCCTGCTCCCCGTCACTAAAAAGATTCCCCTGCAAATTCAAGGAACCACTGTACACACACAGTTAATAGTATTACCACGAGGTCAATGTAATCTTTTAGGAAGTGATGTGTTGTCACAATTGCAAGCATATATTGAGTATCATCCTGATGGAACTGTCACTATGACACCAGGACTGAAGCCGAGCACTCTTTGTAAAATCATGTCGCTAGACGTTGCTAGTATAGAGGACATAAATGAATTTCCTTCAATGTTAGAAGGTGTGATACCGCATGATTTTTGGGCTTCAGATAAAACAGATGTGGGCAGATTAAGGGTGCAGCCAGTTATGGTCAAATTAAAGCCAGGTGCAATCCTGCCCCAACAGAGACAGTATCCTCTTAGTTCAGCTCAAGAGACGGCTATAGCTCAGCAGATTTCAGAAACTGGTAGCAAGGGGTGTTTTAGTTAAAACCTAGCCCCCACCTTCGGCATCTCTGCAGCTAAGGTTCCTTATCAGTAGCCTTGACAGTAAAAATTCCAACTTCAGCTTCCCCCTTCGGCTACCCGGATTTAACCCCGGCAAGATTTAACCCTCTATGTATTGGCTGGTACAATATATATATACACTTTTGTTCCAGATATCTCAGGATGCTGCTTGGTTTACAGTTATTGATTTTGCCAATGTTATTTTTATAACATGTTGATGACTTACTGATTTGTGCCCCCTCCAGGAAACAGTGTCGTATTGCAACAATATTACTCATGTTGTTTCTGTACCAAGTTGGTTGTAAAGCGTCAAAGGATAAACTGCAATTTTGTAAATCTTCAAGTATCTTTTTGGGACATTGCATTACACTGGGGGGAGCGACATCTGACCAGCGCTCGCAAAGAAGCTGTACAGAATTTTCCTATTCCTGTTAATGTTGCCACTCTTAGGATATTTCTTGGACTGATTTCTACTGCAGACAGTGGATACATGCTGTGTCAATCCTCATGCAGCCTCTCTATGAAAGTATCACCATTGTGCTTTTTAAACTAACTCCTGAAGGTATAGACTGTTTTTATTCCCTCAGAAACAGGATTGTGGCAGCTCCAGCGCTAGGAGCTCCCAACTATGAACTACCATTCACCCTGTATCTCCATGAACAGCAGGGACGCGCGGCAGGAGTATTGACTCAATTGCATGGTGATAATCAAAGGCCAGTGGCCTGTTTCAGTGGAAGACTAGATGCAGTGGCTAGGGGTGCCCCGTCCTGTGTACGGGCAGTACATGCTGTAGAACTATTGCTCCACAAATCGTCAGACATCGTGCTTGATCATCCACTGACAGTATTTACACCTCATGATGTACCGTATACACCATACTGAACCAGGTGCAACCGGCACACCTTTCAGCTGCACTTTTAATGCCTCCAAATGTTTCTTTGCAGAGATGTACCACACTTAATCCTGCCACATTGTTGCCTCTCTCGGATCTAGGGGGGAGGTCAGGTACGGTATTGTACAAAGAAGATCCAAGAGAGGAGATTCCTTATGATTGTGTTCAGCTTATGGCACAGGAAACAGCAGGCCTACCCACAGTGTTTGAAACTGAAAGACTTAATGCTGATTTTGAATCTTTTGTAGATGGATCTCGCCACCAAGATGACTCAGGTACCTTCCACACCAGGTATGCCATCGTCTCCCTGAATGCAGTAATCAAAGCAGAACCCATGCTCCCACATCAGTCGGCCCAGGAGGCTGAATTTAAGGCTCTGACCGAGGCCTGTAAGATAGCTGAAGGTAGAATTGTTAACATCTACACAGATTCTAGATACGCATTCGGTATAGCTCATGATTTTGGTCCAATTTGGAAATCTAGAGGATTCCTGACGGCAGCAGGACATCTCATTAAAAATGCTGACGCAGTCCAGCAGTTAATTGATGCATTACAATTACCAAAAGAGGTAGCTGTCATAAAAGTTAAAGCACATACCAGATGCACTGATCAGGTGAGTAAAGGAAACGCAATGGCCGATGCAGCAGCAAAAACAGCAGCCAGTAGACCACTCTAAGGGGTAACGATGCACCAGGTAAGCGCTCCCAAAAATCCCTTTGTGTCGGAGGATGCCTTATCCCAGATGCAGGCTCAGGTGCACCAGGAGGAAGTAGAAAAGTGGGAAAAAGAAGGTGCATGTCTGAATGCAGCAAATGGGGTATGGGGAAGAGGGATGCGTCGATGCCTTCCAAGGGCGTTGTACCCTGCGGTCGCCCAGATGTTACATGGGCCAACCCACCAGTCCAAAACTGCTGTAATGAGCATCATGCAGAAGCATTGGATAGCACCAGGCTTTTCCACCTGTATAGAAGGTTTGATCCAGGGATGCATGGTATGTGCTACACATAATCAGGGAAGGGTAGTCAAGACACCACCCAAACACGCCCCTCGGCCCCTCTATCCTTTCCAGAGACTGCAGATTGATTATATTCAGCTGCCAAAATCAGGGTCATGGGAGTATGGGTTGGTGTGTTTTGATTTATTCTCAGGTTGGCCGGAGGCTTTCCCGATTGCCAAGGCTACGGCTGCGGCAACCGCAAAGAAGCTGCTTGTGGAGGTGGTGTGCAGGTATGGAGTACCAGAGGTGATTGAAAGTGACAGAGGTACACATTTCACAGGTGAAATAATGAATGAAGTCTTGACAGCGCTGGGAATTCAACAAGCTTTCCACACCCCATATCATCCACAAAGCAGTGGGAAAGTAGAAGGACTAAATGGGACATTGAAGTTAAAAATCCAAAAGGCCATGGCTGAAACAGGGAAATCTTGGCCTGAATGTTTACCATTAGCCCTATACTCAGTAAGGTACACTCCAAATAGAAAAACTTGACTTTCTCCGTATGAAGTACTATTTGGCAAAGTGCCTAGTTTAGGATGTTTCTTTCCCCAAGCACTGGAAATGAGTAACCATGTATTAAGCTCATATGTAAGGGATTTGCATAAAAGACTCAAGAAAGTACATGATAATGTTTTCAGTTCTCTTCCAGATCTGAACCAGGATCCTGGGAGTCACAGCCTGCAGCCTGGAGACTGGGTAGTCATTAAAAGACACGTGAGAGAGAGTCTGGATCCGAGAATATAGCTCCACTGATATCCAGGAAGAGAAGGAGTCTGGGTCAGCTGCACACCGGTTATGCTGAGGATCCCAAAGTTTATATAGATCCCATAGGTGTTCCTAGGGGGTCCCTGACAAATACAAGGCCCAAAATCAAAGCACAGCAGGCTTTCTCTCTCTTATCCCAATGATACAGATCAATAGAAATGTGGATTGGATAAATTATATATACTATACGGAACAGAGATTTGTAAATTATAGCAGAGATGCCTTTCAGGGCATAGCCGAGGAATTGAAATCTAATACAGGAGTAGATATTTCCTTCTTTCCAGGATGGCTGAGAGGCCTTAAGGGATTCCTTCAACAAGCCTGCTTAGTGGTTGTGGGGCTTTTGGTGCTAGGATTGATAATTCTATGTTGTGTGATACCCTTGTACAGGAAAGCTGTGACCAATGCAACCGCCTCCTCAGGTACTTTCCTTCATCAGGAATTTGTGTCCCTGCTATATGATGACGCTGATAAGGGTGATATGGAGAAATATACCCCGCAGGATAAACCTGATAAAACCCCCTATGACAAAATACAAATGGAAATGAGAGATTTAGTTTAGGGATAGTGGGAGAACTCCATGTGCAGGTTTGGTAGGGACTTGGTTGTTTGGGGGCAGTCCATAAGGGGCCAGCTTCTAAAATGACCAAGCGAAGAAATCCACTACCCCTGTCCCCACACATGGAGAGTCTCGAAGGCCACATATATTAAGGGAAAACTTAGTGTTTAGGGGGATTGTCAAGGTAAAATATAATTTTCTATCTTATATTTTATACATATGTGTTTTGCTATTTTTATACCTTTATAAAAATATGTTTATATGTACTTTGTTACTTTGATATGTCAAGATAAACACAAAGTTTTCCTTGAATATGTATTATTCAGATTGAAACTTATTCTAAGATGACGTCAGTACCAGCTAGTCTGTCTCCAAGAAATTCATTGATGACTGCCCCCACCTTTGGGGAACTGAGGATTGCAACAGCAAGTCTGCCTGGATACAAGACCTATGGAATGTGAACCAATAGAAATGGCCAGATGCTAGATATGTCCATATATGGACATATATAGCTTACCTCCCCGCCCCCATCCACCCTTTACTCCACCCTGACATCCTGTGTAGATAATCCCATGCTTGCAGAAATAAAGATCAGTACTTGCTGAGATTGGTGCCTGGATACAGCCCTCTAAGCATGCTCTGAAGTTTGAACCAGCCTATTGTCTGACTCATTCTTTAAACGGTTAACCCATGCTTATAATCTAATCTGGAGTGACTGGAGGACGAGTGTTTGTCGTTTCGACCCCGACACCCTCACCCCCTATCCTGGTATGCATGGTCCCCTCACCCCCAAATCCTGGTATGCATGGTCCCCTCACCCCCCTATCCTGGTATGCATGGTCCTCTCACCCCCTTTCCTGGTACGCATGGCCCCCTCACCCCCCTATCCTGGTACGCATGGTCCCCTCACCCCCCAATCCTGGTATGCATGGTCCTCTCACCCCCCTATACTGATATGCATGGTCCCCTCACCCCCTATCCTGATATGCATGGTCCCCTCACCCCCCTATCCTGATATGTATGGTCGCGACGCACCTGCGCAGTCTATAAAGGCTTCGGACAGAGTGACGCTCCCAGCGTTATATTATAGATATATGTTCATTCCCCTTTAAGAATATTATTGTCTTTCTGCTTTGTTCATATGTGTATCTGATTCTCTCATGTGCATAGTTATGTATATATTTTATATTATGTCTGTTATGTATAGAGTATACATTTATCTGAGCAATGTTTGTTATAGGGAAGCATAGTGCTCATATTTGGCCACTAGATTGGGCACGTTAGTTAGACTAAGACAGTACTGTAAATAGGTAACTTAGGAGGGGCTGACCGTGGATAAGTATAGAAGTCTTCCTGTTTGTGTTCAGTTAGGTCCTAGTGCCCGTGTGGAGCGGTCAGCTCCATAACGTTTAAGCAAGCTACCCAGCCATTCAGAAACAGCAGTACTACCGCAGATGGGAAGAGAAGCTTGAGAAGAGGTCCTAGAACAGTACAAGGGACTCAGGTCGCTCACCATGTGGCAGGTCATTACATGGCTGATGTCCTCGTATCCGGGGCGAAACGGGCAAGGGAACTCCCAAACACAGTGAGTCTGGACAGGGAGGACGCTGAGTTACCGCAAGTGGCATTAAGACCCAGTAATATACTGAAGGACGTAGAGAGCAGTGCAGGAGAAGTGATTAATGTGGACTGTGTGGAACCATATGCTGATGTTTTAACTGACAAGGATGTGCTAGGACAAGTAAAGAGTAAAGTTCAGTGTTTGAAGTTTGCAAAGGACTTTGTCTCTTTATGCGCCACAACGCAAGCAGCGGATCTTCAGCAAGCCCAATGGGACCCTGACAGTGCAGAGGGAGATATGGAAGGTATGCTGCAGAAGGGACAATATTTTCCTGTGATTGGGAGCAAGGGCACGCCAAAGCCACTTGCCTTAGCCATGACTACGGTCCTGGCTCTTCCTCTTACACTTACACAGAGCTACTTTCAGTTCTTGAAAGGCCGTCTCTGCCTCCGACATCCATTTGGCCATGACTGATTTTGTACCCTTAAGGTTGTCAGTCAGGAGTGCGGACACCATTGCAAAGTTTGAAATGAACCTCTTGTAGTTGTGGAACATGAGAAAAAGCAGCACCATACAACTTAAAACATACCTTTTCAAGCTTACTCGGCGGACCAGCAGTGTACAGCTTGCAAAATCCCAGGTGCAACACCTGAAATGATCAGCGTCGTACAAAGTCCGGCCAAGGTGGAAAAAAATAGGTGGCACTCCGTGATGCAGTAAAACAATCCTTTCTTTATTCAATGCAAGTGGTACATGGATGCAGGGGAGCAGGTGCAGTGGAAGACGACGGCCGTTTCACGTTGATCAGATGCTTCTACGGGTCCAGGTAGAAGCATCTGATCGACGTGAAACAGCCGTCGTTGTAATGTATGTAGTACAGTTCATATAGCGTCTTGTGCGTAAGTCCATGCAAACGTGGGTCTTTCAAAGAGCAGGGTTCAGAGTCCACAAGTGCTTCAGAGTTCCTCAGTAGGAATAGCTGGAGTACAAGGTCCAAGGCTTACAGGAGTCAAGTCACAGGTTCACTGCAGGCTAGATTCTGAAGCACTGATTGCTCAGCTGTGGCTGCTTAAGAAGCAAAGGAGAGAATCAGGGCGGGAACATGCAAGCTGGAAACTCCATTTTGACTGAGGGCAAGATAGCTGCAGCAAGACAGAAAGTAAAATGGCTGACGAACAAACTGAGTTTCAGGAATATATACATAGAACCTTACATTACTCCCCCCTTAAGGACAACCTCCGGATGACCTCAGACCAGGCTTGTGTGGGTACCTCTGATGAAACTGACGGAGCAAGCGAGGAGCATTAACGTTATTGACCGGTTCCCATGAGTTGTCCTCCACTGGGTAGCCCTGCCATTTAATCAGATATTGTAACTGATTTCTATACAACCTGGAATCTAAAATCCTTTCCACCACAAATTCTTCCTGACCATCGACTAGCACTGGGTCAGGGCAAGGAGAGGAACGTCCAGGAAACGTATTGGGTGTCGCAGCCTTTAGTAGGGATACATGAAAGACAGGGTGGATTCTCATAGTTCTGGGCAGTTGAAGACGACAAGCAACGGCACTTATAATTTTACTGATTTTATAGGGTCCAATGTACTTATGTCCCAACTTAGACGATGGAATCCTTAACTTAAGATTTCTGGTTGACAGCCAGACCAAGTCTCCTACCTTGAAAGCTGGTGCAGGTTTACGAAATTTATCTGCTGCTTTCTTGTACCTTTCTTGAGCCGATTCCAGATTTTCCTTTAGAAGATCCATATTCTTCTGTAAAGACGTGATTCTTTCAGCCACTGCTGGTAAAGGCGTTTCTATGGGAAATCGTGGTAGAATGTTAGGATGATAACCTAGATTAGAGTAAAAAGGAGACTGTTTAGTGGAGGCACTCTGAGAGTTGTTATACGAGAACTCAGCTAATGGAAGTAGATCCACCCAATCATCCTGTAGGTGGCAGATAAAGCAGCGGAGATACTGCTCCAGGGTTTGATTGGTTCGTTCGGTCTGTCCATTAGTCTGGGGATGAAAAGCAGAAGAAAGGTTTACTTTAATGTCCAATGCTGCACAGAAATTTTGCCAAAACCTAGAAGTGAATTGCACCCCTCGATCCAAAATAACCTCATCCGGTACTCCATGTAAGCGAAACACATCTTTAATCATCAAATCTGATGTCTGTTTTGCAGTGGGTAAGCCGACACAAGGGATAAAATGAGCTGCCTTTGTTAGATGGTCAACCACCACTAGAATGGTGTTCTTCCCCTGAGAGGTTGGTAACTCCACAATGAAGTCCATAGAAATGGATCCCCACGGGCGGGACGGGGTGGGAAGAGGCTGTAACAGACCAGTTGGTGAGGAGCGAGGTGTTTTGCATCTTGCACAGACCTCACATGAAGTGACATAATTCAAAACATCCTTCCTGCAAGTGGGCCACCAAAAGAAACGAGAAAAAAATTCCTGTGTCTTTAGAATTCCTCTATGCCCAGCTATCTTGGAATCGTGAATGAGTTGCAATACTCTTAATCTGACTGTTTCAGGAATATACAGACGTTGTCCCTGAATCCACACACCATTCTTAAAGACAAGACTTACGTCCCTTGGGGGTTGTGCCAAAAAGGAATCCGCATGGTATGCTTCCTTGATGTCCTTAAGTAGGTCTTGATTATGAATTACTCCTAGGAATCTAGAGTCAGGAAGAATAGTCTTAGGAGGAGTAATTGGACGTGTCTCTGCTGAGTAAATCCTAGAGAGTGCATCAGCCTTTCCATTGCGCGATCCTGGTCTATAAGAGATGATAAAATTAAATTGGTTTAAGAAAAGATTCCAGCGAGCCTGGCGAGGAGTCAGGCACTTAGCCGACCTGATAAACTCAAGGTTACGATGGTCTGTCAGGACGACTATTTGCTGTGCAGCACCCTGAAGAAGGTGTCTCCATTCTTTGAAGGCGGCAATAATGGCCAACAACTCTCTATTGCCCACATCGTAGTTCCTCTCAGCCGAAGACAACTGCTGGGAAAAGAAGGCACAGGGATGCAAGACATTCTTCTCACCTGTTCTCTGAGAGAGTATAGCTCCAACGGCACAGTCTGAAGCATCCACCTCTATTATGAAGGCAAGCTCGGGGTTGGGATGTACTAGGATAGGTGCAGTGGTAAATTTATCTTTTAGACGGGAAAATGCTTCCTGGCTTGGGGAGTCCAGGAAAACCTAGACTCTTTCCGGGTAAGTTGAGTGATAGGTGACACTACCTCAGAGAAATTTCTAATGAAACGTCTATAGAAGTTGGCAAACCCGATGAAGCGCTGTACCTCCTTCACATTTCTAGGACTTGGCCAATCCTTGATGGCTTGGGTTTTGCTTCCATCCATACTAATTCCTTGTGTAGACAGTACATACCCCAGAAATTGAATTTCGGTCCTATGGAATTCACACTTTTCAAGTTTGATGTAAAGATGATTTTGCCTTAGACGTTCCAAGACCATTCTCACATGTCCATGATGTTCCTCTGTGGAGTTAGAAAAAATTAGAATATCATCCAAATAAATTACCACGAATGTATCTAGGAGATCCCTGAAGATGTCATTCACCAAGTGTTGGAAAGTGGCTGGGGCGGTACTCAGACCAAAAGGCATAACTAGATATTCAAAGTGTCCATAGCGTGACCTGAATGCAGTCTTCCATTCATCCCCAGGTCTAATACGGACTAAGTTATAGGCCCCACGAAGATCTAGTTTAGAAAAAATTTTGGCATGTCGCACTCTCTCCAATAACTCAGGGATTAAAGGCAATGGATAACGGTTTCTAATAGTAACCTTATTGAGTTCCCTATAGTCTACGCATGGTCTCAGAGATCCATCTTTCTTCTTTACAAAGAAGATGGGTGCACCTGCAGGAGATGAAGAGGGGCGTATGAAGCCCTTGGCTAGATTTTCATCTATGTAATCCTTTAAAGCCTTTAGCTCGGGCCCCGCCAGGGGGTAGATCTTACCAAAAGGTATCTCTGCTCCAGGCAATAATTCAATTGGACAATCATGTGGACGGTGAGGAGGAAGCTGGTCAGCGTTCTTCTTGTCACATAAATCCACATAGTCCTGGTATACAGCTGGTAGTTCAGGGACTGACATGATTCCTTTAGGAACAGAGCAAGCTGAAACTTTTGGACTCATCTGTTTCTCTGGAAAGTGTAATTCCTTGGTCTCCCAGTTAATGGTAGGATTCTGAGCCTGCAGCCATGGTAGCCCTAGAATAATGGGAAAGTGGGGAGAAGAGATAAGTGTGTCGACCCGCCACCACAATTGTGGGTTACCAGGACAATGGGGTACTCAGAGCCGAGCCCATGGAAGTCTATGGGATTGTCACAGGTAGCGGTGGCTCGGTCTGTGGCCCTGGCGGTCTGGCGTATGTTGGGGGAATATTTACAGGGGATAGATATATTTACAGTTCGTGACGCCACCTGTAGTCTCTGGTAATTTGTACCAGCGCTGCTGTAGATCTCTGAGGGGATGGTGAGGCAGCTAGATGTCGGGTCCCCTACAGGTGGGACTCTTCCCTCAGGTCGATAGTTATGGTGGGGTTGTGCAGGCATGCAATTAAATAACTCAGTCTCACACCGTCAGCGTCTTTCCATACCTTTTACTTGTTAGATGGTAAGGCAGGTCCCAGGGAGGCTGATGGGGTTGATGGAGGATGAGTTTTGAGGCAACGGCTGAGCAAGGCAGGGGCCTCCTTTACTTTCCAATGATGATGAGTCCAACCAGCATGAAGCGTAGTTCACTCCTGAAACTTCAGCTATTTCAAAGCTGTACTGCCCGGTCAGTTTTGTGGTGGAGCCTTCCAGTGATGAAACTAGGTTCTTCTATGCTTGGCCTAGCTCAAAGTTCCTATTCCACCTGACCCCTGTTACGTACTGACACTTCAAGGGCTGCTTTCTGTTACCTAAGGTCCAGTAAGCCTCTGGTTTTTCTACCACTATGCGTGAAGCTATAGTGATGCTTCGGTCTCCAGTGACCGGTGACAATGTGCAGGACTTCTCCAATCCTAAAGCACTTCTAAATTCCTTCCACTGTGCCTTTCGACTTGCTCAAACTCTCAATCTCAGCACTGACTAGGCTAAGGTGAACTGGCTCACCTGTACTAGCCTCCACTACTGTACTGTCTCTCTGAATCGACAGGAATCTTAGTGCTCCAGACAGGCACTCCTTCTCTCTCCCTCCACCTCAGGAGACACTACACGACTCTCTTGTGCTAAAAACCACACCCCTCTACACCCCTGCTGGGTGTGTCCGAAGTATATGTGATGTCATGTAGAGCCCTTAACCGTTACCTCTCCACTCATCCTCCTGGTGTTGTGTACCTTAAATACCAGGGCTACACATTCCCCCATGGTAAACGACAGCACTCCCGGGCTGTGAAATACAAAGAGACATTTTGTTTATGCATTAAACATTAACATTAACTCGTCCCATCCGGGAGGTAAGGATTTCTTGAACGTTGCAAACAAAACATTAAATATAGAAAAATACAAAATATTAAATAGACATGTTCATATAATAAACGGCAAGATTCTTGTGAAGGACCCGCACCAAACCTTCAACGTGGGTCCTGGGTGGGCTGCAGGACATATAAATGCAGACCTCACTCAGTGCCACACCACACGGGTTTTATGTTCAGAGGTAAGTCAAGGCTTCGTGTGAAACCATTATAAGGCACCTTAGTGCAACTATTTACAAGATAAGTTCTGGGCTGGCACAGTCCTCAGCCTCTGAGTCCATTATAAGACACATATATATATATACTTTTTACAATATTCACATTAATTTGTTATAATTACTGCTGGTATCGAATGGGTATCTTCCCTTTTGTGGTTCGCTCTGATCTACGTGGAGTAGCCTCAGGTACATTAAGTTGTGATCTGTCTGCACTGCGTAACGGCAAACTATAGAACTGCCTCAATCTTTCTATGGATCTGGCAAGCGTACTGATGGCTGGGCGGTGTGAGTCAGCTTCACCAGGGGATCCCATAGTATGGGGCGCTGCTTCTGATGATCCTTCTTGAGATTCCGTAGGTTGAGGTGTTGCTGGAATGGGTAACTCCTGAACGGACTCAACTGGCACCACGGACACAACTGGAGGTAGAACTTCCTCTTGTGACTGATAAAACTGCAACACCGGAACTATTACAGCATCTCCCAGTCGGGGCCAATCCGCAGGAAAATCTCCCAGATCCGTGTGTATGACCTCTTCCTTTCCTTCCTCTTGATTGATGACAGGGTTCTTTTCACAAAGCTTTAAGGGTTCTGGACACAATTTCAAATGGTCTCTGGACACAGTGGTTATTGTTCTTCCTCCGTCCTTACTGATGATACAAACTTTTCTGTTGTCATATTTAGAATCTTGTACAACGTACGGTTCTTGTTCCCACTGGTTATCCAATTTGTGCATTTTCCTTTTCCTTTTTAATACCACTTCTCCAGGCATCAAAGGCTTGGCAGGAGCATTTCTGTTATAAATATCTTCCTGTTTCTCCCGTGCCTTGTTGAGACTTTCTTCTACACAGGTTTGCACTCGTCTGTACTGCTCTTGCCGATTGATGTCCCAGTTTTCAATGGTGTCGTCTGCCTCCGGTTCTACCACTCCAAGTTCTAAATCCATTGGTAGTCTTCCGGGCCTTGCTCTCATAAGATAGGCTGGAGTGCAGTTAGTAGAACTTACAGGTATATGGTTATACAAGTCAACCAAATCAGGTAGTAAGTCCGGCCATCGATTTCTGTCTTCCAACGGTATGGATCTCAACAAGTCAAGGACAATATGGTTCATTTTTTCGCAAAGACCGTTGGTTTGAGGGTGGTATGGCGTTGTTCTAATTTTCTTGCACCCGTACATGTGACAGAATTCCTTGAATAAATCAGCTTCGAAAGCAGGTCCTTGATCGGTTAATACTTGCTCCGGATACCCATGCGGTCTGCAGAAGCTTGCTTGAAAGGTTTTCGCGGCCGTCACTGCGGTCTGATCCTTAACTGGAACAACCACCAGAAATCTGGAGTAATGGTCCACCATGGTCAGGGCGTATGAGTATCCAGATCTACTTGGCGACAGTTTGACGTGGTCCAGGGCCACAATCTCCAGGGGGCGAGTCGTCCGGATAGGTTGCAGGGGTGCCTTCGGACTACCGTAGTCCTTCCTTCTGAGACCACAGGGTCCACAGTTCCGACACCACCTCTCAATGGAGCTGCGCATCCCTACCCAGTAGAACCGGCATCTCAACAGGGTCTCCAGCTTTCTCCAGCCAAAGTGTCCTGCTTGATCGTGGTATGCTTCCAACACCATTGGGACGTCTGCCTTGGGGACCACGATTTGCCAGACCATCTCATGGGTTCTGGGGTTGACGTATCTCCTGCACAACTTCTCACGGTATAGGAACAACCTGCTTTTCTCGTTCCACAGGAGCTTGGCTGACATAGGTGCATCCTTTTCCAAAGAGGAGCCTTCCTGTCTTAACAACTCCTTGATGCGGCTGACCACTGGATCACTGTCCTGAGTCTCTTTCCAGCTGTGATGGGGTAAAGGATTTAATGTTGCACCATACTGCTTTCTGTTGACTCGATGCTCGTGGACTACCCCATTTCGATGGAACGCAGGTAGCTCAATTTCTTCCAGGTCGTCCGATTCTTCTTCCGTATCAGAGTCATGCGGCATTCGAGACAATGCGTCAGCATTAGCATTCTTTCGACCTGCCCGGTACTTGATAGTAAACTGGTAATTGGACAACCGAGCCATCCATCGCTGCTCCATGGCACCCAGCTTGGCGGTTTCCAGGTGCGTTAAGGGGTTGTTATCTGTAAACGCAGTGAACCGATTGGAGGCCAGATAATGCTTAAATCTTTCAGTAATGGCCCAGACCAGCGCCAGAAACTCAGCTTGAAGCTGCTATAATTTTCCGGATTCCTTTCAGTTGGCCTGAGTTTTCTGCTGGCATATGCGATGACTTTTTCTTGGCCATTCTGCTTCTGACTGAGAACTGCTCCCAACCCTTCATTACTGGCGTCGGTGTACAACAGGAACGGTTGGCTGTAATCAGGATAGGTTAAGATCTCATCACCTGTAAGGATCTCTTTCATCTCTTGGAATGCTTCAGCCTGTTCCTTACCCCAATTAAAGGGAGGGTTTCTGCTCTTTAGGGATTGTCCTACTAGGAGGTCCTGTAAAGGAGCTGCCTTCTTCGTGTAATCTTTCACGAATCTCCTGTAGTAACCCGTTAGTCCCAGGAACTGTCGCACTTCCTTAAGGTTCTTCGGCTCCGGCCACTTCTGGATGGCAGTGACTTTCTCTGGGTCCGGCGCTACTCCTTCCGAACTGACGATGTGCCCCAAGTATTGTACCTTCTGTTTGAGTAGATGGCATTTTGAGGGTTTCAACTTCATCCAGTACCTGGACAGGGACTCAAATACTTCTGCCAGGTGCTTCAGATGGTCCTCATAAGTCTTGGAATACACGATAACGTCGTCTAGGTATAGCAGCACGGTTTCAAAATTGAGATGTCCCAGGCAGTTCTCCATCACTCTCTGAAATGTTCCTGGGGCACTACTGAGCCCAAACGGCATTCTGTCGAACTCACAGAGCCCCATTGGGGTGGTGAAAGCCGTTTTCTCACGATCCTCCTCAGCCACAGCCACTTGCCAGTAACCACTAGTCAGATCAAGGGTAGAAAAGTAGTTAGCCGTTTTCAGAGCAGCTAATGATTCCTCTATGCGTGGTAACGGGTATGCATCCTTGTGTGTTATGCGGTTCACCTGCCTGTAATCCACACACATTCTCATACTACCATCTTTCTTTTTAACCAGAACTAGAGGGGCTGCCCAGGGGCTACAACTATCCCTTATCACCCCGGCCTTCTTCATATCATGCAACATTTCTTTAGCCTTCTGATAATGGGCTGGAGGTATGGGCCTATACCTTTCTTTGATGGGAGGATGACTGCCTGTAGGGATATGATGTTGTACTCCCTTAATTATCCCAAAATCAAGTGGATTCTTGCTAAACACTTGGGCGTACTCTTGCACCACCCGTAATACCCCTTGCTTCTGGTGAGCGGGAGTGGTGTCCGTCCCAACATGGAGTTGCTGACACCATTCCGCCACCTGAGTTGCTGGGTCATTGTCCTCCGCTATTTGACAGGAGTCTAAGGACTCAGCCGGAAGAATAGAATTATTGTCGACAGCATGTAGTTTAGCAATGGTTGCATAACGGGGTAAGTTTACCTCATCATCTCCCCAATTGAGAAGCCGTACCGGTACTCTTCCATTCACCACTTCTACTACTCCCCTAGCAGTCATAAGTGTAGGTCTATGTTCTGAATGGTGGGGTTCTACTACAGCTTGGTAATTCTGTCCTCTCAGACCTATGGCTGCCATTTCACTCATTGGGGGTATCACAATAGGATCCGAGTCAGTGACCCGTACATTACCAATTTCGCCGTCTGTAAGCTTCGCTTGCTGCTGACACACCAGGGCTCGGATCTCTCTTTGGATTACTCCTTTCTGCCTTGGTCGGGCAATCTCAGCGAGCTGTTGGAGCAAGAACACAACTTCTCCCAAACAATTACCGATAATGTTAGTGCCCAAAATTATATTTAAACCGTTCTCCTCATTTGCAGTCTTTACTACCAGAAGCCCCTGGTCTTTCAACTCCTCTCTGCCCACCTTTACATCTACACATTTTGTCCCGAGTACTTCTACAGGAAGACCATTAGAAGCATATACGGTAAAGTCAGGGCTCGGGGGTTTAAGACTGTCCATTGACCAGTACTTAGTATATAGGGCATCAGGTATTAGGGTCACTTGGGACCCAGTGTCTAACAATGCCGGAACTGCAATACCATCTAAGATGATGGACAGGTAGGGTCGCCCACCCACATACCTGCGGTTCCAGTCTAAGGGGCCTGACGGGTATTCTCCTGGGTGTTGGCCCTTGGACCCAGGTTCTGCCCGTTTAAAGGACACTGTGGAGACATATGACCTTTCCGGTTGCATCGATAACAGATGATCTGTCGACGAGGAGGGTGTTGATCAGAGGTCGCTCCTGGGGGTGGCGTTGTCCTCCTCCGGGGGGGCGACGTCTTCTTTCTTCTCCGGTGCATCCACGGGACGTCTTCTGGGCAGTCAGCTAATAAGATCTTCCCTTCTTCCTCTTTCCGCAGCTGCAGGGCACTCATCACTGCAGCCAGATTTTTAGTCAGCTGGCGCACCTCTGAGCGCAGACAGTCCAATTCACTAGGAGGTGTCACCTGCGCTTTGGCTTCAGCCACTAGCGGGGAACAGGGGGTTACTGCCGGTTCCAGAGTGACTTCAGCCTGATGATGTTGGGTTGCCACCTCAGGTTTGCCCAGGGGCCGCAGCCCTTTTATTGCCATGTCCTTTAGGGCATCAAAGGTAGCATCCGGATGGTCTAAGGACCACCAGTTTACAGTTCTGCGTTCCTCTTGGGATCTCAATCCCTGGATAAATTGTTCTTTCAGCATTTTATTCTCATCGATAGCATTTAAATTATTAATCTGCTTAAGAGCTCTCAGGGCTCCTTGTAGTCGGCAAGCGTAGTCCCGGATGCTGTCACCTGGCTGTTGTGAACAGTGATAGAAGGCCATCCGGAGATCCGTTTCCGTGCGGTCTTCAAATATGGCATGCAGCTTAAGGAAGATCGCAGGTACCGACTCCTGATCAACGGTATCCCAAGTCTCCACTTCCCTCTCAGCAGCGCCAGTTAGCTGCCCTATTAGCACAGCAGCTTTTTGTCTCTCAGGCATGGAGTACATTTCTAGGATGCTGCATAACTTCCGCTTGAAGCCTGCTAATGTGCCTGGCTCACCGCTGTACTGGGGAAGCCATTTCGCCCCAGGCATATATGGGAGCGTTAGTGGCATGATCGGGACTACCGGACTGGGTGCTGGACCTGCACCCCCATCTGGCGCTACAATACCAGGCGGTGCGGGATTGGGGCCTCCGGCCGGGGCCGCACTGTCAGCCGGTTGTTGTGACATCTTAGCGCCCCCTTGGTTAAACGGAGCCTACCGGTTTCAGATGCTGCTACTTCACAGGCACAGCAGTGGGAACAGGACCTTCGTCGCAGGCGCTCTGATGTCAGAGCGTTCACTTCCTGTTGCAGGACCTGCCGCTGAGTCAGAGCCGGGGGCGTGTCCAAGACTTTGCGCGCTCTTTCAGGTACGCCCACCTTCTTCTCCAGCGCCTGAGGGCGCGAATATGGCGGAAAAATGGCGGATTTTAGCGCCAAAAATAGCAAACAGTCCTTTTTCACAAAAAACACTCCACAGGCACACAGGGCTCGCAATGCTGCAAGTTTCGTATCCTGTTCGTGACGCCAAAGTTTTTGTGTCGACCCGCCACCACAATTGTGGGTTACCAGGACAATGGGGTACTCAGAGCCGAGCCCATGGAAGTCTATGGGATTGTCACAGGTAGCGGTGGCTCGGTCTGTGGCCCTGGCGGTCTGGCGTATGTTGGGGGAATATTTACAGGGGATAGATATATTTACAGTTCGTGACGCCACCTGTAGTCTCTGGTAATTTGTACCAGCGCTGCTGTAGATCTCTGAGGGGATGGTGAGGCAGCTAGATGTCGGGTCCCCTACAGGTGGGACTCTTCCCTCAGGTCGATAGTTATGGTGGGGTTGTGCAGGCATGCAATTAAATAACTCAGTCTCACACCGTCAGCGTCTTTCCATACCTTTTACTTGTTAGATGGTAAGGCAGGTCCCAGGGAGGCTGATGGGGTTGATGGAGGATGAGTTTTGAGGCAACGGCTGAGCAAGGCAGGGGCCTCCTTTACTTTCCAATGATGATGAGTCCAACCAGCATGAAGCGTAGTTCACTCCTGAAACTTCAGCTATTTCAAAGCTTACTGCCCGGTCAGTTTTGTGGTGGAGCCTTCCAGTGATGAAACTAGGTTCTTCTATGCTTGGCCTAGCTCAAAGTTCCTATTCCACCTGACCCCTGTTACGTACTGACACTTCAAGGGCTGCTTTCTGTTACCTAAGGTCCAGTAAGCCTCTGGTTTTTCTACCACTATGCGTGAAGCTATAGTGATGCTTCGGTCTCCAGTGACCGGTGACAATGTGCAGGACTTCTCCAATCCTAAAGCACTTCTAAATTCCTTCCACTGTGCCTTTCGACTTGCTCAAACTCTCAATCTCAGCACTGACTAGGCTAAGGTGAACTGGCTCACCTGTACTAGCCTCCACTACTGTACTGTCTCTCTGAATCGACAGGAATCTTAGTGCTCCAGACAGGCACTCCTTCTCTCTCCCTCCACCTCAGGAGACACTACACGACTCTCTTGTGCTAAAAACCACACCCCTCTACACCCCTGCTGGGTGTGTCCGAAGTATATGTGATGTCATGTAGAGCCCTTAACCGTTACCTCTCCTCTCATCCTCCTGGTGTTGTGTACCTTAAATACCAGGGCTACACATAAGCATAAAGGACAGTTTCTCTTGATGATC
>JARQOD010000001.1:993707740-993791310 GCA_033576555.1 Oophaga sylvatica | reverse complement strand
GGGGGGATTTGGAGTGGGGATGGGGGGCTATTTTATGTGTTGGGGATGGGGGGCTATTTTATGTGTGGGGGGATTTTGAGTGGGGTTGGGGGGCTATTTTATGTGTGGGGGGATTTTGAGTGGGGATGGGGGGCTATTTTATGTGTGGGGGGATTTTGAATGGGGATGGGGGGCTATTTTATGTGTGGGGGGATTTGGAGTGGGGATGGGGGGCTATTTTATGTGTGGGGGGATTTGGAGTGGGGATGGGGGGCTATTTTATGTGTGGGGGATTTGGAGTGGGGATAGGGGGCTATTTTATGTGTGGGGGAATTTGGAGTGGGGATGAGGGGCTATTTTATGTGTGGGGGGATTTGGAGTGGGGATGGGGGGCTATTTTATGTATGGGAGCCGGGGATTTGGAGTGGGGATGGGGGGCTATTTTATGTGTGGGGGCCGGGGATTTGGAGTGGGGATGGGGTATTTAATATGTGTGGGGGATTTGAGGGTACTGAAGAGTATGTATGTATGAGGAAACACTATGGGGGATGGTTGCAGACAGTGTGGGGAGTGAACGGGTGAATGTATGTGGACACAGTCTGGGGAGTCAGGGGTGTGTGTGAGCAGACAGTATAGTGAGGGGGTAAATATATGAGGAGACAGTATGGTGAACAGGGGGGATGTGAGAGGAGTCAGTGTGAGGAGGGAGGAGAATAGTGTGAGGCGACAGTATATTGCAGATATTTTTATTTAGGGGCATTATAATGACTCTTCTGTCTTTAAGGGCATCGTGTGGAGAGTTGGTGCAGAAGAGCGGAGAAGATGGAGGTCTGCAGAGACGGCTGTGGATGAGAAAACTCATCATAGGATCTTGACAAGATGAAGAAAAGGAGAACGACTCCAGAGACGACGTCATCTATAAGGTACCTGGATGTAAATATTAATTGTGAAATTGACTAATTCTCATGTCTTTATTTGTTAGGAGCATTAAAGGGGTTCTCCAGGTCTGTGTCACATAGAATGACTGCAGACTCAGCACAAACCTGGACAGCCCCTTTAATGCTCCTAACAAATAAATACAGGTCCTTCTCAAAAAATTAGCATATAGTGCTAAATTTCATTATTTTCCATAATGTAATGATTACAATTAAACTTTCATATATTTTAGATCATTACACACCAACTGAAATTTCTCAGGTCTTTTATTGTTTTAATACTGATGATTTTGGCATACAACTCCTGATAACCCAAAAAACCTGTCTCAAAAAATTAACATATTTCAACCGTCCAAGAAAATAAAAGTGTTTTTTAAAAACAAACAAAAAAACCATCAAATAATAATGTTCAGTTATGCACTCAATACTTGGTCGGGAATCCTTTTGCAGAAATGACTGCTTCAATGCGGCGTGGCATGGAGGCAATCAGCCTGTGACACTGCTGAGGTGTTATGGAGGCCCAGGATGCTTCGATAGCGGCCTTAAGCTCATCCAGAGTGTTGGGTCTTGCGTCTCTCAACTTTCTCTTCACAATATCCCACAGATTCTCTATGGGGTTCAGGTCAGGAGAGTTGGCAGGCCAATTGAGCACAGTAATACCATGGTCAGTAAACCATTTACCAGTGGTTTTGGCACTGTGAGCAGGTGCCAGGTCGTGCTGAAAAATGAAATCTTCATCTCCATAAAGCATTTCAGCCGATGGAAGCATGAAGTGCTCCAAAATCTCCTGATAGCTAGCTGCATTGACCCTGCCCTTGATGAAACACAGTGGACCAACACCAGCAGCTGACATGGCACCCCACACCATCACTGACTGTGGGTACTTGACACTGGACTTCAGGCATTTTGGCATTTCCTTCTCCCCAGTCTTCCTCCAGACTCTGGCACCTTGATTTCCGAATGACATGCAAAATTTGCTTTCATCAGAAAAAAGTACTTGGGACCACTTAGCAACAGTCCAGTGCTGCTTCTCTGTAGCCCAGGTCAGCGCTTCTGCCGCTGTTTATGGTTCAAAAGTGGCTTTACCTGGGGAATGCGGCACCTGTAGCCCATTTCCTGCACACGCCTGTGCACGGTGGCTCTGGATGTTTCTACACCAGACTGAGTCCACTGCTTCCTCAGGTCCCCCAAAGTCTGGAATCGGTCCTTCTCCACAATCTTCCTCAGGGTCCGGTCACCTCTTCTCGTTGTACAGCGTTTTCTGCCACATTGTTTCCTTCCAACAGACTTCCCATTGAGGTGCCTTGATACAGCACTCTGGGAACAGCCTATTTGTTGAGAAATTTCTTTCTGGGTCTTACCCTCTTGCTTGAGGGTGTCAATGATGGCCTTCTTGACATCAGTAAGGTCGCTAGTCTTACCCATGATGGGGGTTTTGAGTAATGAACCAGGCAGGGAGTTTTTAAAAGCCTCAGGAATCTTTTGCATGTGTTTAGAGTTAATTAGTTGATTCAGAAGATTAGGGTAATAGGTCGTTTAGAGAACCTTTTCTTGATATGCTAATTTTTTGAGACAGGTTTTTTGGGTTATCAGGAGTTGTATGCCAAAATCATCAGTATTAAAACAATAAAAGACCTGACAAATTTCAGTTGGTGTGTAATGAATCTAAAATATATGAAAGTTTAATTGTAATCATGGGGCAGCACGGTGGCTCAGTGGATAGCACTACAGCCTTGCAGCGCTGGAGTCCTGGGTTCGAATCCCACCTAGGACAACATCTGCAAGGAGTTTGTATGTTCTCCCCGTGTTTGCGTGGGTTTCCTCCGGGTACTCCGGTTTCCTCCCACACTCCAAAAACATACTGATAGGGAATCTAGATTGTGAGCCCCTTCGGGGACAGCGACGATGATGTGTGCAAAACTGTAAAGCGCTGCGGAATCTGTTAGCGCTATATAAAAATAAAGATTATTATTATTATTATTATTACATTATGGAAAATAATGAAATTTTGCACTATATGCTAATTTTTTGAGAAGGACCTGTACATGAGAATTAGTCAATTTCTGAATTCTCACAGTGCTCACTGCACGCTGTTAGGATTCTCTCGTGCCGATGATTTACATACAAGCGGTCACATGCTGACTAGACATGTGTGGCCTCACTCAATGAAAATGAACGGAGCGAGGCCGGGCACGTCTAGTCGGAATGTGGCCAGAAGTATATAAATCACATGCTTGTGCTGACATGACTGTGTACTCTCGCCACCGGTAAGGGAGAATCCTAAAAGTGTGCAGAGCATTAATTGTGAGAATTCAGAAGCTGCACTGTCAGGGTGAGTTTCCACGGTCAGGAAACGCTGCGTGTTTGCGCTGTGCGCCTGGCGCAGCGCCAACACGCAGCGTCCAGTATGTTACGCATAGTGAGGGGTTTCCAAGAAATCCCGTCTCCACTAGCGTAACAATACCTAGGTGGCAAACCTGCGTAAACGGACATGCGGCGCGTCTTTCAGACCGCAGCATGTCCACGTATTGCGGCGACGGTGCGTTCGCGCGCAAATAAATTAACACAGGCTATGTAGCCCTTGCTCTTTCCGGAGGTGTTCCGGAGGTGTCCTGAACACCTCCGGAAAGACGTCGCGTCAGAAAGGGGGCGGGGCTTTAGACGAGCGGAATTTCCGCTCCGTCAAAAGCGCTATGGTATCCGGACCGTGGAACCAAAGCTCAGTGAATTCAGCTCTGCAGGTTCCCAGCAGTCATCTCATGGACACTTCACTCATATGCGATTTTCATACTTATGGTCCTGTGACAACGAGCTTCTCCTCCTGCTTCTCTCAGATTTTCACTGAACATGGAGAGCATTAGGGAGAGCAGCTCGTCGGTACATGACTAAGGCCGGCGTCACACTGGCGACAGAATCGGACGACTGCAATACGATGAAATATCGTATTGCAGTCGGACCTATGTTAATCTATGGAGCAGCTCCCAGTATCCGATTTTTTGTGGTCCGTTTTAAACGTCCGTGTGCAATCGCAGGATTGTCACCGATTGTGGGTCGACTATCGCCAATGCAAGTCTATGGGAGCGATGAAAAATTGGATTACAAACGGACCGCACGTGTGACTTGCGATTAAATCGCATCGGTGTCCTTTAGAAAAGCCGGCAATTCATCCCCGGCTATACTGTAAAATCACACTGACAGCTTTAATAAAGAATAGAAAGAATAGATATATACACATAGAATACATATACACTACCGGTCAAAAGTTTAGGGTCACTTAGAAATTTCCTTATTTTTGAAAGAAAAGCAGTTTTTTTCCAATGAAGCTAACATTAAATGATTCAGAAATACACTCTATACAGTGTTAATGTGGTAAATGACTATTCTAGCGGCAAACGTCTAGTTTGTAATGCAATATCTTCATAGGTGTATAGAGGCCCATTTCCAACAACCATCACTCCAGTGTACTTATGGTATTTTGTGTTCGCTAACTGTGTAAGAAGGCTAATAGATGGTTAAAATACCCTTTAAAACCCTTGTGCAAGTATGTTAACACAGCTGAAAACCGTTTGGTTGATTAGAGAAGCTATAAACCTGACCTTCCTTTGAGCTTGTTGAGAATCTGGAGCATTACATTTGTTGGTTCCATTAAACTCTCAAAATGGCCAAAAAAAAAGAACTTTCTTGTGAAACTCGACAGTCTATTCTTGTTCTTAGAAATGAAGGCTATTCCATGCGAAAAATTACCAAGAAACTGAAGAATTCATACAATGGTGTGTAGTACTCCCTTTAGAGGAGTGCACAAACAAGCTCTAACCAGAGAAGAAAGACAAGTGGGAGGCCCCGCTGCACAACTGAGCAACAAGACAAGTACATTAGAGTCTTTAGTTTGAAAAATTGACGCCTCACAGGTCCTCAACTGGCAGCTTCATTAAACAGTACACATTAAACGCCAGTGTCAACATCTACAGTGAAGAGGCGATTTGGGGATGCTGGCCTTCAGGGCAGATTGGCAAAACAAAAGCCAATATTCCTCTGTCCAATGTCTGTGTTCTTTTGCCCATATTAATCTTTTCCTTTCATTTAAGCCAGTCTTAAATATGGCTTTTGTTTTGCCAATCTGCCCTGAAGGCCAGCATCCCCAAATCGCCTCTTCACTGTAGATGTTGACACTGGCGTTTAATGTGTACTGTTTAATGAAGCTGCCAGTTGAGGACCTGTGAGGCGTCAATTTTTCAAACTAAAGACTCTAATGTACTTGTCTTGTTGCTCAGTTGTGCAGCGGGGCCTCCCACTTGTCTTTCTTCTCTGGTTAGAGCTTGTTTGTGCACTCCTCTAAAGGGAGTACTACACACCATTGTATGAATTCTTCAGTTTCTTGGTAATTTTTCGCATGGAATAGCCTTCATTTCTAAGAACAAGAATAGACTGTCGAGTTTCACAAGAAAGTTCTTTTTTTTTGGCCATTTTGAGAGTTTAATGGAACCAACAAATGTAATGCTCCAGATTCTCAACAAGCTCAAAGGAAGGTCAGGTTTATAGCTTCTCTAATCAACAAACGGTTTTCAGCTGTGTTAACATACTTGCACAAGGGTTTTAACCCCTTACTGCCATCGGACGTACTATCCCGTCCATGGTACCTGGGCCCGTATGACCGGGGACGGGATAGTACGTCCAGCCCTTTAATGCGACATTGCGACTTAAGTCGCAATGATCGCATTAAAATTCCTACGCCATCTTACCTCAGGAGAGATGGCGCCGGCATCCCGGGGTCTGTCACCGCCCACCCTCACTCCCGATCGCTGTGATTGACTGTTCAATTCTGAACAGCCAATCGCAGCCTTTCTCACTGTTTCAGCCAATCCGATGGGCTGAAACAGTGAGATCCCAGGCTAGAATCGAGTACCGATGTACTCGATCCTAGGCCTGGGCATAGAAAGGAGCAGACCCCCCCAGGATTGGCGCGATCGCCGATCACATCGATCGCGCCAATCGCAGGGCACAGCCGCGGTGTATCCGCGCTGTGCCCTGCCTGTACCTGCCTGGATCGGTGCAGTAATAGCACCGATCCTAGGCCGGAGCCTAGGACAGGCCCAGTAGGGCCTGCAGCTGCTGATTGGCACGATCGATGTCATCGACGATCGCGCCAATCACAGGGCACAGCAGCGGTGTGACCGCTCTGTGCCCTGCTTCCTGACCTGCCGGTGACCTGCCTAGGAATCGGAGCAGTGAGCTCCGATTACTAGGCCGGTGCCTAGCAACCGGCAAAACAAGGGTCTCCTCTGATTGGTGGGATCGATGTGATCATCGATCCCACCAATGACAGGTCACAGCAGCGATGTGACCGCTCTGTGACCTGTCTGCAAACTGGATCTGACCTGTCTGACCGCACTGCAGGGGTCCTCACACTTGCTGAGGATTCCTGCTGTGCGGTCACACGCCAGATCTCCTCCTGTGCTGGGCCTTGTGGTGCCACAGTAGCCTGTGACACCACAACTCCTGCTGAAGAAAGAAGAGAGAAGAAAGAAGAGAGAAGAAAGAAGAGAGAAGAAAGAAGAGAGAAGAAAGAAGAGAGACTACAAACGTGAGTTTTTGAGCCCCGATCCCTGCCCGATCCACCCCAATCCCCCCATTCCCACCTCCCCCTTCCCTTTCCCCCTCTTTTTACCCCCCTTTGCACACATTTAGCAGCCGCCGAGCGTTGATTGGTGACGCAGTTCACCGATCAACACTCGTGCTCGTTTTTCTTTTGCACCCCCCTCCGTGCGCACTTCCAGCAGCCGCGGAACTTTGATAAGTGACACCAGTCACTTATCAGAGCTCGTTCCTGCAGGTTTTTTTTTTTTTTCACCCCACTTTCCGCCACTCCCGTGCGCACATCTAGCAGCCGCGGAACTTTGATAAGTGACACCAGTCACTTATCAGAGCTCGTTCCTGCAGTTTTTTTTTCACACCACTTTCCGCCACTCCCGTGCGCACATCTAGCAGCCGCGGAACTTTGATAAGTGACACCAGTCACTTATCAGAGCTCGTTCCTGCAGTTTTTTTTTTTTCACTCCCTTTCTGCCACTCCTGTGCGCACATCCAGCAGCCGCGGAACTTTGATAAGTGACACCAGTCACTTATCAGAGCTCGTTCCTGCAGTTTTTTTTTTTTCACCCACTTTCCGCCACTCCCGTGCGCACATCTAGCAGCCGCGGAACTTTGATAAGTGACACCGGTCACTTATCAGAGCTCGTTCCTGCCGTTTTTTTTTTTTTTCACTCCCCTTTCCGCCACTCCTGTGCGCACTTCCAGCAGCCGCGGAACTTTGATAAGTGACACCAGTCACTTATCAGAGCTCGTTCCTGCAGTTTTTTTTTTTTTCACTCCCCTTTCTGCCACTCCTGTGCGCACATCCAGCAGCCGCGGAACTTTGATAAGTGACACCAGTCACTTATCAGAGCTCGTTCCTGCAGTTTTTTTTTTTTCACCCCACTTTCCGCCACTCCGTGCGCACATCTAGCAGCCGCGGAACTTTGATAAGTGACACGGTCACTTATCAGAGCTCGTTCCTGCCGGTTTTTTTTTTCACTCCTTTTCCGCCACTCCTGTGCGCACATCTAGCAGCCGCGGAACTTTGATAAGTGACACCGGTCACTTATCAGAGCTCGCTCCTGCCGTCTTTTTTTTTTTTCACTCCCCTTTCCACCACTCCTGTGCGCACATCCAGCAGCCGCGGAACTTTGATAAGTGACACCAGTCACTTATCAGAGTTCGTTCCTGCAGTTTTTTTTTTTTTCACTCCACTTTCCGCCACTCCCGTGCGCACATCTAGCAGCCGCGGAACTTTGATAAGTGACACCGGTCACTTATCAGAGCTCGTTCCTGCCGTTTTTTGTTTTTTTTTCACTTCCCTTTCCGCCACTCCTGTGCGCACATCCGGCAGCCGCGGAACTTTGATAAGTGACACCGGTCACTTATCAGAGCTCGTTCCTGCCGTTTTTTTTTTTTTTTTTTTCACTTCCCTTTCCGCCACTCCTGTGCGCACATCCGGCAGCCGCGGAACTTTGATAAGTGACACCGGTCACTTATCAGAGCTCGTTCCTGCCGTTTTTTTTTTTTTTTCACTTCCCTTTCCGCCACTCCTGTGCGCACATCCGGCAGCCGCGGAACTTTGATAAGTGACACCGGTCACTTATCAGAGCTCGTGCCTGCTGGTTTAGACTTTTTTTCACAGGCATTTTTTTCCCTATTCTATTTCTTTTCTTTTAGCTTTTTCCTTTCAGCATAGTTTGCACCAACCACTATTCCCCCCCCCACACACACACAGTTATAAATAAAGTTCACACAAAGCACCACATTCACAAAAAAAATGTCCCGCTCGTCACGTTCTTCCCAACAGCGCTATTCAGTGGAAGAGGCATACGCTTTACTTGCCTCCGACACTGATAGCGAGGGAGAGGATCCCACATTTCTTTTCTTTTCAGATTCTTCATCCTCTTCTTCTTCTTCCTCCTCTTCCTCATCTTCCTCCTCGGGTCCTGCGGAACCGCTACGCAGACGCCCCAGGACAGAAGATGAGGCAGCGCCCACCCCTGAAAATGAACCAGCGCACCCTCTTCGGACCCCATATGGACCCCGCCCCCGAAAATTACGAGCCACTGATTCCTGATTTTGTGGCAGAATCAGGAATCAAGTTTGACACCACGGGCCTCAGAGAAATAGACTTTTTCAAAGTCTTTTTCTCTGAGGATTTTATTAACCTCGTGGTGGAGCAAACTAATTTGTACGCTCGGCAATTTTTGGCGCAAAACCCAGTGTCATCATTTTCCAACTGGTCTCCTGTAGACGCAGGTGAAATGATGCAGTTTTGGGGCCTGGTCCTCCATATGGGGATCCTGAAGAAGCCAGAACTTCGGCAATATTGGAGTGTTGATATTTTATACAACACTCCACTGCTCCGAATGGTCATGGCTCGGACGCGTTTTGAGGCCATCCACAAATTCCTGCATTATAATGATAATGCACAGTGTCCCCCACAAAATGACCCCAACTTTGACCGTCTGTTCAAAGTTCGGCCGGTCATCGAACACTTCAGCAAAAAGTTTGCTGAAGTGTACGTGCCCCAAAGGGACATCTGCGTGGATGAGTCCTTGGTTCATTTTAAGGGACGGCTCAGATTCCGCCAGTACCTGCCCAGCAAGAGGGCAAGGTACGGAATTAATCTCTACAAGCTGTGCGAGAGTACCTCAGGGTACACGCACAGCTTTAGAGTTTACGAAGGAAAGGACACCAGGATTGAACCCCCTGAGTGTCCCCCCGTCCTGGGAGTGAGTGGGAAAATTGTGTGGGATTTGGTGCACCCACTGCTGGATAAAGGTTATCACCTTTACACCGATAACTTTTATTCCAGCGTCCCACTCTACAAATCCCTCTCTGCGCGAGGTACCGCAGCTTGCGGTACCGTCCGCAAAAATCAGAGAGGCCTCCCGAAGACGCTACTTGGGCAGATGCTCAGAAAGGGTGAGAGGAGAGCCCAATGTAGCGACCACCTGTTGGTGGTCAAGTACAAGGACAAGAGGGATGTCCTTCTCTTGACCACCATACATGGTGATGGCAGCGCCCTCAGCACTGTACGGGGTACCTCTACACAGGTCCGCAAACCGGACTGTGTACTGGGGTACAATAAATACATGGGGGGTGTTGATCTCTCTGATCAACTCCTCCAACCGTACAGTGCTTTGAGAAAGGCCAAGGTGTGGTACAAGAAGCTGTCCGTGCACATCGTCCAAATGGCAATGCTCAACGCTTTCCTGCTGTCACGATGTGCACGCAACAGCGATACGACGTACCTTCAGTTCCAGGAGGTAGTGGTTAAGGCCCTGATGTTTGGCGCTCAGGAAACAGCGGGCCCCAGTACTTCTGGAACTGAAGGTGCTCGTATCATACCAGGTCAGCATTTCCCGGGGGTGGTCCCGCCAACTGGAAGCAAAGGTAAGCCGCAAAAAAGGTGCCGAGTGTGTTACAAAAGGGGAATACGCAAGGACACCACTTACCAATGCGACACCTGCCCCGAAAAACCTGGCCTGTGTATGAAGGATTGTTTCAAATTGTACCACACCTCAATGCACTACTAATTTACTTTACAGGAAAGATTAGTTCCAGAAGGGGGGCACATTTAGAAAAGTTCCTTGGGAGTCTACTTTCCAAAATTATGTCACTTGTGTTTTTTTTTTACTGTTTAGGCACATCAGGAGCTCTGCAAACGGAACATGACGCCCGCAGACCATTCCATCAGTCTGCATTCCAAAACGTCACGACTTCCCTTCTGAGCCCCGACTTGTGCCCAAACAGTTTTTTCCCACATATGGGGCACCAGTGTACTCAGGACAAATTGGACAACAATTTTTGGTGTCCAATTTCTCCTCTTACCCTTGGGAAAATAAAAAATTGGGGACTAAAACATCATTTTTGTGAGGATAAAAGTAGGATTTTTTATTTTTACACCTGGGCATTATAAACTTTAGTGAAACACTTGGGGGTTCAAAATGCTCACCACACACCTAGGTAAGTTCCTTAGGGGGTCTAGTTTCCAAAATGGGGTCACTTGTGGGGGTTTCCACTGTTTAGGCACATGAGGGGCTCTGCTAACGGAACATGACGCCCGCAGACCATTCCATCAAAGTCTGCATTCCAAAACGTCACTGCTTCCCTTCTGCGCCCTGCCATGCACCCAAACAGTGGTTTCCCCAACATATGGGGTATCAGTGTACTCAGGACAAATTGGACAACAACTTTTGTGGTCCAATTTCTCCTGTTACCCTTGGGAAAATAAAAAATTGGGGACTAAAACATCATATTTGTGGAATTTTTTTTTTTTTTTTTTATTCACGCCAGGGCATTATAAACTTTAGTGAAACACTTGGGGGTTCAAAATGCTCACCACACACCTAGATAAGTTCATTAGGGGGTCTAGTTTCCAAAATGGGGTCACTTGTGGGGGTTTCCACTGTTTAGGCACATGAGGGGCTCTGCTAACGGAACATGACGCCCGCAGACCATTCCATCAAAGTCTGCATTCCAAAACGTCACTACTTCCCTTCTGCGCCCTGCAATGCGCCCAAACAGTAGTTCCCCCAACATATGGGGTATCAGCGTACTCAGGACAAATTGGACAACAACTTTTGTGGTCCAAGTTCTCCTGTTACCCTTGGGAAAATAAAAAATTGGGGACTAAAACATCATATTTGTGGAAATTTTTTTTTTTTTTTATTCACGCCAGGGCATTATAAACTTTAGTGAAACACTTGGGGGTTCAAAGTGCTCACCACACACCTAGATAAGTTCCTTAGGGGGTCTAGTTTCCAAAATGGGGTCACATGTGGGGGGTTTCCACTGTTTAGGCACATCAGGGGCTCTGCTAACGGAACATGACGCCCGCAGACCATTCCATCAAAGTCTGCATTCCAAAACGTCACTGCTTCCCTTCCGAGCCCTGCCGTGTGCCCAAACAGTGTATCCCCCAACATATGGGGTATCAGCGTACTCACGACAAATTGGACAACCACTTTTGGGGTCCAATTTCTCCTCTTACCCTTGGGAAAATAAAAAATTGGGGACTAAAACATCACTTTTGTGGAAAAAAAAAATATTTTTTTTTTTCACGCCAGGGCATTATAAACGTTAGTGAAACACTTGGGGGTTCAAAGTGCTCACCACACACCTAGATAAGTTCCTTAGGGGGTCTAGTTTCCAAAATGGGGTCACATGTGGGGGGTTTCCACTGTTTAGGCACATCAGGGGCCCCCCAAACGCGACATGGCGTCCGTTCGCAATTCCAGCCAATTTTGGTTTGGAAAAGTCAAACGGCGCTCCTTCCCTTTCAAGCCCTGCCGTGCGTCCAAACAGTGGTTCCCCCCACATATGGGGTATCAGCGTACTCAGGACATGTTGGACAACAACTTTTGTGGTCCAATTTCTCCTCTTACCCTGGGGAAAATAAAAATTGGGGACTAAAACATCATGCTTGTGGAAAAAATATGATTTTTTTTCTTCACGGCTCTACATTACAAACTTGCGTGAAGCACTTGAGGGTTCAAAGTGCTCACCACACATCTAGATAAGTTCCTTAGGGGGTCTAGTTTCCAAAATGGGGTCACATGTGGGGGGTTTCCACTGTTTAGGCACATCAGGGGCTCTGCTAACGGAACATGACGCCGCAGACATTCCATCAAGTCTGCATTCCAAAACGTCACTGCTTCCCTTCGAGCCCTGCCGTGTGCCCAAACAGTGTATCCCCCCAACATATGGGGTATCAGCGTACTCAGGACAATTGGACAACCACTTTTGGGGTCCAATTTCTCCTCTTACCCTTGGGAAAATAAAAATTGGGGACTAAAACATCACTTTTGTGGAAAAAAAAAATATTTTTTTTTTCACGCCAGGGCATTATAAACGTTAGTGAAACACTTGGGGGTTCAAAGTGCTCACCACACACCTAGATAAGTTCCTTAGGGGGTCTAGTTTCCAAAATGGGGTCACATGTGGGGGGTTTCCACTGTTTAGGCACATCAGGGGCCCTCCAAACGCGACATGGCGTCCGTTCGCAATTCCAGCCAATTTTGGTTTGGAAAAGTCAAACGGCGCTCCTTCCCTTTCAAGCCCTGCCGTGCGTCCAAACAGTGGTTCCCCCCACATATGGGGTATCAGCGTACTCAGGACATGTTGGACAACAACTTTTGTGGTCCAATTTCTCCTCTTACCCTGGGGAAAATAAAAAATTGGGGACTAAAACATCATGCTTGTGGAAAAAATATGATTTTTTTTCTTCACGGCTCTACATTATAAACTTGCGTGAAGCACTTGAGGGTTCAAAGTGCTCACCACACATCTAGAAAAGTTCCTTAGGGGGTCTAGTTTCCAAAATGGGGTCACATGTGGGGGGTTTCCACTGTTTAGGCACATCAGGGGCCCTCCAAACGCGACATGGCGTCCGTTCGCAATTCCAGCCAATTTTGGTTTGGAAAAGTCAAACGGCGCTCCTTCCCTTTCAAGCCCTGCCGTGCGCCCAAACAGTGGTTCCCCCCCACATATGGGGTATCAGCGTACTCAGGACATGTTGGACAACAACTATTAGTGTCCAATTTCTCCTCTTACCCTTGGGAAAATAAAAAATTGGGGACTAAAACATCATGCTTGTGGAAAAAATATGATTTTTTTTCTTCACGGCTCTACATTACAAACTTGCGTGAAGCACTTGAGGGTTCAAAGTGCTCACCACACATCTAGATAAGTTCCTTAGGGGGTCTAGTTTCCAAAATGGGGTCACATGTGGGGGGTTTCCACTGTTTAGGCACATCAGGGGCCCTCCAAACGCGACATGGCGTCCGTTCGCAATTCCAGCCAATTTTGGTTTGGAAAAGTCAAACAGCGCTCCTTCCCTTTCAAGCCCTGCCGTGCGCCCAAACAGTGGTTCCCCCCCACATATGGGGTATCAGCGTACTCAGGACATGTTGGACAACAACTTTTGTGGTCCAATTTCTCCTCTTACCCTTGAGAAAATAAAAATTTGGGGACTAAAACATCATGTTTGTGGAAAAAATATGATTTTTTTTCTTCACGGCTCTACATTACAAACTTGCGTGAAGCACTTGAGGGTTCAAAGTGCTCACCACACATCTAGATAAGTTCCTTAGGGGGTCTAGTTTCCAAAATGGGGTCACATGTGGGGGGTTTCCACTGTTTAGGCAGATCAGGAGCCCTCCAAACGCAACATGGCGTCCGTTCGCAATTCCAGCCAATTTTGGTTTGGAAAAGTCAAACGGCGCTCCTTCCCTTTCAAGCCCTGCCGTGCGCCCAAACAGTGGTTCCCCCCACAATATGGGGTATCAGCGTACTCAGGACATGTTGGACAACAACTTTTGTGGTCCAATTTCTCCTCTTACCCTTGGGAAAATAAAAATTTGGGGACTAAAACATCATGTTTGTGGAAAAAATATGATTTTTTTTCTTCACGGCTCTACATTACAAACTTGCGTGAAGCACTTGAGGGTTCAAAGTGCTCACCACACATCTAGATAAGTTCCTTAGGGGGTCTAGTTTCCAAAATGGGGTCACATGTGGGGGGTTTCCACTGTTTAGGCACATCAGGGGCCCTCCAAACGCGACATGGCGTCCGTTCGCAATTCCAGCCAATTTTGGTTTGGAAAAGTCAAACGGTGCTCCTTCCCTTTCGAGCCCTGCCGTGCGCCCAAACAGTGGTTCCCCCCCACATATGGGGTATCAGCGTACTCAGGACATGTTGGTCAACAACTTTTGTGGTCCAATTTCTCTCTTACCCTTGGGAAAATAAAAATTTGGGGACTAAAACATCATGTTTGTGGAAAAAAATATGATTTTTTTTCTTCACGGCTCTACATTACAAACTGCGTGAAGCACTTGAGGGTTCAAAGTGCTCACCACACATCTAGATAAGTTCCTTAGGGGGTCTAGTTTCCAAAATGGGGTCACATGTGGGGGGTTTCCACTGTTTAGGCACATCAGGGGCCCTCCAAACGCGACATGGCGTCCGTTCGCAATTCCAGCCAATTTTGGTTTGGAAAAGTCAAACGGCGCTCCTTCCCTTTCGAGCCCTGCCGTGCGCCCAAACAGTGGTTCCCCCCCACATATGGGGTATCAGCGTACTCAGGACATGTTGGACAACAACTTTTGTGGTCCAATTTCTCCTCTTACCCTTGGGAAATAAAAATTTGGGGACTAAAACATCATGTTTGTGGAAAAAATATGATTTTTTTTCTTCACGGCTCTACATTACACAAACTTGCGTGAAGCACTTGAGGGTTCAAATGCTCTCCACACATCTAGATAAGTTCCTTAGGGGGTCTAGTTTCCAAAATGGGGTCACATGTGGGGGTTTCCACTGTTTAGGCACATCAGGGGCCCTCCAAACGCGACATGTCGTCCGTTCGCAATTCCAGCCAATTTTGGTTTGGAAAAGTCAAACGGCGCTCCTTCCCTTTCCAGCCCTGCCGTGCGCCCAAACAGTGGTTTTCCCCCACATATGGGGTATCAGCGTACTCAGGACATGTTGGACAACAACTTTTGTGGTCCAATTTCTTCTCTTACCCTTGGGAAAATAAAAATTTGGGGACTAAAACATCATGTTTGTGGAAAAAAATATGATTTTTTTTCTTCACGGCTCTACATTACAAACTGGCGTGAAGCACTTGAGGGTTCAAAGTGCTCACCACACATCTAGATAAGTTCCTTAGGGGGTCTAGTTTCCAAAATGGGGTCACATTTGGGGGGTTTCCACTGTTTAGGCACATCAGGGGCCCTCCAAACGCGACATGGCGTCCGTTCGCAATTCCAGCCAATTTTGGTTTGGAAAAGTCAAACGGCGCTCCTTCCCTTTCAAGCCCTGCCGTGCGCCCAAACAGTGGTTCCCCCCCACATATGGGGTATCAGCGTACTCAGGATAAGTTGGACAACAACTTTGGTGGTTCAATTTCTCCTCTTACCCTTGGGAAAATAAAAATTTGGGGACTAAAACATCATGCTTGTGGAAAAAATATGATTTTTTTTCTTCACGGCTCTACATTACAAACTTGTGTGAAGCACTTGAGGGTTCAAACTACTCACCACACATCTAGATAAGTTCCTTAGGGGGTCTAGTTTCCAAAATGGGGTAACGTGTGGGGGGTTTCCACTGTTTAGGCACATCGGGGCCTCTCCAAACGCGACATGGCGTCCGTTCTCAATTCCAGCCAATTTTGGTTTGGAAAAGTCAAACTGCGCTCCTTCCATTCCGAGCTCTGCCGTGTGCCCAAACAGTGGTTTTCCCTCACATATGGGGTATCGGCGTACTCAGGAGAAATTGCACAACAACTTTATCAGTCCTTTTTCTCCTTTTTCCCTTGTGAAAATAAAAAAAATGTTTGTAAAAGATCATTTTTGGGACTAAAAAGTAAAATGTTAATTTTTTCCTTCCATGTTGCTTCAGCTCCTGTGAAGCACCTTAAGGGTTAATAAACTTCTTGAATGTGGTTTTGAGTACCTTGAGGGGTGTAGTTTTTAGAATGGTGTCACTTTTGGGTATTTTCTGCTATATAGACCCCTCAAAGTGACTTCAAATATGAGGTGGTCCTGAAAAAAAATGGCTTTGTAAATTTTGTTGTAAAAATGAGAAATCGCTGGTCAACTTTTAACCCTTATAATTTCCTAACAAAAAAAAATTTTGTTTCCAAAATTGTGCTGATGTAAAGTAGACATGTGGGAAATGTTATTTCTTAACTATTTTGTGTGACATATTTCTCTGTTTTAAGGGAATAAAAATTCAAAGTTTGAAAATTGCAAAATTTTCAAAATTTTTGCCATATTTGCGTTTTTTTCATAAATAAATGCAAGTTATATGGAAGAAATTTTACCACTATCATGAAGTACAATATGTCACGAGAAAACATCTCAGAATCGCGAAGATCCGTTGAAGCGTTCCAGAGTTATAACCTCATAAAGAGACAGTGGTCAGAATTGTAAAAATTGGCCCGGTCATTAACGTGCAAACCACCCTTGGGGGTGAAGGGGTTAAAGGGTATTTTAACCATCTATTAGCCTTCTTACACAGTTAGCGAACACAAAATACCATAAGTACACTGGAGTGATGGTTGTTGGAAATGGGCCTCTATACACCTATGAAGATATTGCATTACAAACTAGACGTTTGCCGCTAGAATAGTCATTTACCACATTAACACTGTATAGAGTGTATTTCTGAATCATTTAATGTTAGCTTCATTGGAAAAAAACTGCTTTTCTTTCAAAAATAAGGAAATTTCTAAGTGACCCTAAACTTTTGACCGGTAGTGTATATATATATATGTAATTGTGACACATACATATACATATATTTATAGTTCTTACACTTCTACATACTGTAATAGCCGCTAATTCAATTGCCGGCTTTTGTGAAATCACAGAAGCCGACATAAAATGATACATTGTTTAGACACAGTTAACCATGTCATTTCCTGTATTTTGATATATGGTTTGAACTTACAATTACTTAAGTGTATGTGTGCCAAATTTCAGACATGTAGGGGTTAATTAAAGGTGTAAATTCGTTGAAAAAAATGCGTGGGCTCCCGCTGTATTTTCTCCACCAGACAGACAAAGCAAGCGAGTGGGGGCAGATAATAATAGCCTAGGGAGGGTACATTTTTTTTGTGCCCCCCTGGCTACTAACATCTGCCCCAGACACCCCAGAAAGGGCAAATCTCTAATTAGATTCGCCCTTTCTGGCACTTTGCCTGTCTATTCCCATTGCCCTGTAGCGGTGGTGAATGGGTTAATAAGGCGTTAATGTCACCTTAGTATTGAAAGGTGACCTTAAGGCAGGTTAATAATTGAGAGCTCTCAATTAGACAACTATCAATTATTAATCCTATTGAAGTAAATAAAAAAACACAAACACACTTTAAGAATAAATAATTTTAATGAAATTAAAACACATTTTTTTGACCATCTTTTATTTCACTCTTAATCCGTTCGAAGCACTTGTTCTTCTAAAATAAATATAAAATAATAAAACAACATTATTCTTACCTATCTGGCTATCTGTCACGTCCCACGATGTAATCCTTCACAAAGGGTTAACTAGCAATCAGATAAGCAGCGCAAGTAATCCTGCGTACTCCTCTGATAGCTCCTGAATGAATGAGCTTATCTCCTGCCGACAGGAGAGGATGTGATTAATGAATGAAGCTTAATTGATTGTATCCCACTTTCACCTTAGGTCAGGTCACTGAAGTGAAAGTGGCAATAAATCAATTAAGCTCCATTCATTCATCTCTTCCTCTCCTTTCCCTGGGAGAGTAACTGATTCATTCAGGGGGTTACAACTCGGAGAGAGCATTAGCTTTCTGCAAGCTGTAACCTGTTAACCCTTTCTGATGGATTACACCGTGGGACCTGACTGTACATCGGATTGGTAAGAATAATTTTGCTTTTTTATTTTATTTTTATTACAGGAAATGGTTTTAGCAGGAAAATAAAATATGGTCAAAAACTGTGTGATTATTTTATTAAACTTCTTTTTTATTAAAGTGTGTGTGTTTGATTTTTCTATCATACAATAGGATTAATAATTGATAGTTGTCTAATTGACAGCTCTCAATTATTAACCTGGCTTAAGGTCACCTTTCAATACTAAGGTGACATTAACGCCTTATTAACCCATTCGCCACCGCTACAGGGCAATGGGAATAGACGGGCAAAGTGTCAGAAAGGGCGAATCTAATTATAGATTTGCCCTTTCTGGGGTGTCTGGGGGCAGATGTTAGTAGCCAGGGGGGGCACAAAAAAATGTACCCTCCCTAGGCTATTATTATCTGCCCCCACTCGCTTGCTTTGTCTGTCTGGTGGAGAAAATACAGCGGGAGCCCAGGCATTTTTTTTCAACGAATTTACACCTTTAATTAACCCCTACATGTCTGAAATTTTGCACAAATACACATATGTAATTGTAAGTTCAAACCATATATCAAAATACAGGAAATGACATGGTTAACTGTGTGGAAACAATGTATCATTTCATGTCGGCTTCTGTGATTTCACAAAAGCCGGCAATTGAATTAGCGGCTATTACAGTATGTAGAAGTGTAAGAACTATAAATATATGTATATATATATGTCACAATGACATGTATATATATATATATATATATGTGTTCTATGTGTATATATCTATTCTTTTTTTTGTGATTTAAATACTATTCTTTTGGATCCATTATATGTCAGTTTTGCAAGCCTGCGAGAAATTCTCGCAAGTCGGATGAAAATCGGATGTTACAAGGTACACACACATGCGACTAAATCGCATCTTTGAAGGAAAATCGGATGCCAGAAGGATGTGTGATGTTTGCATTTTGATCCGACAATCGACCGACTAAAACGGTCCGATTTTTTGTAGTTGTGTGTGACGCCGGCCTAAGTGTGCAAATCGCATGTGTGCGGGGGGGGGGTGCCGAAACAAATTCTTGCCCCGGGTGCCAGAAAGCCTAGATACGCCTCTGACTGCAGAGCACAGTAGCACCCCTCTTCCCTGGGTGGGGAGGAGAATAGACAGAGGGTTAACTCAGGAGATAAGGCAAGGGTGGCGGCCCCTGCATCTTCACCTTCAGAAGTATCCCGGGGCGCCCTCTATTGTCAGGGAAGAAGCCCCTGGTCCTGAGTCACCTGACAGCTGTGTCGTGACAGCCTTGCTCCACTCTTGACTCTACGACCACTTATGTGTAATTGCTCCTTGTTCTGCGGGTGTTGAACGGTCTTGATCTTCACGTGTAAGAGCACTGGATGTATATTTCTGATGATCCCACTGTGCAGATGTGATTGTGGATGACTCCGCGCTGTCTTAACAGGCTATTAAGTGGATTATCTCTGCTCTATTATCGTCTATGAGGAAATGGCTCTTCCTGAGGTGAAGCCTTGTCTAGTTTTATCTCCCATCTGAAAATTGCTTTGTAAAATGATGCAGAACACAGGACATAATTAGAGAATGATGTAAGGCTACTGGGCATTTATGTTATACAGCTAAAGGGTATGCCACACTAAACAGCGTCGCTATCGAGATCGCTAAAAAACGTCACTATTTAGCGATCTCGTTAGTGATGTTGTTGTGTGCGGCATCTAGCGACGACGTGGCCCCTGCTGAGATCCTGCTGTGATCTCGCTCGTCGCTGACATCGTTCCGGACCCTATTTTTATCGGCAGCGTCCCGCTGGTAAGTATATATCGCTGAGTGTGGCACCTTTTATTTAGCGATTTAGCGGTATTTTGTACCGCTAAAGTCGTTAAGGAGATCGCTAACCGCGATAGCGTCCTTAACGACATCGCTAAATAAAGCCGCTACTAGCGATATTAAAACTATCCCGCTAGCGATCGCATTAGTATGCGTCTTTATCGTGATCGCTAGCGGGATAGTTTAGTGTGGCAGTACCTTAAGGTTAATCTGTCATTAGGGTTCTCTTAGCTTTAGGCTTCATTCTGAGCAACTTGTAAGGATTTGTGTCAGAATTTGATCATGGCCTTTGTCTTCAAACAGGGCTGCCTGCATGAGGGTGGCTCAGTATCTGATATAGAAAACACAGAGTTAAATACTGACCAACATTTTCTCCATGTGAGCGCATTTGCCACAGTCTCTTAAAGAGGGAACAAACTTTATGTTTACACAACTGCGTGGGTTACACATCAATTTTTAGGATTGGTTACACTACTATGAGCATTGAGCTTGGTGGTTACACTGCTATAAGCACTAGGTTTGATGGTTACACTACTATGAGCATCAAGATTGGTGGTCACACTACTATAAGCACTGAGCTTGGTGGTTATATTACTATGAGCATCAAGATTGGTGGTCACACTACTGTAAGCACTGAGCTTGGTGGTTATATTACTATGAGCATCAAGATTGGTGGTTACACTACTATAAGCACTGACTTAGGTGGTTACACTACTATAAGTACTAGGCTTAGTGGTTAAACTACTATGAGCATTGAGCTTGGTGGTTATATTACTATAAGCACTGAGCTTGGTGGTTACACTGCTACAAGCACTAGGCTTTGTGGTTGCACTACAATAAGCACTAAGCTTGATGGTTACACTACTATGAGCATCAAGCTTGGTGGTTGCAATACTATAGGCACAGAGCATGGTGATTACAGTATAAGCACTAGTCTTGGTGGTTATATTACTATGAGTATCAAGCTAGATGGTTACACTACTATAAGCACTGACTTTGGTGGTTACACTACTATAAGTACTAGGCTTAGTGGTTACACTACTATGAGCATCGATCTTGGTGGTTACACTACTATAAGCACAGACTTTGGTGGTTACACTACTATAAGTACTAGGCTTAATGGTTACACTACTATGAGCATCGAACTTGGTGGTTACACTACTATAAGCACTGAGCTTGGTGGTTACACTACTATAAGCACTCGGCTTAGTAGTTACACTACTATGAGCATGGAGCTTGGTGGTTACACTACTATAAGCACTGAGCTTGGTGGTTACACTACTATAAGCACTCGGCTTAGTGGCTACACTACTATGAGCATGGAGCTTGGTGGTTAAACTACTATAAGCACTGATCTTGGTGGTTATACTACTATGAGCATCGAGCTTTGGTTGGTTACAATACTATAAGCAATGGGCTTGGTGGTTACACTACTATAATCCCTAGGTGTGGTGATTACACTACCATGAACATCGAGTTTGTTGGTTACACTACTATAAGCACTGAGCTTGGTTGTTACATTACTATGAGCACTAGGCTTGTTGGTTACACAATAATAGAATAGTCTCCAACATGGTGGTTATAGTCCTTCTTAGAGACTTAGGCTTGGCGGTTACACAACTACGAGCACTTAACTTGGTGGTTTCACAATAATAGAATAGTTTAATGGTTTGTAAGGATGAAATTAGACATAAGTCCACCATGTTCAACCTATAGCCTAAGACATTGATCCAGAGGAAGGCAATAACCCCATGAGGCAGATGCTTATTGCCCCATATAGTTGTTTTAGAGGCAATGGTCTTGGTGGTTACACTACAATGAGCACTGAACTTGGTGGTTGCACAATAATAAAATAGTTTCTAGTGTGGTAGTTATAGTTCTGTTTCAGGCATTGGGCTTGGTGGTTACAGTAGTATGGGCATTGGGCTTGGTGAATAAACTATCATGAGCACTGAGCTTGGTGGTTACAGTGCTTAATCATCATCTTTACTACTACAACAGGTGATTGCTTGTCTTATGCCATGACATCGCTTGCAATCTTATACCGCAGGCAAGTGTTGGTGCTGTGGGCCACAGCATTTTTCCAGTTTAAGCCATCATGCCTCCAGTTATCCCAGGCAACAGTGCCACTCTCAGATTACAGGCACTACTTGGCCGGCTACCAAAACTTCTCTGGTCTCAGGCCACAGCATCTCTCTGCATAACAGGTCACCATCTTTCTAGATGTTTCAGGCCACAGCACCACTCATGATTCCAGGCACCACTTGGAAATATTTTGTTGTTCATCATCACAATGTTGCTAAGGCACCTCATAAATTAGAAAAGGATTTTAGGACAGTTTACCAGATGACATGTTAGAGTATTGTTGATCTGGACAAGGGTTAGGCCAAGACCTCAATCAGCAGGAATGCCAACTTGCAAAGCGGTGGTGAGCAACTGGAAGGTTTCTGAGTTGGAGTAGTGTACCAGGGATCAGAAGTGGTAGCTATGTGAACTGCAAAAAACAGCAGGAGGAGGTCGCCTGTTGGCTCAAGCTATTATCCAGCCCTTTGTCTGCCAGACATCACTTGCTAAAAGTGATGTCTGGCGAGTGACCAGCAGTGATCGGCACTGATAGTGTTGTCCCAGGTAGGAGATGTGCTTACAAGGTCTATGTGTGGGCTGTCTGTCAAGGTGATTGCAGAAGTGTTTTGTCAGCTCCTGTGGTTAACCCTGTGATTCTGCCGATGAGTCTATTGAGGAACCAGAGAGCTGAACTTAGACCTGGCAGATGCCTAAGTTGGGTTCTGTAAAGGGGTAGAGAGGATCCAGTTGGGTTGGAAGGGAATATATCATAATTCCTGTTACCATGTAGTCTTGAAATGTCTATGGTTTTTAATTAATGAGGGAGCTGAATTGTGCCCCAGAGGCCCACTCCTGGGAAGTATTGGCCTTGGGTGATGACATTCCAGCTCTTTTTGCTGAAGTGGATCATTTGTCTCAACTCCCCCAAAAAATCCCAGCTGTTTTAGATCCCTATTGTCATGGAGTCACTCTGGCAGCTCTTAATTGGGCTTCCACAAACAGGTTTAAGTGCTGCTAGTACTTGCACAGGAGACCTTGGATTGGGTTCACAGAATGGCTGCTGGTGGAGCGGGCTGGCAGGTGATGGTAGGGAAGCCACGTCAAAACCAGGAATTCCAAAACAGGAGCAGAGAACTCAGGAAGAAGAGAGGTCAAAATGTGCGCCAAGATCAAAACAGCAGGAATCAGGCTGAACAGGAGCTGAATAACCAGAGCGAACCAGAGCAGGTATAACTGGCACTTCCCAACATCATGGTGGGAGTAAAGTAGGGTTGTGGTGGTGTAATTAGCATAGTAGGGAGCTTATTACTCTGGACAGCGCACACCTACAGCCAGACTGGTGGCGCTACAGGTCCCGGTGATACCAGTATCTCTGGCTGGACAGAGCTTGCGCTACTCAGAGCTTCTGATCCTGACATCTCCTCCATCATCAGTGTGGCCCACAGAAGGAACATGGTGGTGCCAGATATCTCAGGTGCAGGGACAGGTTTTGGTGAACAAAATATTCATGGTAAAATCGTCCAGTCCAGATACATTTAAAATACCACCCACATGCAATTAGGCAATAGCAGAACATTTTTCAAGCTTTTAACCTTTTGACTTCAGTTGCTGAATTGGTTGGTGGAGTTGGTCTCCATGGTAACAGACTACAAACAAACTCTATGTAGTCAGATCCAGGGAGTAGATTTTGTAATTCTAAAATGTCTGGTCAAGTTAATATGCCTCTATAGTGTCTGGACCAGTTCGGAGTATTGGTCAGAATTTAATTGCATGAATAATTCAATCCTGCTGATATCTGATTTAACCATATGGAAATATCGAAATAAAGAGGCTACAACCCCCACCCCCGTATATTCAGTGAGCTCGGCTATGTTCTGAAGTATCTGGGGGCAGCGTCGGACTGGAACACCTTGGGCCCACCAGAGAAAATCATTCTTGGGGCCCACTATGTAGCTACATAGAAATAAATACAAGACCGCCAATTGTGCAGTAAAACACACTAATATCAGGGTATAATATAAGGTAGTACATGTCTTAATTATGTAGCAGGAGTTGGGGTAGCCTCCCTCATAGATTATAAAGCAGCCCCCTCATAGGGGATAATGCTGCCCCCCTCATAGAGGATAATGCTGCCCCCCCTCCTAGGGTATAATGCTATATATATATATATATATATATATATAGATATAGATAGATAATAGATAGATACCATATACACCCGAGTATAAGCCGACCCCCCTAATTTTGCCACAAAAAACTGTGAAAACTTATCGACTCGAGTATAAGCCTAGGGTGGAAAATGAGATTATGCCCCATATGCTGCCCCATGTATTATGCCCCACAAGATGCTCCATAGATTATGCCCCCATAGATGATCCATAGATTATGCCCCCATAGATGCTCCATAGATTGTGCCCCCATAGATTATGCCCCCATAGATGCTCCATAGATTATGCCCCCATAGATGCTCCTTAGATTATGCCCCCATAGAAGCTCCTTAGATTATGCCCCCATAGAAACTCCATAGATTGTGCCCCCATAGATGCTCCTTAGATTATGCCCCATAGAAGCTCCATAGATTGTGCCCCCATAGATGCTCCTTAGATTATGCCTCCATAGAAGCTCCATAGATTATGCCCCTATAGATGCTCCATAGATTATGCCCCCATAAATGCTCCTTAGATTATGCCCCATAGATGCTCCTTAGAATATGCCCCCATAGAAGCTCCTTAGATTATGCCCCCATAGATGCTCCATAGATTATGCCCCCATAGATTATGCCCCCATAGAAGCTCCTTAGATTATGCCCCCATAGAAACTCCATAGATTGTGCCCCCATAGATGCTCCTTAGATTATGTCCCATAGAAGCTCCATAGATTGTGCCCCCATAGATTATGCCCCCATAGAAGCTCCATAGATTATGCCCCCATAGATTATGCCCCCATAGATTGTGCCCCCATAGATGCTCATTAGATTATGCCCCCATAGAAGCTCCATAGATTGTGCCCCCATAGAAGCTCCATAGATTATGCCCCATAGATGCTCCATAGATTATGCCCCCATAGATTATGCCCCCATAGATGCTGCACAGATTATGCTCCATAGATTATGCCCCCATAAATGCTCCACAGATTATGCCCCCATAGATTATGCCCCCATAAATGCTCCATAGATTATGCCCCCATAAATGCTCCACAGATTATGCCCCCGTAGATTATGACCCCATAAATGCTCCACAGATTATGCCCCCATAGATTATGCCCCATAAATGCTCCGCAGATTATGCCCCCATAAATGCTTCACAGATTATGCCCCCATAGATTATGCCCCCATAAATGCTTCACAGATTATGCCCCCATAGATTATGCCCCCATAGATGCTCCACAGACTGTGCCCCCACAGATTATGCCCCCATAGATTATGCCCCCATAGATGCTTCTTAGATTATGCCCCCATAGATTCTCCTTAGATTATGCCCCCATAAATGCTCCATAGATTATGCCCCCATAGATTATGCCCCCATAAATGCTCCACAGATTATGCCCCCGTAGATTATGACCCCATAAATGCTCCACAGATTATGCCCCCATAGATTATGCCCCCATAAATGCTCCGCAGATTATGCCCCCATAAATGCTTCACAGATTATGCCCCCATAGATTATGCCCCCATAAATGCTTCACAGATTATGCCCCCATAGATTATGCCCCCATAGATGCTCCACAGACTGTGCCCCCACAGATTATGCCCCCATAGATTATGCCCCCATAGAAGCTCCTTAGATTATGCCCCCATAGAAACTCCAGATTGTGCCCCCATAGATGCTCCTTAGATTATGCCCCATAGAAGCTCCATAGATTGTGCCCCCATAGATTATGCCCCCATAGAAGCTCCATAGATTATGCCCCCATAGATTATGCCCCCATATATTGTGCCCCCATAGATGCTCATTAGATTATGCCCCCATAGAAACTCCATAGATTGTGCCCCCATAGAAGCTCCATAGATTATGCCCCATAGATGCTCCATAGATTATGCCCCCATAGATTATGCCCCCATAGATGCTCCACAGATTATGCCCCCATAGATTATGCCCCCATAAATGCTCTACAGATTATGCCCCCATAGATTATGCCCCCATAAATGCTCCATAGATTATGCCCCCATAGATTATGCCCCCATAAATGCTCCACAGATTATGCCCCCGTAGATTATGACCCCATAAATGCTCCACAGATTATGCCCCCATAGATTATGCCCCATAAATGCTCCACAGATTATGCCCCCATAAATGCTCCACAGATTATGCCCCCACAGATTATGCCCCCATAAATGCTTCACAGATTATGCCCCCATAAATGCTCCACAGATTATGCCCCATAGATTATGCCCCATAGATTATGCCCCCATAGATGCTCCACAGACTGTGCCCCCATAGATGCTGCATTGAATAGGCCCCTTTATGCTGCCGCAGCTGCTGCTGCTGCTGCAAAAAAAGACATACTCACCTCTCGTCGCTGGGGGCCAGGTGCCGGTGTCCTGAGCAGGCGGGGACACCGGCGCGCTATGGGGGACAGGTGCCGGTGTCACCGCTGGCTCAGGGCCCCGGCACCTGAGAGATTTACCTGTCACCCGCTCCAACCGCTGAGCGTCGCTGTCTTCAGTCCTCCGGCAGTGAATGCTCAGGCAGAGGGCGCGGCGCACACTAATCACGTCATCGCGCCCTTTGCCTGAACATCGCAGCAAGATAGGACGCGAGGACACAGCGGCGCCCAGCGGTTGGAGCGGGTGACAGGTAAGTAATATATTCACTGCTTCCCACGCCCATGTGGGCGTGGGAAGCAGTGAATATTCATTTCTCTTTAGCAGCGGGGAGAGGGGCTCCTGCCTCCTGTCACCCGCTGCTGCTCCGCTGGCACGGGGTCCCCATGGCAGCTGCGTGGTGTGCCGCTATTAGCAAACACCACGGCTGGGGACCCCTGGAGAAGCGGGGGCCCTAGGCAACTGGCCCCTGTATGCCAGCAGGTGCCAGGGCCCCCCAGATGCCAGGGCCCACCGGAGAATCCTCCAGTTCTCCGGTGGGCCAGTCCGACCCTGCCAGGGCCCCCCAGATGCCAGGGCCCACCGGAGAATCCTCCGGTTCTCCGGTGGGCCAGTCCGACCCTGGATAGATACCATATATACTCGAGTATAAGCCGACCCCCCTAATTTTGCCACAAAAAACTGGGAAAACTTATCGACTTGAGTATAAGCCTAGGGTGGAAAATGAGATTATGCCCATATGCTGCCCCATGTATTATGCCCCACAAGATGCTCCATAGATTATGCCCCCATAGATTATGCCCCATAGATGATCCATAGATTATGCCCCATAGATGCTCCATAGATTGTGCCCCCATAGATGCCCCATAGATTATGCCCCCATAGATGCTCCATAGATTATGCCCCATAGATGCTCCTTAGATTATGCCCATAGAAGCTCCTTAGATTATGCCCCCATAGATGCTCCATAGATTATGCCCCCATAGATTATGCCCCCATAGAAGCTCCTTAGATTATGCCCCCATAGAAGCTCCATAGATTGTGCCCCCATAGATGCTCCTTAGATTATGCCCCATAGAAGCTCCATAGATTGTGCCCCCATAGAAGCTCCATAGATTATGCCCCGATAAATGCTCCTTAGATTATGCCCCATAGATGCTCCTTAGATTATGCCTCCATAGAAGCTCCATAGATTATGCCCCTATAGATGCTCCATAGATTATGCCCCCATAAATGCTCCTTAGATTATGCCCCATAGATGCTCCTTAGATTATGCCTCCATAGAAGCTCCATAGATTATGCCCCTATAGATGCTCCATAGATTATGCCCCATAAATGCTCCTTAGATTATGCCCCATAGAAGCTCCATAGATTGTGTCCCCATAGAAGCTCCATAGATTATGCCCCATAAATGCTCCTTAGATTATGCCCCATAGATGCTCCTTAGATTATGCCTCCAGAGAAGCGCCATAGATTATTGCCTCCATAGAAGCCTCCATAGATTATGCCCCATAGATGCTCCACAGATTATGCCCCCATAGATTATGCCCCCATAGATGCTCCACAGACTGTGCCCCCAAAGATGCTGCAAAAAAAAAAAAAAAAAAAGACATACTCACCTCTCGCCGCTGGGGGCTAGGTGCTGGTGTCCTGAGCAGGCGGGGACACCGGCGCGCTATGGGGGCCAGGTGCCGGTGTCACCACTGGCTCAGGGCCCTGGCACCTGAGATATTTACCTGTCACCGGGTCCACTGCTGAGCGCCGCTGTCTTCGGTCCTCCGGCAGTGAATGCTCAGGCAGGGGGCGCGGCGCTCACTAATGACGTCATCGCGCCCTCTGCCTGAACATCGCAGCAAGAGAGGACGCGATGACACAGCGGCGCTCAGCGGTGGGAGCGGGTGACAGGTAAGTAATGATATTCACTGCTTCCCACGCCCATGTGGGCATGGGAAGCAGTGAATATTCATTTCTCTTTAGCAGCGGGGACAGGGGCTCCTGCCTCCTGTCACCCTCTGCTGCTCCGCTGGCACGGGGCCCCCATGGCAGCTGCGTGGTGTGCCGCTATTAGCGATACGCCACTGGCTGGGGGCTCCTGGAGCAGCGGGGGCCCTAGGCAACTGGCCCCTGTATGCCAGCAGGTGCCAGGGCCCCCCAAATGCCAGGGCCCACCGGAGAATCCTCCGGTTCTCCGGTGGGCCAGTCCGACCTGTCCATAGATTATGCCCCCATAGATTATGCCCCCATAGATGCTCCACAGATTATGCCCCCATAGAAGCTCCATAGATTATGCCCCCATAGATGCTCCATAGATTATGCCTCCATAGATTATGCCCTTATAATTGCTCCACAGATTATGCCCCCATAGATTATGCTCCCATAAATGCTCCACAGATTATGCCCCCATAGATTATGCCCCCATAAATGCCCCACAGATTATACCCCATAGATTATGCCCCCATAAATGCTCCACAGATTATGCCCCCATAGATTATGCCCCCATAGATGCTCCACAGATTATGCCCCATAGATTATGCCCCCATAAATGCTCCACAGATTATGCCCCATAGATTATGCCCCCATAAATGCTCCACAGATTAAGCCCCCATAAATGCTCCACAGATTATGCCCCCATAGATTATGCCCCCATAAATGCTTCACAGATTATGCCCCCATAGATTATGCCCCCATAGATGCTCCACAGATTATGCCCCCATAGATTATGCTCCCATAAATGCTCCACAGATTATGCCCCCATAGATTATGCCCCATAAATGCTCCACAGATTATACCCCATAGATTATGCCCCCATAAATGCTCCACAGATTATGCCCCATAGATTATGCTCCCATAAATGCTCCACAGATTATGCCCCCATAGATTATGCTCCCATAAATGCTTCACAGATTATGCCCCCATAGATTATGCCCCCATAGATGCTCCACAGATTATGCCCCCATAGATTATGCTCCCATAAATGCTCCACAGATTATGCCCCCATAAATGCTCCACAGATTATACCCATAGATTATGCCCCATAAATGCTCCACAGATTATGCCCCCATAGATTATGCCCCCATAAATGCTCCACAGATTATGCCCCCATAAATGCTCCACAGATTATGCCCCCATAGATTATGCCCCCATAAATGCTTCACAGATTATGCCCCCATAGATTATGCCCCCATAGATGCTCCACAGATTATGCCCCCATAGATTATGCTCTCATAAATGCTCCACAGATTATGCCCCATAGATTATGCCCCATAAATGCTCCACAGATTATACCCCATAGATTATGCCCCCATAAATGCTCCACAGATTATGCCCCCATAGATTATGCTCCCATAAATGCTCCACAGATTATGCCCCATAGATTATGCTCCCATAAATGCTTCACAGATTATGCCCCCATAGATTATGCCCCCATAGATGCTCCACAGATTATGCCCCCATAGATTATGCTCCATAAATGCTCCACAGATTATGCCCCCATAGATTATGCCCCCATAAATGCTCCACAGATTATACCCCATAGATTATGCCCCCATAAATGCTCCAAGATTAGGCCCCCATAGATTATGCCCCCATAGATGCTCCACAGATTATGCCCCCATAGATTATGCCCCATAAATGCTCCACAGATTATGCCCCCATAGATTATGCCCCCATAAATGCTCCACAGATTATGCCCCATAAATGCTCCACAGATTATGCCCCATAGATTATGCCCCCATAAATGCTTCACAGATTATGCCCCCATAGATTATGCCCCCATAGATGTTCCACAGACTGTGCCCCCACAGATTATGCCCCCATAGATTATGCCCCCATAGATGCTCCACAGATTATGCCCCCATAGATTGTGCCCCCATAGATGCTGCATGGAATAGGCCCCTTTATGCTGCCGCAGATGCTGCTGCTGCAAAAAAAAAAGACATACTCACCTCTCGTCGCTGAGGGCCAGGTGCTGGTGTCCTGAGCAGGCGGGGACACCGGCGCGCTATGGGGGACAGTTGCCGGTGTCACCGCTGGCTCAGGGCCCCGGCACCTGAGAGATTTACCTGTCACCCGCTCCAACCGCTGAGCGTCGCTGTCTTCGGTCCTCCGGCAGTGAATGCTCAGGCAGAGGGCACGGCGCTCACTAATGACGTCATCGCGCCCTCTGCCTGAACATCGCAGCAAGAGAGGACGTGAGGACACAGCTGCGCCCAGCGGTTGGAGGGGTGACAGGTAAGTAATGATATTCACTGCTTCCCACGCCCATGTGGGCGTGGGAAGCAGTGAATATTCATTTCTCTTTAGCAGCGGGGACAGCGGCTCCTGCCTCCTGTCACCCGCTGCTGCTCCGCTGGCACGGGGCCCCCATGGCAGCTGCGTGGTGTGCCGCTATTAGCGACATGCCACCGGCTGGGGGCCCCTGGAGAAGCGGGGGCCCTAGGCAACTGGCCCCTGTATGCCAGCAGGTGCCAGGGCCCCCCAGATGCCAGGGCCCACCGGAGAATCCTCCGGTTCTCCGGTGGGCCAGTCCGACCCTGTCTGGGGGTGATGCTTTACGAGTCTGTGCCATGTATCCTGTTCCTCGTTCTGCCACCTCAGACATGGCAAATACAGAAAGCAGATCCTGTGAGCTCTGTACATTGTGGTTTCCTTCGCTGTGCCCAGAATATCATCATTGATTGGCAATCGTTTCCAAGAGAATCTATTTTCCCGCAAGTGTCACTTTAGTGCCAAAATCTGTCATTTGGAATTTTCATGTTTGCAAAACTCTATTTACAAACAAAATGATTATGTGTCTGATTGTAAGTTATGAAAATGGCTATACAATGGAGATAATATGAAGCCGGAAAACTGAACCACGGGATCGGCTGCTGCAGCTGTCGACGGCGCGGTGCACTGACCTGACAGTGTGAACACATCAGCAGCAGCTGCACAAATCTCCGAGGCAGTAACCCTGTCCATCATTAGTCCTGCTCTTGACTGATACAATGTATCCAGTGCAGACAATGCTCTGTGACTCAAGACTGATACAATGTATCCGGTGCAGACAATGCTCTGTGACTCGAGACTGATACAATGTATCCAGCGCACACAATGATCTGTGACTCCAGACTGATACAATGTATCCAGTGCAGACAATGATCTGTGACTCAAGACTGATACAATTTATCCAGTGCAGACAATGCTCTGTGACTCGAGACTGATACAATGTATCCAGCGCACACAATGATCTGTGACTCCAGACTGATACAATGTATCCAGTGCAGACAATGATCTGTGACTCCAGACTGATACATTGTATCCAGTGCAGACAATGCTCTGTGACTCCAGACTGATACAATGTATCCAGTGCAGACAATGCTCTGTGACTCCAGACTGATACAATGTATCCAGTGCAGACAATGCTCTGTGACTCCAGACTGATACAATGTATCCAGTGCAGACAATGCTCTGTGACTCCAGACTGATACAATGTATCCAGTGCAGACAATGCTCTGTGACTCCAGACTGATACAATGTATCCAGTGCAGACAATGCTCTGTGACTCCAGACTGATACACTGTATCCAGTGCAGACAATGCTCTGTGACCCCAGACTGATACATTGTATCCAGTGCAGACAATGCTCTGTGACTCCAGACTGATACATTGTATCCAGTGCAGACAATGCTCTGTGACTCCAGACTGATACATTGTATCCAGTGCAGACAATGCTCTGTGACTCCAGACTGATACATTGTATCCAGTGCAGACAATGCTCTGTGACTCCAGACTGATACATTGTATCCAGTGCAGACAATGCTCTGTGACTCCAGACTGATACATTGTATCCAGTGCAGACAATGCTCTGTGACTCCAGACTGATACATTGTATCCAGTGCAGACAATGCTCTGTGACTCCAGACTGATACATTGTATCCAGTGCAGACAATGCTCTGTGACTCCAGACTGATACATTGTATCCAGTGCAGACAATGCTCTGTGACTCCAGACTGATACATTGTATCCAGTGCAGACAATGCTCTGTGACTCCAGACTGATACATTGTATCCAGTGCAGACAATGCTCTGTGAGCTAAACATCCTGGACTCCAGACTGATACATTGTAGAATTGTCTACACTGGATACATTGTATGCAGTCGGCAATGCTCTGTGACTATTATAGGTTGATATTATTGGGCATGCAGTCCTAACTTTGGTATTTTGTTAAGTGGGTGCAGATACACTAAGGGCAAGTACACACAAGGGCCTTTTTTAGGAGTTATTTTTCTGCAGAAAAACCTGATCTCTTGACAGGAAAGAAGCTGCAGAAAACAAAGCATGTCTTCCTTGGTTTTTTTTGCGGTTTTTGCTGCTTTATTTGTGCGTTTTTTGCTGTGGTTTTAGCATTCTAGATTTATCTCTTGTGCCTGCTGATAAATTTTAGTGTTGAAAAAAAAAGTCCTATTCTACAGAATCCGGTTTTTGCACAAAAATCGCAGTAAAACCTGATTCCAGTGTTTTTGGTGCATTTTTTCAGCGTTTTTTCAGCACCCATTCATTTCAAAGGGGGAAAAACAGTGAATAAACACTGAAAAAACACTGAGAGAAGTGACATGCTCTATTGTGCAAAAAAACATGCAAAGTACAAAATCATGATAACAAAAAACCTAGGTGTATACATATGAGATTTCTGAAATCTCATAGACTTTGCTGGTACTGTAAATTGTAGCTGAAAATTTGCATTAAAAAATGCTGCATAAACGCCTAGTGTAAACTAAGCCTTAGAGAAATGTAAATGCTTTTCTGTGCACTAAAAATTACTGCCACTGAAAGTAAAATTGTGTTACTTGCAATAACACGTATTATCTGATGTACATATTTTTCATTTCATTTTTTGAAATGGAAAAACCCAGCCTTCATCTTCCAAATAAAGTCTATAAGAGCAAAAGGCAAGTGCAGCAATTGTAAGTGAGTGACATGAGCAGCTGACAGCAGACGGCCGCCAGTATTTCTGTACTTAACGTCTCAGTAAAAAAAAGCCCTTTCTCCCAGTATGTGGGTTGCATGGACTTTTTTTTGTTATATGAAGACTAGTGTTGAGCGATACGATAATGCAAATATCGGCTATCGGCCGATATTAGCTGTATCGGCCTTTCGATAATTCGTTTCGATATTTTCGTCTTATCGAATACCGGAATCGGATTTGTCACTGTCACTGTGAGTGTCCGTCGGTCGGGTCTGTCAGGAGTCAGCGGCACTTACCTGGCAGAAGATCTCCGGCGGTCACGTCCTGGACTGCTTGATGGCCGCCATTATCTTCTCCCTGGCGGTCACATGCAGTTTTTCGCGATAACTGCAGTGACTGCTGGGTAATCCCGGCCGTAAACCAGTCCGATGACGTCACCGCCGGGGAAGCAGGTAATCAGCTGTGCTGCGCCGGGATTCTGATGTAGCAGAGCTGGATCGTCGTGGGACACTCGTTACTATGGACTGCGTCGGTCAGGTGGTATACTTTTTTTTTTTTTTTCATTTTTTTACAGGAGATCGATGGCGTCGCAGGATGAGACTGTAATAAAAGTAATGAAAACTGTGTTTTTTTTTTTTTTATTAAATTAAAAAACTTTTTTATAAACATTCACCCGTCCGGGTACATAAACAATTTAACTATTTATCAACAATTTAACTATTTACATACAGGGACCCTGTCCGGGTTATTTATACTTCTTTGGCAGGGGTGTTCCAGGTACCACCTGGTACTCTTCTGATGCTTGCCAAACATCCGAGGCACCAAGGACCACCAGGACCTGATGACGTCGTGTGGCCTGTACAGTCAAGTCGTGACCCGCTATCTGGGTCTGTGTGGCCACCTCTTTCATCTCCCTCCGGGTCTGGAACCCTATGTCCCGGACTGAACGAACCCCAGGGTGCCTAACAGGCGCCGGGTACGGGCCAGCTATACTTATCATGTCCATAGCTGGGGCTGCTGAGGAGACCACTGAGGGAGGCTGGGGAGATTTACGGCGTGGGGTGGGCACTTTTGCAGAGGCCTGGATGTGGGAGGCTGAAGGCTCCGAGGGTCTCACAGGTTCCTGACACACTGGGGAGTAGGGGTCGCACCTGGTAACATTTAGGGCGTACCATCCATTGTAACCCCAGTGTCGGGTGTAAGTCACCAAGTCTCCTGGCAACAGGTCCCTCCCCGGGTGTCCTTCTGGGAGGTGAGCCTCCACGTCCCGCCGGTTCACAAAGACTTCTAAATAAAGTCCAGGCTCCTTGATGAAGCCCCACCCACCTTTCAATTTAAAGCTCCGTACTGCACCCTTACGCCGCGGCTCACACAGGGTTCCTTTATCCTTTCTCATCCGGTCCTTATCTGCCCGGTCCTTCTCCAGGTTACGTTGCCGAAGTTTTTGGGATTCTCGCTGCTCCCTTTGTCGCTCTGCTTCCCGCTCCCAACGTCTCCACTCTTCCTCCTGACGCCGGTTGAAATTCTCCTCCACCAGCAGCTCCATGTCTCCACCACTCCACTGCAGCTTACAGTGTCCGGTTTGCGGCAGCTCTCCTGTCGCCCCCCAGTCCTGGCGGCGCTCCCCTGCGGAGGAAGCAGACGGCTCTAAATCAGATGACAGTCGGGGCTCCGGTACAGGCAGGTAGTGCTCTGGTGCCTGCGCGGCCTCCTCCATGAGGACGGGTGTCGCTTCTTCTGTCTCAGCGACGGGGGCAGACAGCGGGATCTGGGGTGCTGACGGTGCTGCGGTTTTTGCAGGAACGGGTGCCTCCACTGCGACAACGTCAACCGGATCACATTGCAAGGACTCCTCTACTAGAACGGGTGCCTCACCTTCCGGTACAGACACTTCAGGTAAGAGGGATTGGCGCCGCTCCAAGTTTAGTTTTAGGGCACGCCAGCTGGCTTTCATCCTGGCGACCTCCTCCCGGTGCCGGGCCAGGCCTCTTAGGGTATCCGCCGCTTCTTGCAGCGCAGGAGGGTTTCCAGGCCGGGTGCCCAACGGTGGTTCCGTGGCGATCGGGTCGCTTCCGTGGGGGGAGAGCTCTGACTGCTCCATCCCTTCACACTTCTGCTCGTGTCCATTAGCCATCTCTGCCAAGTCACATGTGTCATCATTAGCATCTGGAGAGGGCCCCTCTTTTGTAGTGAGGCGGGACCTTCGTGTTAGTTTCCGCACACTGAGGAGGATGAGGAGGCGGAACTGAAGAGCTGTGGGGCACGATCTTACATTGCAGTACCATTTAGAGTGGTCGGCCACTGAGTGAGTGTACACCCATGAAGAGCACGCCCTTCTTCTTCACCAGTGCCTCGTCGTGACGCAGATATGGCGGAAAAATGGCAAATACATTCTCTGATGATTTTAGCAATTCTCAAGCACAAAACCAGTGCAATTCAGGCACACAGGACTCGCTTATAGCGAGCTACAGAATCCTGTTCGTGACGCCCAAGTTGAGTCGCACAGAGCCAGAGGTTTTGGGGGTACTCGGCACCGAGCCCGTCGACTTCTATGGGGTATGTCACGGCTTTACCCGGCAATTGAATCAGAGTCTATTTTACTATGTAGAAGTGTATAAACTATAAATATATGTATATATATATATGTCACAATGACATGTATATATATATATATATGTATTCTATGTGTGTATATTTTGTGTTTACAACGTAAGAAAGGTTTTTTTTGTTTCGATATTTTGTTCCCATAGACTTACATTGGACTTCCGCAATCGGAATCGGATATCGACGATATTTAGTGCTATCGGCGATACAATTTCGATACGATATTTTTAGATATCGAGCAATATCGCTCAACACTAATGAAGACTAATATTCTATGACTTCATTTATTATTTGCACTTTTTTATTTTGTCTTATGGTATTTTTTCCCGTTCTTTTTAATATATTCCAGTCATCACATTATATAGTGTGCTGTTCCGTTTATATCCTTTTCATATCTTTCAATTTACTGTTGTATTATTAGCTTGGTTTTCATGTTTGACTGCTGCTGCCACCTACTGACCAAAAGCTTTATGTCACTCCCTCGCTCCTCCTTTTATATTTTTTCTAGCATGTGGGAGTGTCCTGCAGCCTTGTGTATGATCTCACTTCCTGGCATCCATTTTACTTCCAGTCACCGTGTGAGAAGTACACATCTCTTTTGGGCTGCAGAAAGCAAAGTCTTTTGACCACTCAGTAGTGGCTCCAGGGGTGAACACCCACAAGACAACCACATTAATGACTACTTGTTCCATCTGCATCATACCACCTCATGTCTTTGGGTTATGGTTCAAATAAACCACAGCTGACTCATCTCTCTGCGTCCACGTTTGAATCCATCCACCCAGGAGCGACACCTGGTCCTGTCTGCCCGCTGCAAGGACACGAAGGTAGGGCTTCTCACACCATTGTCATACTATACACCTTCAATCGCCTTAAGTGGGGACAGAACAGTCAAAAGACTGCCTTAAGCCCAATACCCGGCTTCAGAATCCCTATGAACCCAGTACCTCACTCTGGAATCTGCCCAGCAGCAGTGCTCACCTGAATAAGTCTAAGCGGAGGCCCTTTCATCTGCCCGGCCTGAATCACCTCTGTCTGCATTGTAAAGGAACAGTCTATGCACCCGAGGTTTCCCTTCATCCATACCCCTTCTGTAGACTTTCAGTATATTATACCACATCGCTGCAGATTGTTGGACTGCAAAACCAAACAATTCTCTAAAAACACCTTGGGAATCTTATCAGGGCATCTTAACGAAGCTGCAATGCGATTTCCAGCCCCCAATTCAAAAGTTCAGCTTCTTAAAGAGACAACGCATCTTAAATCAAAATGGCCGAAAAAGACCTTGCACAGTTCCCCACTGCGGAAACAGAGCAAATACAATGCAACACTGTCCATTATGAAGACCAGGAAGCAGAACCCACGCTTCCAGCAGACCAAGTCATTCGACAAACACGTTCTGTCAAACCAACAATAAAGGCTATCGAAAACTATTGCAATACGAAGGATGTGACAACCTGGAAGAGCTATGGCAATGGGTTTCCTGCCACATGTCGAGACTTCAGTCCTCTTCAGGTGACACTGCAAGCTTACAAGCCGCCGTTGAATGACTGAACACAGCTCAAGAAAAATACAAGAGGCTGTTCGCAAGGTACACTACCCTTCTAAAGGGCTCTAATATCGATGAAGCCCTTTCAGACCTGAGCAAGGCAGAATCAGTGTACAGGAAAGAGATGCCAAGGTGCAAGCTGTCAAAGACAAAGCGGAATACCGTATCTCTCACCAACACGAAACTATATCTTACAAAACAACCTCTTCTAGACTCTACTCTCAGTCATCCAGAGCAACATCCTCAAGAAGCTTAGCCCTGAGCGATAGAATACTAGAGGCCCGCATAAGAGCAGAACAATCCAAGGTGAGACGTTCCTTCACAGAAAAGGCAACAGAAGCAGAGGCCAAGAGGGCAGAAGCTCAGGCAAAGATTCTTCAAACACAGATGGAAGAGGAAATTGCGCTAGCTGAATTGAAGCTACTCGAATAAGCATTGAGCCAAGGTCCTGATCCAGTTTGCTCGCCACCACAAGAAATAGATGATCCGGTTGATCGCACTAGAGACTATGTGCTGAACCAGTTACCTGAGTTAACCCTGGGTTCCAACACCATCCAAGCCAACAACGCTGAGACCTCCAAGTCAGTTCTACCTGCAGCGCCAGTGCCTTCCACAGCACCCGAGCAAGTTAATAACAGTCACCAGGAGGTGCCTTCTCAAACGTAATCACTACAGCAAGCTGGCAGTAAAGTGTTTCCTGACCCACCTCCACAGCTCAAGCAGCAGTCATCCGAATCAGAGGCTAAACCACAGCTCAATCCTGTAGCAATATCATTCTACCAGGGAACATCTCACTCTTTCACGCCAGGCAGCCCATATGCCCAAGGGGCAGCAACAAGCAGTGAGAAATCAGATATGTCGGAGTTTTCCAGGTTTATCGTGAGCAGAGAGCTAATCACCACCAGTCTCTCAAAATTCGATGATCGCGCAGAGAGCTACAGGGACTGGAAAGCAACCTTCAAGGCAGCCATCGCTAATATCAATCTAACCGCAGAGCAGGAGCTTGAGCTCATGATCAAATGGTTGGGCCCAGACTCGCAAACCGTATCAAAAACCTTAGAGCTGTCTATGTGGGACAAGCAGGAGTAGGTCTTGCTGCCACCTGGCAAAGACTGGAACGCACCTTTGGCAGCGCAGAAGCAATAGAGAAAGCCCTATTCAAGAGACTTCAGAACGTCCCAAAGATCAAGATCAAAGAAGTCCACAAGCTTCAAGACCTAATTGATTTGCTCATGGAGCTGAAGCTCGCCAAAAGAGACCCTCGTCTGTCTGGCATGTGTTACCTGGATAGAGTGCATAGAGTGAACCCAATTGTGGTGAAGCTACCGTACAGTCTGCAGAAGTGGGCAACGTCAGTCACAAGGCATAAAAGAGTGCATGATGTCACCTTTCCCCAATTTATTCACTGCTGCAGGTTCATCGACGAGCAGTCCCAGATGAGGAATCACCCCAGCCTCGACTTCCTAGAGTTCAACATCCTGTTCCTGCTCATCAGAGACAATCTAAGGGTACACAAGGTGCGTCAACAGTGTAGTGGACCTGACTATGCACCATATGTCCAGAGACTGGATTTGGGATGGGTAGTCATAGGAAATATATGGATTGTGCAGGAATTAACTCCTTCCAGACTTACGTGCATGGAGATGGGCGCACAACTTTCATCAAGCCATGTCCTCATCATTACGGGGTGAAAGAGAAGTCTCCAGACCCCATACAGACACCTGACATTGCTTCTTCTCTACATCTCGACAGCTTGGGAAGATCAGTCTTTCAAACAACTAAGAACGACAATAAAGTAGCCCTGTCAGTAGAGGAGAAAGAATTCATCAAAATAATGGACTGTGAATTCTCTAAAGACTAAACCAACCACTGGGTTTCTCCATTACCCTTCCGAGCTACTAGGGTAAGACTACCAAACAATCGGGAACAAGCTCTGTCTAGATTTAATTCTCTTCAGCGTACCATGAACAACAAGCCTGAAATTAGAGAGCACATTGTCACCTTTATGGACAAGATAATCTCCAAAAACCACACAGATCCTGCCCCGTCCTTAAAGAAGAACGAAGAGTGCTGGTATTTGCCTTCATTTGGAGTATAACACCCGAGGAAACCTAATCAAATCAGGGTTGTCTTTGACTCCAGTGCCAAGCATCAAGGTGTATCCCTTAATGATGTTCTCCTCACAGGTCCCACTCCCAACCTAACAAACAACATGGTAGGAGGAGTATTGATGAGGTTCAGAGAAGAGCTTATTGCCATCACCGCTGACATTGAACAGATGTTCCACTGTTTCCTAGTCAGAGAAGACCACCGGAACTTTCTCAGATTTCTGTGGTACAAGGATGACACTACCAATAAAGAGATGGTGGAATATCGTATGAGGGTCAATGTATTTGGAAACAGTCCTTCACCTGCAGTTGCAACTTATGGCCTTCGGAGAATTGCACTAGAGGGAGAGTCCGAATACGGAACAGATGCCAGAGACTTTGTAGAGAAAGACTTTTATGTAGATGACCGGCTCAAATCACTTCCCACCGAAGAAGCAGCAATCGATTTGCTCAAAAGAACTCAAGGTATGCTGTTCCAGGCTAAACTCAGGTTACACAAAATTGCTTCAAACAGCCTGGTTTTAATGAGAGCCTTTGAGTCAGGTGATCACGCGCCCGGGTTCAAGGACATTGACTTGGTGCTAGATAGTCCTCCTTTGCAGAAGTGCCTGTGCATCAGGTGGGATCTTACAGATGACGCCTTAGTATTTCAAGTAAGTTGCTCAGACAAGCAATTCACAAAACGTGGTGTCCTTTCTGTAGTGAGCAGCTTATTCAGCAGCTGTGATTCGTAGTGCCCATCACCATACAAGGCAAATCCCAGCTGAGACATTCTCTGAAACTGTCAAGGACTGGGATGATCCACTCCCTTCTGTCAAGGACAAAATGGGAAAAAAGGTCTTTGTGCATCTTGAACTACATTCACATTGCAAGACGCTACGTCGAAACATCACTCGCGTTTAGTATGAAGAAGGAACTCCACGTCTTCTCAAATGCTTGCACAGAGGCCATAGCAACGATTGCTTACATGAAAGTGATGGCACCCAACAGGCAAAACTACGTTGGTTTTGTCTTTGGCATGCTAAACTATCCCCAAAGCCGATCATACCAATCCCAGACTCGAACTGTGTGGGACCATGTTGGCAATGAGATTGCCAACTTCATACAACAAGAACTGAGTGTTGACATAGATGAAGTCCAATCAGGAGATCCTCTAAAACCGAACAATGGCTTATGTACCATCCGAAATTAACCCAGCAGACACGCAACAAGGCCTATGTCTGTAGCTCCTTTGCTAGCTCTTCTTGGCTTACAGGTCCTGATTTCTGCTGAGGGTCGCACCTGGATCTTCACCCCCCCCCCATAGTTTTCATTGGGAGGCTCTTGCAAAAGAATGATTGGAATTTCACGTAACATCTTGAACTCCACGCTAATGGATGTCAACTCCTCAAGACTCACACGAGACTCTAGTCACACTTCTAGCTGAAATGTCAGCTATCATTAATTCAAGACCCTCGTACTGTAATCATGGATCCAGAAGCCCCAACCATATTGACTCCTGCAATTCTTATTACTCAAAAGACTGACAACGCAGTAATGCCTAGCAGAGAATTTACCCATGCAAACACCTATCAGAAGCATTGGAAGTTTGTTTCAATACTTGGCAAACTATTTCTGAAACAGGTGGAGAAAGGAGTATATCGTCATTTATCAAGGGAGAAGGAAGTCTGAGCCTCAAGGAAGGGACTAGTGCTCATGAAAGACCAATCGACAGAAAGGTCTGACTGAGAAAATATATCGTAGCACTACTGTGAAGGTGCACAAGTAGGGTCCAACCCAATATACTATAGAAAAGAAACTTGGCACTCAACTTAGTGATGAATGAGGAACTTTTTCAATTTTATTGCAGTCAAGGTAAGCGTAGTAAGACGTTTCGGTCCAACATGGACCTTCATCATCTGACGGCAATAACAGATATGAGTTGAAAAACAAAATAAAATAAAAAAAAATACATACAAAAACAATATCTATTTACAAGAGGAAATTATGTACATACTTTACGAGACATAGGGATAAATGGTCAGTATGGATCGAACAAAGTAAAGTATAAGTAGAATAATAATATCTAAAGATAGTTTCAAATAATGTTCCAAAAGGACCTACCCGACTGCTTGTTAGAACTATTCTTGTAGATACTCAGGCTTATTGGGCCCAAAGTAAAAATATTAGAATCATAAGGCCTAGGTTTCATAGATGATAGAGGTTGCTATAGGTAACGGACCAGTGATAGATTACCTTAAAAAGGAAGTATGGTTGCTCCTTTTTCTTTATATATACATATGGTGGTGATATATCTATAATAAGAGATACCATATTGAGAAATCATGGATGTGTGAGTAGATAGAGTGAATACATAGATTACCTTAGTAAGAATAGGGCATGTAATGGTGCCTTTTCTTATGTACACGATGGGAGAGAGTCTATGGTAAAAAGATGCCTCATTGTAAAATCATGGTTATATTAATAGAAGGTGCATAAAGCAATGAATTGAGATTATACCTGTATGCTTAGTGTAAAGGTAAGGTCCAGTAAGCTTCCTAATTTTATGTATACAATTGATCTGTGGAGTACAAAGGAATACTTAAGTGGTGTGAAGCCTCAGTCTCCCCATGCTGTGGAAGTTGTCCACTATCATTATGGGGCAGTAAAACACAGGCGACTCCCCCGGGGCCAAAGCAGACGGAACAGTGACAGAGAATACCTTGTGGCGCTCACCCATAGAGCTTAGAATGCGACTAAACAAGAGGTTCGACTTACATCTGGATAGCGTTGTTCTCCCCCACGCTGATGCGGTATCCGCCGCTTGTCAGCTGGGTATGGAGACGCGCTTCCGGGTTTAAGAAGGAGATGGGCGGGACTATGTGACACGTCATCAGGAAGAAAGGTCTGACTGGCCTATGGGAGTAATTACTAAGATACTCCCTAGCCAGGATGGCAATGTTCAGAAGGTGGAATTGAAGGTTGTCAGAAAAGGCGAGGCAAAGACTTTTACAAGACCCATCCACGAACTTGTTCTGTTGTTGCCTGTTGAGAGTGTCTCTGCAGAATGAACAGTACCGGTTTTGAACCTTTGAGTCTTTCTCTTGATATAGACTTAAGTTTGTTTAATGTTGCATTTTAACATGCTTTTCCTTTACAGATTGTTTGTTATGGACTCTAGTAGTGAAATCCCCAAATTGAATTTCAGATGGGGAGTGTGCTGTTCCCTTCATATCCTTTTCATATTTTTCAATTTATTGTTGTATTATTAGCTTGTTTTTCATGCTTGTCTGCTGCTGCCATCTACTGACCAAAGGCTTTGTGTCACTCCCTTGCTCCTCCTTTTATAATTTTTTCTAGCATGTGGGAGTGTCCTGCAGCCTTGTGTATGATCTCACTTCCTGGCATCCATTTTACTTCCAGTCACCGAGTGAGAAGTATACATCTCTTTTGGGCTGCAGAAAGCAAAGTCTTTTGACCACTCAGTAGTGGCTCCAGGGGTGAACACCCACAAGACAACCACAGTAGCGACTACTTGTTCCATCTTCATCTTAACACCTCATGTCTTTGGGTTATGGTTCAAATAAACCACCGCTGACTCATCTCTCTGCGTCCATGTTTGAATCCATCCACCCAGGAGCGACACCTGGTCCTGTCTGCCCCGCTGCAAGGACACAAAGGTAGGACTTCTCACACCATCGTCATACTACACACCTTCAATCGCCTTAAGTGGGGACAGAACATACAGTATAGCACTTATAATTGCTCATTTTGCCTTTCTACACAGCTAATTCTTCTCTCTTCCATTAGGTCTATGACATCACGTGATTAATAACTGACGAGCTGAATCCTTCTAAGCTCTATGCAGAAACAGGCAGTAAATATTTGAGTTATCAGTCACAGCAAAGTCCCTGGCAGAGAGGAGCTAAAGTGGTGATGACTCATGTAGGGAAAAGAGACTTCCAGTTTCCATATAGAGCAGACAAAAGAGAATAATTAGTAAGGTATAAAGGCAAAAAGAGCAATTGTAAGTACACAGGGCTATATAACATGATGACTGGAATATATTAAGAAGATAAAAACTTTGAGTGCTTCTTTAGTGGAAAAAAAGTTGAATGTTTAAAAAAAAAATTGTGAAAAAACTGTGGTAAAATATCTAGAGTTCATAAAATGACTCCAGGGAGACACTGGAGTATATTCATCATTTAAAAGTCACAAATGATGAATCTGGGGAAGACATCTGGAAACGTTATGCTGCTGTCTGGCTACTCAGGTTCGGGGAACGTGTTCACCATCAGATTATCTGAGCTTCCTCCTTAATTATAAGGCAGAGCCTCCAGGAATTGCTCTGTGCAATCAGAGATCTGCCTGTTTATGTCCTAGACCACCAAAGACACTGACGTTAACCTCTTCTCTGCCCTAGACCACCAGGAATGTATCAGTAACCCCATTTCTGCTCTATATTCTCAAGGATAAATATTTTTTGCCCTAATCCACCATGTACGCTAGCATTAATGTTTTCTCTTCCCTAGAATTTTTAGAAACTCGGTGAATTCGGACAATTTGCTAACCACTTTGATCAATCATCTAAAATAGTCACTGCCATTTTTCACCTAGCAGAAGAATACATCAGCCAAGGAAGGATCACTTGATGTCAGGAAAGGGCAGACGAGCATCCCCATAACGCCTTACAGCTATCACATCGAATGCTATAGCACCTCCAATCTAGAGGAAATATCAAAGCCTGTATAAAAGTCAAGGCAGGGAATGCAGCAGCCATTCACAGCTTAGCAATAGCAAAAAGGGAGAGTCAGCCATAAAACACTGAATAAACAGTAAAGGTAGTGCGTGACAGCATGTGAGAAAAAGAAAATGGCGTCATAAACTTTTTTCAGGGCAGTCGGAGGTTTTTCAACACCGTTGATTCGCCGCAAATAGCTTTTTCGGGCGAATTTGAATTTTGTAAGATTTTCTCATCTTCTACTATTAACCCTTCAGAATTCAGATTGTGTAATATGTAAATGACACCTACAGACGGACATCGCCACATAGAACCTGAGAAGTTTTATGGAAAGTCGACTCATAAAATGATTATTTTCTGGAAGTGGATGGGATTATTATACTGGAAAAAGACTTTGACGTCTAAATATTACACAATGGTATGTAAACTATTCCCTGGTAAAGTTACGTGTAAATTCTGTCCCGTCACAGTAAATTGACGTTTCAGGGAAATCGTTGTGTATGAGAAGAGGAAAATGTACAAATTATTAATGGCATGAAGAATATTGTTAATACATGCAATAAATACTTAATAAAGGAAATACATAGGAACAATCCATCGTCTGTGTCTCCGAGACTGCAAACATGTCAGTGCGGGGGAAGTTATAGCTGCGGACATTGCATACTCTGCTCTCAGGTGTTTTGGGGGTACATGGATGTCATAGAGGGCTGTCCCCCGACTTTGGACACTTCACTCCGCTTCTTCCAAGAACCATATAAATCCTTGTTATTTTTGCAGGATGAGTTTTAGTTTGGAATGAAACCATTTTACCATATAATGGTAGGAGAAAATGGGGAAAAATACAAATTGGGTGAATTGGACCAAAAAAAATGCAATTTCAACATTGTTTTTGGGTTTCTTTCTTATGGCGTTCATTGTGCGTAAAAAGGAACTGGTGGCATGAAACTCCAGGTCAGTACGATTTCAGCGATACCAAACTTTAGTTTTTTTTTTTGTTTTGTTTTTTTACAATTTTGTTTGTTAAAAATAATTGAGAATTTAAAATTTTTTGCTTTGTGTCGCCATTTTCTGAGACTTTTATCTGCTTTATTTTTTGATTTTTCGATCGATAGAGCTGTATGAGGGCTTGTGAGCTGAGCCATAGTATTTATTGGTACCATTTGGGGTTGTTTATTTTTAACTCTTTTTTTTGGGGCGGGGAGGGATGTGAAATAAATAAAAAATGTCAATCAGTCATTTCCGTTTATTTCTGCCATAGGTTAGTTAACTTTATATTTTCATTTTTGTTTCTTTATTTGTTAATTGGAATAGATTGAAATTTTTCATTGCAAATTTTTAATCTTCTTTCAAACTTTTTTTTTATTAACTTTCCCTTATTTTATTCAGTTCCTCTAGGTGACTTGAACCTTGTTTGATTTCTTGTACCATATGCTGTAATTCTTCAGTATTGCTGACCGTAGTGAAGCTCCCGTCTCGGACTGAACTTCGGGGTGCACAAAGATGGCACCTGGTGATCTCGCGCACAAACAGGAGAACCGTTTGCACGCCACTGTCGGAGACTGACATTGGCAATTAAATAGTTAACCAGCAGCAATCGCAGCCAGCTCATGTCGCTGCTGTTAGAGGTAGGTGCAGGCTGGATAACTGAGCACACTCCGTGCATCTGCTTCCAGCAGAGGATGTAAAGAAGGGGTTAAGTTTTTTTCCCCCCTTTGATCCTATTTTTATCTCATAGTTAAAACTGAGAAATATATAAAGAAATTCCCTCTATGTCACCCAGGAGCTCAGCCACATCTTCTATTCTCACTATCCTGTGTGTGGCTGCAGCAGGATCCTCCCCCCTCTATCCTGTAGTTTAGTTAGTACTGCCTCATGCAGTACTGCATTTCACCTGCAGTGGCCGCTAGAGTTCAAGTGAGCAACAAATGGTAACTTTCTCCAGCAAAATCAGCTTTTCTGGGGTCTTGGTACATTTACAGCTATAATATTGAAGGGGCTATCTATGATGATGCAAGCGTTCTAGGAAAAACAAGTAAATCCCTAAGTTAAGTCATGCCCTCTAAGATATTGTCTTTACTCTCTGCCTATTTTGCACTTGCTACAGTGGGTATATGGTGACATATCTTCCTGCTACGCACAAGATTCTACACTAACAGGATGTAGCAATTCATGTCAGAACTGTCAATCACACTGTAACCCCTCCCCTGCTTAACTGCTTAGCATGCGGACGTATTACAAGCTGGGCATAGCCTTAGTACATTATATTCTACCTACTTTATAAATATATAACTTTTTAGAAAGCCTCTAAATGAAATGCACTTGATATTGTCGGGGTCGTAACGACAAACCACTCATCCTCCAGTCACTCCAAATTAGACTAAGAGCACGGGTCGACCGAGAATGAATCAGGCAATACGCTGGTTCAGACTTCAGAACGTGCCCTAAAGAAAATGGTGCTATTAGGCGGCCATCTCCAGTAAGCACTGAACTTTTTATTCACGTACATAAGATTACATACACAGAATATTGGGGTGGAGTAAAGGCGGGATTGAGGAGAAAGAGATATGCTGAATCATGTCCATATATGTATATATTCAGCATCTGGTCATCCTAATTGGTCCTTAGATCTTCTTCTAAGTCCTCCTTGATCGTGTTGTCATCCTCAGTTTCGTTTCTTGAAGAAAGATTCTATTGTTCTCGTGTATCATGTGGTTCCTCCATTCTCCAAAGGTGGGGGTCATTTCAGTGGATCCAGTTCAAGTTATTAGATAGTTAGTGTAATACAGTGATAGGACACAAGGTGGAGACAGACACCAGCAGATACTAACATTGTCCTAAAATAAGTTTCAATCTGAATAATATCATTTAAGGGAAACTTCGTGTTTACAAAATACATATACACACTATAAATATAAAAGTATAGTAGAAAATTATATTTTACCTTGACAATATAAAGTATCCAGGACGGCTCCCGGCTGTATTATTAATGGATCTGCCAGCGCTGATAATTACATTTTTATAACAATGTTCCAATATTTTTGTTATGACAGTAATATTTCCAAGATCTTTTTTAGGACGATTTACAAGGTTTGATTTCCCTTGTGCGTAATGGATTCTGAAAAGGTAATGTGATAGAGGATGAGACTGGAAGATAAAAGCAGAAATATTCAGATAGCGAAAAAATGGCGCTTAAGGTTATGCAAGCTGTTAAGGGAACAATCAGCACAAGGTCTTTGTTTTACCTGTTTGCTTTTACACAGGGATGAACAAATCCTATGTTAAACCAGTGCACCTGTAAGGGACCCTGTAGATAAGGGGGCCATGGTCACTTTATAAGTAGATGCTGATTATTTCTTCACAGGATCTTGCTGTATGCACGTTATCCTCTTTTTTTTTACATTTGCTTTTTATAGTTTATACTATACCTAGTTCATGCATGAGCCCTAGCTCAGGACTGAGAGTCATATTCTATAATTGCCTCGCGCTCCTTTTTCTGCCTGTACTAATTATGGGTGTAGACTTCCTACCATACACTTTTGTTAGATGTAACCGCCTTGTTTTGTTTTCCTCATTTCCTCATGGGTGGAGCCTTCCTACTTTATGCTCTTTGTGGGCGGAGCATCCTGTATTCATCTTAGTCTCTTCACAGGTGGAGCCTCCTTATTCTGCTCAATCTAAAGGTGGAGGTTCTCTCTCTGCTCTGTACTCTTCATTTTCGGAGCCTCCATGTTTTCTTCTTTACATGAGTGGAGTCTTCATACCCTGTACTCTTTATACTGTAGGTGTAGATTCGTTGTCTGGTTCTCCTTTTATATAAAACATCGACATATAGAGAAACCACACACCAACAGGCTCAAATCTGCTCTACTGATTTTCTTGGTTCCTTTTCACATCCCATTTCCACACCATTGTAGTTATTTGACATAAGGTGACAATTAGAAAAGTAACAAAACAACATTTTGGGTTTTTTAACCCTTCTTCAGACCCAAGAAACTCACTAAGTTGATATAGATGGCTATGTACAGGCTGTTCGAGGTCCGGGATGGTATTCATCAATAATTGAACCTACCTCAACAAGTTCCCAGGAAACATAGTCCTGGATTGTTTTTCCCAGTGGAAAACCTTTTGATGTCATGCGTCTTGTGTGGTAAAAGACATGGTCTAACCGCAACGTCATCGGTCTTGATCTCCACTGTTTTGGTCTGGTCTTCAGTGAATCTGGCGCTGCCTAGACCACACAAAGTCACTACAAAAGATGTCTCCAGGGGATGACGTTGAGGTGTTCCTGGCAGTGTTTGAGAGGGTGGCAGACTGTGAGAGACTACCACCGGAGCAGTGGGCGAAGGTGCTAGCACCATATCTGACCAGAGAGCCACAGAATGCGTACTTTGATTTGGCCCTACAAGATGCCAAAAAGTATGACAAACTTAAAGCTTCATGTTCGCTTCAACCTGAAGCCATATCAGATTCCAGAGGCCCACAGAGAGGTGATCTCGAAAGAGATGAAGCAGATGCTGAATCTAGGGGTCATTGACGAATCCAAGAGTGACTTGTCCAGTCTCACAGTGTTGGTGCCAAAACCAAATGTGTGGTGGTTCTGAAATGACTACAGGAAGTTCAATGAGGTTTCGAAGTTCAACACCTACCAATGCCTAGGGTAGATGAGCTTATTGAGAGGACCAGCTCGGTACATCACCACCTTGGACCTCACTAAAGGATACTGGCAAAGTCCCCTGTCCAAAGAGGCCAAGGAGAAGATTGCATTCTCGATGCTAGACGGATTCTACCAGCACGTCAGGATGCCATTTGGGTTGCAGGGAGCTTCAGCCACTTTAGCACCCCACAAACACAAAAAGTATGCAGCGGCCTACCTGGATGATATCGTCATATTCACCCAGGGGTGGGGAAGTAATCTTGGCAAAGGTCTGGCCATACTTGATGCCCTTAGGAAGGCAGGCTTTACCATCAATCCAAAAAAATGTGCTCTGGGGATAGTGGAAGCCAAATATCTGGGCTACAGAAAAAATGAAACCAGGCACTCAACTTATTGCTCAGTGAAAACAGATAGGTTTATTGTGATTCAAATAAATGGTTTTCAGTAGTATATAGCCAAACGTTTCGGCTTATCCATAGCCTTCATCAATTGCTAATTGTGTACATCAGGTAGAAAACCTTCAGAAATATGTGAGAAAACCAAAATGACAACATAAAAAAATTTAAATAAAGTATGTACAGGCATTTCATTTATACAAAATGGTAGTATGATTATATATGATATAGATAGTTGGAACCGTTATCTAAGCACAATCCAAAAAATTGCTAAAAGCTGATAGGTGGAACATACCGTCATATGGGAATAAGGACTGATATGTTTTCTTAGTAGGTCAGTAAGATGAACACCTGGAGAGTACAGAAACGCATATACCGGGGAATATATAGGTGAATGTGACGCCTCACCAGTGAGCCTTAGGAAATGCATACCCTTAAGTGGAGCCTTTATGCTCGTGATCTGAATGCTTGTCAGGATAGTATGCAGCCTAGGAATAATCATCCTGTTAAATGCAGCGTGGTGAGAGACTATGTACACGTATACGTGATTAGTGACTTTTGCTGCTGACGCGGGATCCGCCGCTTGTCAGCAGCTTATCCGGTATGGTGGATTCTGGAACCGGAAATTCGTATGCGTTCCAGGACCTTGCGTTTCACCTGATTATACTCAGGGCAGATGCTCCGCCTTATACTGGGAACGAGCATGGAGCTAAATACTGAAATAGATAATGGTGAGTGTTCACTAGTGGTGGCTATTAGTGTTGAGTAGTGTTGAGCATTCCGATACCGCAAGTATCGGGTATCGGCCGATATTCGCGTTATCGGAATTCCGATACTTAATTCCGATACTTTTTCCATATCGTATACCGGAATCGGAAGTTCCCATAATTCTTTGAGAGGCAATGTGATTTTAGTCAGCCAATGAGGAATCCTACGAAGTGTGGGCACATCCTGTAATGCTGCGGTCATCTTAACTAATGGCATGGCTGTGATTGGCTGCTGAAATGATGTCAGAATGCACTATAAAAGGCGCCGCCGCCATTTTAGCGTCACTGTGCTGTGAACTCAGTAAGGGACAGAACGCTACTCTGCTCACTCTGAGGGACAGTTAGATATTGCGATTTTGTGTACTACTGTGCTTGAGGCAGGCTAGTTTACCAACCGCTGTGTAAAGCTTCATTTTGCCAGTGTTGTTTTAACAGCTCTGTGCAAGGTGTGTGTGTGACAGTGCAGGTGACGCTGCAGTTTGCTCTGCATCCACCGCTGTTTGTAGGCATCTGCACGTGTCACTGACTCTTTTTTTTTTTTTTTTTTTTTATTTTGTGGAATTGGTGCAGCTCCATTATATTAGAAAAAAAAATCAAATCTATTAGTGTGACGCGCTTCCATCCGTATACAATACATTGGTTGCAAACACTATAGAAGTACAGAAAGGAGCTTTTCACAGATTGTGGACAGTTGTGTTTCAGTGTTCACTTCAGTCTGTGTTTTTTACTTTTTTGAGTGCAGATCACGCTCCAGTTACATGTTCAAGCACTGCTGCTTGTACTCTGCTGAGCGTGTCTCAGTGGCTCATCCTTTTCATTTATCTCCAATTGGTTCTGCTACATTCCATTTAAAATAAATCTAATCTATTAGTGTGACGCGCTTCCATCCGTATACAATACATTGGTTGCAAACACTATAGAAGTACAGAAAGGAGCTTTTCACAGATTGTGGACAGTTGTGTTTCAGTGTTCACTTCAGTCTGTGTTTTTTACTTTTTTGAGTGCAGATCACGCTCCAGTTACATGTTCAAGCACTGCTGCTTGTACTCTGCTGAGCGTGTCTCAGTGGCTCATCCTTTTCATTTATCTCCAATTGGTTCTGCTACATTCCATTTAAAATAAATCTAATCTATTAGTGTGACGCGCTTCCATCCGTATACAATACATTGGTTGCAAACACTATAGAAGTACAGAAAGGAGCTTTTCACAGATTGTGGACAGTTGTGTTTCAGTGTTCACTTCAGTCTGTGTTTTTTACTTTTTTGAGTGCAGATCACGCTCCAGTTACATGTTCAAGCACTGCTGCTTGTACTCTGCTGAGCGTGTCTCAGTGGCTCATCCTTTTCATTTATCTCCAATTGGTTCTGCTACATTCCATTTAAAATAAATCTAATCTATTAGTGTGACGCGCTTCCATCCGTATACAATACATTGGTTGCAAACAATATAGAAGTACACAAACGGGCCTTTCACAGCTACTGAACAAGGGTTTTTAATTTTTAACTAAAATATGTATTTTTTCAAATGACACAAATATAAGTAATGTTGAAGAGGAATAGTCCTACATCCATTGTTTGCACAATATTACAGGTGTACATCATGTCCCTTAATCAACAATGTATTATTATATTTACTTGTATGCTTTTATTTAAAAGCCAAGAACACAGAAGGATAACCTTCGCACTGCAGCTGTTGTCAAAGTTCAACCCACATTATGCACTTCCAACATTGCAGCATTTGAGGCATGATGTGAGTTGGATTGGTCAAAGTTATGGAGTGAGAAGGTTCACCATCAGTACCCTATAGCATAAGTATGCTTTTGTGTTAGCATTTGTGTTAGACATGTGGATATCTGCCATAATATGTCACAATTATTTAGTTACAGATTTGTTACCAACACTAATCATTGAATGGTTTTAAATTTGACGTTTCACTTGTTTACAGCTTAGAAATAAGGGTGTAGCCTGATATCTATGTGTAGCACTAGCCACTTTAACATGTCATGTTTTTTTAAACATGTGTAGGTAGGTAGCAGTAATTTTTGCCGGACACACAGCAGGGGAACAGCAGGCGTTACTGAACCCCACTATCACTATAGCTTGTGTATTGGTCTGTGGACACGACACTTCTGAGCAGCAACTGGCAGTGTTGTAGCCCAGGGAGTATAGCTCAGGTGGTAGAAAGATGAACATAACAGGAGACATGGAAAACGTTGTCAACCAGTTAGTTAATCTGAAACCGGACAGGCAAATTCAGGCGAGATCCATGCCTAGTTCATTTTCAGAAAAGTAAGCCGTTCTACATTATCGTAGGATAGTCGCATGCAACGGTCTGTTAGTACACCACCTGCAGCAGTAAAGACGCGCTCCGATAATACACTGCCAGCAGATCAAGCCAGCACCTCCAATGCATACTGGCTAAGCTCTGGCCATGTATCCAGCTTAGAGACACAAAACTTGAATGGGGAAGAGCCATCTGGGAGTACACTGAGAGGGCAAGACATGTAGTCTGTCACCATCTTACGGAAATGTTGCCTCCTGCTGACTGGAGCCGTCTCGGATGGTGTAGACATTGGTGGCGCTGCCACAAAACTTCGACACATTTGGAACATACTGTTCTTGCCCTGTGCAGAGGCGCTGCTTGTGCTCCCTCTTGTTGCAGAGCTGTCTCCACTGCCTCGACGCACAGAGCTGCTTTGTAAATCAGTAGCAGCAGCAGTGCTCTCGGCTGGAATGGAGAACATTATGGATTGCACCAGTGTGTCTTGGTACTTCCGCATTTTACGCTCCCGGTTCAACGGTGTGATGAGGCTTTGTAAGTTGTCCCGGTAGCGAGGGTCTAGGAGGGTGTACACCCAATAATCAGACGTGGTGTGAATGTGTTCGATGCGGCGGTCGTTTCTCAGCCACTGCAGCATGAAATCAACCATGTGCTGCAGACTCCCAACTGGCCAAGAAACGTTGTCCCCTGCAAGAGGCGTCATCTCCGCCTGCTGTGCATCACCCCACCCTTGGTCTACATACTGACTAGAGCATTGTCTACCTCCCTCTGGAGCGATGTCTTCCTCCTCCATTGACTCCTCCTCATCCTCCTCACAAAGTCCTTCAAATACATATAAATTTACAAAATTTAAAACTCAAAATTTAAAAACTTTGTATCATAATTCTGTAACATCAGTTTATGGAAACACAATAGCATTACAAAAGGATAGACAAAAAATGTACATTATGTGCTTTGTAAATACATTAAAAGTTTGTAATGGTTATGAAAATATAGACAGCGACTCTGGAGGTTCAATTGTTGATACAGCATGGTACTTTGAAAGTCCTCCAGCCCTTTGTGAGGAACCACGTTGCGCTGACTGTCCAGAAGGTGATGGAATTTGTGACTCCTCATCCTCCTCACAAAGTCCTTCAAATACATATAAATTTACAAAATTTAAAACTCAAAATTTAAAAACTTTGTATCATAATTCTGTAACATCAGTTTATGGAAACACAATAGCATTACAAAAGGATAGACAAAAAATGTACATTATGTGCTTTGTAAATACATTAAAAGTTTGTAATGGTTATGAAAATATAGACAGCGACTCTGGAGGTTCAATTGTTGATACAGCATGGTACTTTGAAAGTCCTCCAGCCCTTTGTGAGGAACCACGTTGCGCTGACTGTCCAGAAGGTGATGGAATTTGTGACTCCTCATCCTCCACCTCTTCCAAAACCTCATGCCTTAGTGCTTGCAGTGTTTTTTGAAGCAGGCAGATAAGGGGGACAGTCAGGCTGACTAGTGCATCATCTGCACTCGCCATCCGCGTTGACTCATCAAACGCACGCAAAACGTGGCAGATATCCTTCATAGAGTTATTCGCCACTCATTACACTGGCAGTGGCTGCCCATTCATTATAGGATCCAATTCTAATTACTGGTTCTCACCAACAAGCTCTCCACAGCGCAGCACCCCCCTACATCTCCTCCCTTATTTATATTTATCGGCCTAACCGACTGCTGCACTCTGCAAACGACCTTCGACTAACCTCTGCACTAATCCGTACCTCCCACTCCCAACTCCAAGACTTCACCCGCGCTGCGCCAATCCTCTGGAATGCTCTACCCCAAGAAATTAGGACTATCCGCAATTTGGATGGTTTCAGGCGCTCCCTCAAAACACATTTGTTCACAGTGGCCTATCACATTCACTAATCAAAGTCATTCTATGTGTAATTCTGTGTGTGTAGCCCATTCACTATCTCCATGCATCCCTCACTTCCTTAAAATGGCTGGACCATCATTGTAAAAACACCATTGTATATAAACACCTGTACTTTGTATCTCCCACACCTCATTGTAGATTGTAAGCTTTCACCAGCAGGGGCGGCTGATTTTGCTTTAATTATTGTATTGTTAACGTTGTTACTTATGACTCGTGTTTTGAAACTGTTAAACTGTAAAGCACTGCGGAATATTATGGCGCTATATAAATAAATAATATTATTATTCTTATTATAGAGGCCCACTCAGTAGTGGTGAAGTGTGAACGCCGCAAATTGCGAGTTGACTGCGCCTGATGCAGCTGATACTCCATTACTGTTGGCTGCTGCTCACACAACCGCTCCAACATATGTAACGAGGAATTCCACCTGGTGGGTACGTCACATATAATGCGATGTTCATGAAGGTGAAATCTGCGTTGCAGAGCTGCAATCAGCGATCTGGCCATGCTGGAACGTCGCAAGTGAGCGCACTCTAGGCGGACCTTGTGCAGCAGTGCATCAAGATCCGGATAGTCCCTCAAAAAACTCTGCACGACCAAGTTGAGCACATATGACAGACATGGTATGTGAGTGAGGTTGCCAAGGCCCAGAGCTGACACCAGATTTCGGCCATTGTCACACACTACCAAGCCTGCCTGTAGATTCTCTTCCAAAAACCACACGTCGCTCTCCTGCTTTATGGCATTACAGAGCTCCTGCGCTGTGTGGCTAAGATTCCCCATGGAAATTAATTTCAGGATGGCCTGTTGACATTTGGACACGGCTGTGCTCATATCGGTCGCAACAGGTAAACGTTCACGGGTCCATGTGGAGGTAGACCGTGACGGCTCCTGCAGCGATGATTCTGAGGAACTGGAATAGGAGGAGGAATCAATGTGTACAGACTTGATTCCTGCAATCCTTGGAGTTGGCAGAACACGTACAGCGCCACTCGCAAGATCAGTACCCGGCTGCACAACATTGACCCAATGGGCAGTGAGGGAAAGGTATTGTCCCTGGCCATGGGTGTTAGAACCCTCTTGTTAGGTTTTGTTTCAGTTTGCTGGTCACATGACCTTTTTTCCCTATTTAGTCTGGCTCCGCCCTTCTGGCTTTGCTTGACTTCATTGTATTATCTACTGTTAAGCTAGCCGGGTGCTTAGGTGCCTTAATCTGTGAGTTTTGCTTGATGTTAGGATCACAAAGTATTTATTTTTCTGTTTAATTATCCATGCTACAATTTATGTTAGGAGGTGTCCACCTTTTCTCCCAGTCCCTAGATCTTGTAGGGATTACTCCCTCGCAACTATAGGTCTTCGTTCACACTAGATGAGGACTTTAGCGGGTCTGGTCGCAGGATCAGGTTCCCCGTTACATCGTAGGGATTCAGCTTAGTTGTATTGTAGGGACAGAATTCCCTTCTTTCCTTACTGGTTGTAGCAGATCATAACAATGGGTACTGGTCCACGCATCGGTGGTCAGGTGGACCTTGCTACTGAGGGCTTTTAGTAGCGCATGTTTAATTTTTCCCTCAACATGCTTTTGCAGACCAGGGACGGCTTGCCTGCTGAAATGAAATCGGCTTGGCACATTGTATTGTGGGATTGACAATGATATTCAGTTACGGAAACTGTCTGTCTCCACCAGCCTGAATCACAGCATTTCAAGGGACAGGAGTTTTGCAATGCCAGCATTCAGAGCCTGTGCTCGTGCATGGTTTGCGGAGTATGGCCGTCTTTTATCCCATGCCTGTGCTACCGCTGGCTGTTTTGTGGCCTGGGAGTGTGAGGATGACAGGGAACTTGCTGCTGTGTGTGGAATAACAGTTTGTCTCTGGACAACAGTGGCCGAGGTTCTTCCATGGCGATCCTGTGAGGAAGCATAACCAGCTGTGTGTGAGCTCGATGAAGAGGCTTCAACACAACCTGAAGATGTAGGTGCTGCTGTAGGTTGGCCTACATCTCCAGTGTGTCTTTGTAACTCAACTACGTGCTTTGTCCGCACATGTTTCCACATATTTGTGGTATTGAGGTGACTGACACTTTTAGCTATTTTTAATTTTTGATTACACAGCTTGCATTTCACATAGCAAATATCATGTGCAAGTGTGTGAAAAAAGGACCACGCAGTGCAAGTCCTGGGAGCGCACGTTTTGACTTTTGGAAGACAACTGCTCCGAACAGGTGCCAAACTGGAGGCTACAGGCAACCGAGTCTGCAGCCTAACTCTCCCTCCTGTTTGTACCATTGGGGCAATGTCTTCCTCTATCTTCCTTCTATCACTAACCATTTCTCTAGGCCTCTCCCAGCTTTCAACCAAAGTACTGGTTCTCACCCACAAAGCTCTCCACAGTGCAGCACCCCTCCTACATCTCCTCCCTCATTTCTATCTATCGGCCTAACCGACTGCTGCGCTCTGCAAACGACTTTCGACTAACCTCTGCACTAATACGTACCTCCCACTCCCGACTCCAAGACTTCTCCTGCTCTACGCCAATCCTCTGGAATGCTGTACCCCAAGAAATTAGGACTATCCACAATTTGCATGGTTTCAGGCGCTCCCTCAAAACACATTTGTTCAGAGCGGCCTATCACATTCACTAATCAAAGTCATTCTATGTATTCTGTGTAAGTGTGTGTGTGTCTCTAGCCCATTCACTATCTCCATCCCTCAGTCCCTTAAGATGGCTGGAACATCATTGTAAATGCACCATTGTATATAAACACCTATACTTTGTATCTCCCCCATCTCATTGTACATTGTAAGCTGTCACGAGCAGGGGCGACTTATTTAGCTTAAATTATTGTATTGTTAACGTTGTTACTTATGACTTGTGTTCTGAAACTGCTAAACTGTAAAGCGCTGCGGAATATGATGGCGCTATATAAATAAATATTATTATTATTCCTCTGAGCTGCTCCCACCACCTTCCTGTTCTTCATGCCATGTTGGGTATTGGACCTCATCATCTCCACTACCCTCTTCCAACACCTGCTGTTGGGTGGTCTGGCCAGCACCATGCTCAACAGAAACTGGCACCTGGGTCTCATCATCATCATCAGATGCGTTCTGCGGTGTGCTGACCATCGGCACTGTCTCACCCGCCTCTTCAGATTCAGAGAGACACAGCTGTTGCGCATCACTGCATACTCCCTCTTCTTCACATTACAGAATGCTGCTTGGCTGGGCCCCTGTTTGCAAGCCAATAGATTCTGAGAACAGAAGCAGACACTCAGCTGGCTCCTGTACAGAACTCTCTGACTGCCTGGGCAATTTGCCAGGCGGTGAAGAGACAGATGGTTGCCCAACAGTGCTGTGGTCCTGAGAGGAGGTGGAAGCAATTGAAGTCGATGCATTGGCTGAGATCCAAACAACAACGGCTTCAATTTGTTCTTCCCGCAGCAGGGGGGTACTCCGAGCTCCTACAAAAGTGCGCATAAAGGAACGCTCACGGCCCGGGGAAAACTGGTGGATGCTGTGTCACTGGGGGCCGCAGCAGCCACAGAATCCCCACGTCCTCTCCCTGAAGAAACTCCACGACCACGTGCCTTACTCCCTGCCTTCTTCATCTTGGTAGATTGATAAAGAAAGTCTGAAAAGTTATAAGGCCTAAGTGTGGTTATTCCGCAGAGACTGCAGTGAACACTGCACACAACTGTTCAGTAGGTGTGAAAGGCCCCTTTGTGTACTTCTATAGTGTTTGCAACCAATGTATTGTATACGGATGGAAGCGCGTCACACTAATAGATTTTATTTATTTGTAATAGAGTGGAGCAGCAACAATTAGAGAAAAATTTCAAGGATGTGCCAGTGACACACGCTCAGCAGACTACAACCAGCAGTGGTTGAAGAACTAACTGGAGCGTGATCTGCACTCCAAAAAGGAAAACCTCAGACTACAGTGAACACTGCACACAACTGTTCACTACCCAACGCGTCTCAGCAGGAAGGCAGTCTGTGCGTCAAAACAAAGGCGCAAGCATACATCCACGTACCCTGTTTATAAAGCTATATAAAAAAAATTATGTAGTAGTGACGCACACTTTATTGAGGTACAGTATTACATCGCCATTCACCATCTGTGGCTATGCAGTCTCATCTATATATACCTTATCTATCCGTTGTCATGCTTGCAAGTCGACAGTCAGGCATAAATAGCAATTTTCACTATGCACTATGCACTTTTTAAAGGTTATGTTTGTTAATAAACATGATTATTGCCACATATTATGAGTATTACATGATGGAAATTGTATAATTTTGTATAAACTGTTTAGTGACATTATTCAGCAAATGTAACATTTTAGTAATGTCACAGATAACTTGTAATGCTGATGATGTTTTGAAGTCAGACATTCATTGTCTATACAATAAAAATGGTGTACATACTGTTACTTATCCATCATTAATGGATTCAGATATGTACTTGTATGCTTTTATGTACAACCGTATAGCAGATTCCTTAACTAATTTATTTTGTGGTTTGCATTGCTGTTCAACATGTTAATGTATGTGTTTATGTTTGTCAATTCTTTATTTATCTAGATATTAGTTTAAATGAAATCATCATCTTATGGTAGTAAAGGTTATCTTTCTCTTGTTTGAAGTATAGACATTTAAAATTGACAGGTAACAAGGAAATTACTTGATCTAGTATTTAAACATCCTCCTTGACCCTGGGCTCCAACACCGCCAGTTGTTGCTCGGAAGTGCTGTTAGCACAGTCAACACTTGCTCCTGTGTTACTGGGGTTCAGTAACGTCAGCTGGTCCTCGGTTGTGCCATTGGCTCTTTTCCTTCTGCTGCCCCTCCGGGTTCCAGTACCGTCAGCTGGTTCTCCGCAGTGCCTTTGGCCTAGGTGCCTCCATCTCGGTATCCGAGTTCCAGCAACGTCTGCTGGTCCTTGGTAGTGCTTTGGAGCACAGGTACCTCCTGCTTAGTAACCGTGTCCCAGTAACGTCAGCTGGTCCTCGGTTGTGCCATTGGCTCTTTTCCTTCTGCTGCCCCTCCGGGTTCCAGTACCGTCAGCTGGTTCTCCACAGTGCCTTTGGCCTAGGTGCCTCCATCTCGGTATCCGAGTTCCAGCAACGTCTGCTGGTCCTTGGTAGTGCTTTGGAGCACAGGTACCTCCTGCTTAGTAACCGTGTCCCAGTAACGTCAGCTGGTCCTCGGTTGTGCCATTGGCTCTTTTCCTTCTGCTGCCCCTCCGGGTTCCAGTACCGTCAGCTGGTTCTCCGCAGTGCCTTTGGCCTAGGTGCCTCCATCTTGGTATCCGAGTTCCAGCAACGTCTGCTGGTCCTTGGTAGTGCTTTGGAGCACAGGTACCTCCTGCTTAGTAACCGTTTCCCAGTAACATCAGCTGGTACAAGATTGTGCTACAAATACAAGATACGGAACAAGAGACACAAGAACAATAAGCAGAAGATCTAAAAGCAGAAGAACATGAAGTATAAGACCAAAATGAAGAGCAAAATATATGCTCTAAATTCTAAGCAGAAGAAGACTAAGCAGTGTATGGGGGTGAGTCCGTTCCTCCTCGTGGTGCCCCTGGAAAATGCCTGCTGCTGCAGGCTAAACTGAACACGGACAAATACTGTTGTAATTTAAATCTTTTGTGACAGCAAGAACGGAAGGATGAAAAATTCATACTTTGACAGATTACAAGTACAGGATTCTCTGTCACAAATAAGAATATGATGAAGAAGATGAAGCAGAATATGAATAAGAATAATAGTTTAATAAGAAGAATATGAGTAATGTTAACAAAGATGAATAGCAAGAAGTTTAAGAAGAAGATAAAGAAGGTGAAGATGAAGAATAATTTGATGAAAAAGATGATGCTGCAGAAGATTATGAAGGAGAAAGTGTGTGAAAAGTTAAAAAGGTGAAGATGAAGAGCATGGAAGTTGTGTAATATACATATTTGCCAAAAATATAAAAAACGTTAACATTGTCAATTTCTTCGTCAATCCGAACATCTTTAAAAAAAAAATATTTATGCTATTCCATTTGATTGGGTTAAACATCTATGCCTTTAATGTCTCCTCAACCTTCCCCAATACATTCTACATTACTCTTTCTTGTTTTCCTTCATGTACAATTAACCAACAAGGCAAGAATGGGTTTTTTTTAATTTCGATATTTTGTTCCCATAGACTTACATGGGACTTCCGGTATCGATATCGGGTATCGCCGATATTTTAGTGATATCGGCGATACCATTCCGATTCCGATACTTTAGGATATCGGAAAGTATCGCTCAACTCTAGTGGCTATATTATGAACAAAAAATTTCTGAATAATTCAGAGTGAGTGGTGCCAGAGTTCAGAGTAGAAGAGGATCCTGACAAGCATTCAGATCACGAGCATAACGGCTCCACTTAAGGGTATGCATTTCCTAAGGCTCACTGGTGAGGCGTCACATTCACCTATATATTCACCGGTATATGCGTTTCTGTACTCTCCAGGTGTTCATCTTACTGACCTACTAAGAAAACATATCAGTCCTTATTCCCAATATGACGGTATGTTCCTCCTATCAGCTTTTAGCAATTTTTTGGATTGTGCTTAGATAACAGTTCCAACTATCTATATCATATATAATCATACTACCATTTTGTATAAATGAAATGCCTGTACATACTTTATTTAAAATTTTTTATGTTGTCATTTTGGTTTTCTCACATATTTCTGAAGGTTTTCTACCTGATGTACGCAATTAGCAATTGATGAAGGCTATGGATAAGCCGAAACGTTTGGCTATATACTACTGAAAACCATTTATTTGAATCACAATAAACCTATCTGTTATCACTGAGCAATAAGTTGAGTGCCTGGTTTCATTTTTTCTGTATCCTGGTTTGGGAACCTAACCTGGCACCTACTTACCCAGCGGTGCACACTTTACATTATACTACAAATATCTGGGCTACGTCGTAGGTAGAGGGGAAATAAAACCTCAAATAAATTAGGTGGAAGCGATCCAGAGCTGGCCACAGCACCTCTCAAAAAAGCAAGTCAGGGCATTTCTAGGTATTGTGGGATACTATTCGAGATTTATCCCTAATTTTGCCCTGATAGCAGCCACGCTGACAGATATTCTGAAAGGGACGAAGTCGGCCATAGCTAAGTGGTCTTCGGAAGCTGAGGCGGACTTCCATTAACTGAAACTGGTCCACTGTAAACAGCCAGTTTTGGTGGCGACCAACTTCTCCAAAGCGTTTGTGGTCCAGACGGACGCAGCAGATGTCGGGCATGGAGCAGTTTTGTCCCAGGAGATTAACGAAGAGGAACACCCTGTAATGTATCTTAGTCTGAAGCTTTCCACATGTGAGAAGAACTATTCCATAGTGGAAAAAGAATGTTTGGCCATCAAGTGGGCGTCGGACACTCTGAGGTATTACGGGTTAGGTAGAAAGTTCAGGTTAGTGTCAAACCATTCCCCACTAAGGTGGATGCGAGAGAAGAAGGGAAACAATTCCCGAGTAGGTGGCTCCTAGCCCTACACGATTTTAGTTTTCAGGTGGAGCAAAAGCCTGAGAAACAACATGGGAATGCAGATGCCCTATCAAGGATCTATTGTATGATAGCAGACGGTACCATGCCTCCAGGCTTTGGGCAGAGGGGGGTATGTAAGGTGGCAGCTGGACAGGTCATGGATGGGAAGTATGTGTCTGTCAGATGCCAAACCTTAGTGATGTAGGACCCGGAGAAGCAGGCTCCAGCACATATACTACTGAGAGGTGTTTTTATGAGCCCGGATTATGGGTTCGGGTTTTACGAGCAGCTGAAAGAGCTTGGTGGGATCAGCTGCTCACTTACTTCCAGTCCAGGTCTTGGATGGTCTGATGTGTGTTTTGCGAGGTAAGGAAGCCTTGCATGTGCTGCTCAGACCCTGCTGGAGTCTGAGAGGAAAAGACTAACATTTAATTGTCTGAGCCCATGTGTTATATGGACTTGTTATTTTCTGCTTTGCTTTGTTATAACTTTGCTTACCTGGAAGAGGCTGTTTTTTTTGCTTTGTAAACCTGACGGTTTATAGACTTCTTTTAATAAACCGCATGTTTGTTGGAACCTGTGAACTAAGTCCCGTGTGTGAACCAGCGTCTACTGCAAAGCCGATCCCTCACACAGGACACCCACCACTTTATTGGATTCGAGCATTTGTTGACCATGTTGTCATTTGAGATTTGTTGACCTTGTTTTGGGTTAAAGGAGGAGACATCTGTTAGATGGGAATAAAACGCTCATATGCCTTTGAGTATTCATGTTAGAGTAAAGCAAAAAATATTTGACAGCAATGTACTTTTTTGTCACTTTTTTTGTGCAGATTTGCATTCTTTTCTATCCTGTAGTTTTAAGTAGCAGTTAAATAATGTGCAGAACAGTAATCAGGAGTGTAACGTCTCATGTTCTTGTTCCGTCAGCACAGTTTCCAGTAGGACGCTGGTTTCCATCACTCATGCACTAGCTTTAAATGGGTTTATGGGACAGATTGTAACTATCGTTAAAGTCCCAGTCGCCCCATTACTCCATCACTTTACGCTAAATATAGGCTCCGCACCATTGTCATGACGTGAGCATGCAGCTTTATATTAAGTACACACAATGTTACGATCCCAGGGGATTCAGGTTAATGGAACTCGATCGTTGAAGACTTCGCCTTGACCAACAGGAGGATAATTAGGAAAGGAACTCAACTGCTGCAACGTCAGCAAAGTGTCTATTCCAAGAATTGATTGGAAAATTGGAAAGGAAATGTCTCCTTTTGTAAAGTGACTATAACGTGATCGCCTGCCATGAAAAGAAGGACATAGAAATTTGTAAATAAAAATGTAACATTAAAAATTGTAAAATTGCTTTAAGGGGGTCTACAAATACTGTACAGTAGTGTCCACGACACAGATGGACAAATGCACCCTCACCTGTATAGTCACGTAGCCAACATTTTTCATGTTCTAAATTATACCTGTTTACATGAGGTTAATGATAGTATATAGAGCCGGGTGATCAAGAGCAAAGTTTCATCAGCTTATGGTACAATTACCCCAAGCGGTACGCACTACCGCCTTAAGGGGTGTGCAGCGTTGTTAGGAAACAACGGTCACCCTAATGCTCTGCTGTTTATTGATACTGTATAAGCATTAGTATAATTTGTCCAAGCATGAATGATGTTGTTATGGGTCTGGAGTCAGTACATATGGTGGGAATGTACACAAGGAGGTGGTCTGCTCAATTTTCAAGGGGAGTTCTGGCCAAGGCCCTGTATACAGTGATGGGTTTGTATTAAGAAGGATTGGCCGGCAATCTGTTTTTTTTTTTTTGTTTTTTTATTTAACATGTCTGGTGTACGGCCTTTTCATATTGGGGTCATATATAACTATAGTGCAGGTTGGATGTGTTCTATATAGGTTGGACAATAGCAAAAGGTTTGTGCTTTGCATTCTTTTAATTGCTTTCAGTTATCAAGTCAGGGTAGTGGATCCCGCCAATGGGTTCACAATTGTAACAATTGTGACTAGGGGGTACTTAACTTGCTTTCACCACCACTCAGAGAAATCCTGTGAGTCCTGCCTCCCTGCCACTTTATACAAAAGCCTGTGAGTCCTGCTTCTCCACCCATCTATAGAGAAAGCCTGTGAGTCCTGAAACCTCCACACTATAGAGAAAGCCTGTGAGTCCTGCTTCTCCACCCACCTATAGAGAAAGCCTGCGTGGCCTGCTTCCTCCACCACCTATAGAGAAAGCCTGTGAGTTCTGCTTCCTCCACCCACTCTATAGAGAAAGCCTGTGAGTCCTGCTTCCTCCAGCCACCTATAGAGAAACCCTCGAGTCCTGCTTCCTCCACCCATCTATAGAGAAAGCCTGTGAGTTCTGCTTCCTCCACCCATCTATAGAGAAAGCCTGTGAGTCCTGCTTCCTCCAGCCACCTATAGAGAAAGCCTGTGAGTCCTGCTTCCTCCACCCACCTATAGAGAAAGCCTGCGTGGCCTGCTTCCTCCACCCACCTATAGAGAAAGCCTGTGAGTTCTGCTTCCTCCACCCATCTATAGAGAAAGCCTGTGAGTCCTGCTTCCTCCAGCCACTTATAGAGAAAGCCTGTGAGTCCTGCTTCCTCCACCCATCTATAGAGAAGCCTGCATGGCCTGCTTCTCCACCCACCTATAGAGAAAGCCTGTGAGTCCTGCTTCCTCCACCCACCTATAGAGAAAGCCTGTGAGTCCTGCTTCTCTACCCATCTATACAGAAAGCCTGCGTGCCTACTTCCTCCACCCATATAGAGAAATCCTGTGAGATCTGCTTCCTCCACCCATCTATAGAGAAAGCTGCGGGGCTGCTTCTCCACCCACCTATAGAGAAAGCCTGTGAGTCCTGCTTCCTCCACCCACTATAGAGAAGTATATGAGTCCTACTTCCTCCACCCACCTATAGAGAAAGCCTGTGAGTCCTGCTTCCTCCACCCACCTATAGAGAAAGCCTGTGAGTCCAGTTTCCTCCACCCACCTATAGAGAAAGCCTGTGAGTCCTGCTTCCTCCACCCACCTATAGAGAAAGCCTGTGAGTCCTGCTTCCTCCACCCACCTATAGAGAAAGTATATGAGTCCTACTTCCTCCACCCACCTATAGAGAAAGCCTGTGAGTCCTGCTTCCTCCACCCACCTATAGAGAAAGCCTGTGAGTCCAGTTTCCTCCACCCACTTATAGGGAAAGTATGTGAGTCCTGCTTTCTCCGTCAACATATAGAGATACTTTGTAAGTCTTGTTATCTCCTCCTACTCATAGAGAAAATATGTGAGTCCTGCTTCCCCACCTACTAATATAAAAGGCCTCTGAGTCCTTAATCCCCCTCCTATTAGGTATATGGGGTATACAGTTAAAATATTTTGTGATTAGCAGGTATTTGCTTTCCCCGTCCACTCAGAGAAAGCATGTGTATCCTGCTTCCCCCACCTACTCATAAAGAAAGCTGTGAGTCCTGCTTCTCCCTTGACCATTTTTTGAAAGCCTGTGAGTCCGGCTTTCCCTGCCAACTCTTACAGAAAGTCTGTGAGTCCTTCTTCTTTCCCTCACTCATGAGTCCTTTTCAGTCATAGAGATAGCATGTGAGTCTTTCTATTCCCACCTACTTATAGAGAAAACCTGTGAGTCCTTCTCTGCCCATTCATAGAGAAAATCTGTGAGTCCTTCTCAGTCATAGAGAAAGTCTGTGAATCCTGCTACTCTGACCCACTCATACAGGAATCCCATGAGACCTTCTCAGTTATCGAGAAAGCCTGTGAGTCCTGGTTCAATCACCTACTAATAGAGAAATCTGTGAGTCCCACTGCACAAGTTAGTGAAAGCTTGTGAGTCCTATTTTCCTTGCTCACTCATAGATGAAGCTTGTGCATCCTTCTCCCCCATAGGCCATTGAGAAAAGCATGTGAGTCCTGCTTTCCCTGCCCATGCCCATATACAAGGAAAGCTCCTGCATTCACTTGTCCTTCCATGGAGAACACTTGTGAGTCCTACTCCCACTGCCCACTCATGAAGAAAATGTGAACCCACTATACGAGAAGAATGTTATTCTTTTTTTAATATTTCTAAAAGTTTAACATAATGGCTTCCATTTATGAAGGAGCTGAGACAAGTATGCGAATCTGTTACGAAATAACACTGTAAATTATGATGAAACTTGTTGGCTGTTATGGACCTGTCAGATTTTTGGCCGTTTCCTGGTATTATTGATGAATGATAGTGCTGTAGACTGATCTGTAGTTGCCATCTAAAACACCAGAAACCCCAAGTGCAAATGTGAACAAAGTCTCACAGAAGTAGAGATATGTCAATCTTTGTGTTTTATTAAATTTATGCAGTAAATCAATATATATATTCTATATTTAAATCACATTTTTATTAGAAAAATAACTTATTTTTGGTGTTTATTTAATTTTCGTATTAACCTGTCCATATAAACAATACTGCACAACTGACAATTCCAATGACTGACAATTCCTGTTTTTATTGAGGCTCACTAGCACTAGTCATCTTTGCTGTATAGACTGTGAAAGAAGGAGCAGAGCCATTTCATCACCATTAGAGTTCAGATAATGGAAAATATTTCTTTGTTTTTAGACTTACACTATTTTGGAAATTGACCCTAACCAGACACTATACCATCCATAAAAACAAAAATGTGAAGAGCAGAGAGAGGGATGACCAGAATCAGACTTTGGTTAATGGAGATGACACAAGTCAGCAATCTTTCAACTAAACACATAGATGTAAAACTTAAGTCAAAGTTCTTTCCCTTACATATTAGGAAGAATTGGTGGAGGACCTATCCAGTGCCTATTGAAAAGAGTTTAACTAACATATTAAACAAGTACTTCAATCCAATTATAGAGGTAAAAAGTGAATGGAATTTAATTATTATATAGGAACCACAGTTAACGATCTTTTATCATGTCCCTAAAATCCACAAACTGCTTCAGAACCAACCTGGCTGGCTGTTAATATTGAGAATTGAGTCCCTCATACCATATTCTCACATTTTATTCATCTACATTTGAAACAATTACTAAGGTTCATAAAAAAATATTTAGACTTGAGAGTCCTCAGTGGTTGATACCTTTTAATGGCTAACTGAAAAGATGGTAACAAATTGCAAGCTTTCGAGACTACTCAGGTCTCTTCATCAGGCAAAGACTAAAACAAAAACTGAAGAATCACATATTTAGTTCATAAGTAATTCATGAGTTACAAATGATTCCATAACAGGAAGGTTTTTTTTATTAAGAATACTTCATGTGGCAGTTTTCTATGCAAATATTTTCCACTAGCTGTTTCCAGCCAGCTAACGCTCGGCACACTCATTTTGGCTCATTTTGTTTGGGAGAATGCGGATGCAATTAAATGTACGTTTACCTTGGTTGAAGTGGTTGAATTACATAGAAAGGAAGTGCTGTGTGTGGTAATGTGTGGGGACGGAGCCTCGTGTGGTAATGTGGGGGGGCGGAGCCTCGAGTGGTAATGTGGGGGGGACGGAGCCTCGAGTGGTAATGTGTGGGGACGGAGCCTCGTGTGGTAATGTGTGGGGACAGAGCCTCGTGTGGTAATGTGTGGAGGTAGAGCCTCGTGTGGTAATGTGGGGGGACGGAGCCTCGTGTGGTAATGTGTGGGGACAGAGCCTCGTGTGGTAATGTGGGGGGGCGGAGCCTCGTGTGATAATGTGTGGGGACGGAGCCTCGTGTGGTAATGTGTGGAGGTAGAGCCTCGTGTGGTAATGTGTTGGGACGGAGCCTCGTGTGGTAATGTGTTGGGACGGAGCCTCGTGTGGTAATGTGTTGGGACGGAGCCTCGTGTGGTAATGTGTTGGGACGGAGCCTCGTGTGGTAATGTGTGGAGGTAGAGCCTCGTGTGGTAATGTGTTGGGACGGAGCCTCGTGTGGTAATGTGTTGGACGGAGCCTCGTGTGGTAATGTGTTGGGACGGAGCCTCGTGTGGTAATGTGTTGGGACGGAGCCTCGTGTGGTAATGTGTTGGGACAGAGCCTTGTGTGGTAATGTGGGGGGACGGAGCCTTGTGTGGTAATGTGTTGGGACGGAGCCTCGTGTGGTAATATGTTGGGATGGAGCCTCGTGTGGTAATGTGGGGGACGGAGCCTCGTGTGGTAATGTGTGGGGACGGAGCCTCGTGTGGTAATGTGTTGGGACGGAGCCTCGTGTGGTAATGTGTGGTGACGGAGCCTCGTGTGGTAATGTGGGGGGGCGGAGCCTCATGTGGTAATGTGTGGGGACGGAGCCTTGTGTGGTAATGTGTGGAGGTAGAGCCTCGTGTGGTAATGTGTTGGGACGGAGCCTCGTGTGGTAATGTGGGGGGGGCGGAGCCTCGAGTGGTAATGTGGGGGGGACGGAGCCTCGAGTGGTAATGTGTGGGGACGGAGCCTCGTGTGGTAATGTGTGGGGACAGAGCCTCGTGTGGTAATGTGTGGAGGTAGAGCCTCGTGTGGTAATGTGGGGGGACGGAGCCTCGTGTGGTAATGTGTGGGGACAGAGCCTCGTGTGGTAATGTGGGGGGGCGGAGCCTCGTGTGATAATGTGTGGGGACGGAGCCTCGTGTGGTAATGTGTGGAGGTAGAGCCTCGTGTGGTAATGTGTTGGGACGGAGCCTCGTGTGGTAATGTGTTGGGACGGAGCCTCGTGTGGTAATGTGTTGGGACGGAGCCTCGTGTGGTAATGTGTGGAGGTAGAGCCTCGTGTGGTAATGTGTTGGGACGGAGCCTCGTGTGGTAATGTGTTGGGACGGAGCCTCGTGTGGTAATGTGTTGGGACGGAGCCTCGTGTGGTAATGTGTTGGGACGGAGCCTCGTGTGGTAATGTGTTGGGACAGAGCCTTGTGTGGTAATGTGGGGGGACGGAGCCTTGTGTGGTAATGTGTTGGGACGGAGCCTCGTGTGGTAATATGTTGGGATGGAGCCTCGTGTGGTAATGTGGGGGGACGGAGCCTCGTGTGGTAATGTGTGGGGACGGAGCCTCGTGTGGTAATGTGTTGGGACGGAGCCTCGTGTGGTAATGTGTGGTGACGGAGCCTCGTGTGGTAATGTGGGGGGCGGAGCCTCGTGTGGTAATGTGTGGGGACGGAGCCTTGTGTGGTAATGTGTTGGGACAGAACCTCGTGTGGTAATGTGTGGAGGTAGAGCCTCGTGTGGTAATGTGTGGGGACGGAGCCTCATGTGGTAATGTGTGGGGACGGAGCCTCGTGTGGTAATGTGTGGGGACGGAGCCTCGTGTGGTAATGTGTGGGGACGGAGCCTCGTGTGGTAATGTGTGGGGACGGAGCCTCGTGTGGTAATGTGTGGGGCGGAGCCTCGTATGGTAATGTGTGGGGCGGAGCCTCGTGTGGTCATGTGTGGGGACGGAGCCTTGTGTGGTCATGTGTGGGACGGAGCTCGTGTGGTAATGTGTGGGGACGGAGCCTCGTGTGGTAATGTGTGGGGACCGAGCCTCGTGTGTTAATGTGGGGGATCGGAGCCTCATGTGGCAATGTGTGGGGACGGAGCCTCGTGTGTTAATGTGTGGGGACGGAGCCTCGTGTGGTAATGTGTGGGGACAGAGCCTCGTGTGGTAATGTGTGTGGGGACGGAGCCTCGTGTGGTAATGTGTGGGGACGGAGCCTCATGTGGTAATGTGGGGGGACATAGCCTCGTGTGGTAATGTGTGGGGACAGAGCCTCATGTGGTAATGTGTGGGGACGGAGCCTCGTCTGTTAATGTGTGAGAACGGAGCCTCATGTGGTAATGTGTGGGGACGGAGCCTCATGTGGTAATGTGTGGGGACGGAGCCTCGTGTGGTAATGTGTGGGGACGGAGCCTCGTGTGGTAATGTGTGGGGACGGAGCCTCGTGTGGTAATGTGTGGGGACGGAGCCTCGTGTGGTAATGTGTGGGGACGGAGCCTCGTGAGGTAATGTGTGGGGACGGAGCCTCGTGAGGTAATGTGTGGGAACGGAGCCTCGTGTGGTAATGTGTGGGGATGGAGCCTCGTGTGGTAATGTGTGGGGATGGAGCCTCGTGTGGTAATGTGTGGGACAGAGCCTCGTGTGGTAATGTGTGGGGACAGAGCCTCGTGTGGTAATGTGTGGGGACGGAGCCTCATGTGGTAATGTGTGGGGACGGAGCCTCGTGAGGTAATGTGTGGGGATGGAGCCTCGTGTGGTAATGTGTGGGGACAGAGCCTCGTGTGGTAATGTAGGGGGACGGAGCATCGTGTGTTAATGTGGGGAACGGAGCCTCGTGTGGTAATGTGTGGGGACAGAGCCTCATGTGGTAATGTGTGGGAACGAAGCCTCGTGTGGTAATGTGGGGGACGGAGCCTCGTGTGATAATGTGTGGGGACGAAGCCTCGTGTGGTAATGTGGGAGGACGGAGCCTCGTGTAGTAATATGGGGGGGGGATTATGTGGTAATGTGGTGGGGGCGGGATTATGTGTAGTAATGTGGTGGAGGGCAGGATTATGTGTGGTAATGTAGTGGGGGGGCGGGATTATGTGTGGTGATGGTGGGGGGTGGAATTATATGTGGTAATGTGGTGGGAGGCGGGATTATGTGTGGTGATGTGATGGGCGGGATTATGTGTGGTAATGTGATGGGGCGGGATTATGTGTGGTAATGTGGTGGAGGGGCGGGATTATGTGTGGTAATGTGGCGGGGAGCAGGATTATGTGTGGTGATGTGGTGGGGGGGCGGATTATGTGTGGTAATGTGATGGGGGCGGGATTATATGTGGTAATGTGGTGGGGGCGGGATTATGTGTGGTAATGTGGTGGCGGGGCAGGATTATGTGTGGTAATGTGGTGGGGGGGCGGGATTATGTGTGGTAATGTGGTGGGGGGTGGGATTATGTGTGGTGATGTTGTGGGGGGCCAGGATTATGTGTGGTGATGTGGTGGGGGGGCGGGATTGTGTGTGGTGATGTGGTGGAGGGGCCGGATTGTGTGTGGTAATGTGGTGGTGGGCGGGATTATGAGCGGTAATGTGGTGGGGGGTGGATTATGAGCGGTAATGGTGGGGGGCGGGATTATGAGCGGTAATGTGTTGGGGGCAGAATAAGAGCGGTAATGCGGTGGGGGGCGGAATTATGAGCAGTAATGTGGTGGGGGGCGGGATTATGAGCAGTAATGTGGTGGGGTGGGATTATGAGCGGTAAGTGTGGGGGGGAGGGATTATGTGTGGTAATGTGATGGGGCGGGATTATGTGTGGTAATGTGGTGGGGGGGCCGGGATTATGTGTGGTGATGTGGTGGGGGGCGGGATTGTGTGTGGTGATGTGGTGGGGGGCGGGATTGTGTGTGGTAATGTGGTGGGGGGCGGGATTATGAGCGGTAATATGGTGGGGGGTGGGATTATATGTGGTGTGGGGCAGGATTATGTGTGGCGATGTGGTGGGGGGTGGGATTATGAGCAGTAATGTGGTGGGGGGCGGGATTATAGTGTGGTAATGTGTTGGGGCGGGATTGTGTGTGGTGATCATAGAATCATAGAATCATAGAATCATAGAATGGTAGAGTTGGAAGGGACCTCCTGGGCCTTCTGGTCCAACCCCCTGCTCAAAGCAGGATTCTCTAAATCATCCCAGACAGATGTCTATCCAGCCTCTGTTTGAAGACTTCCATTGAAGGAGAACTCACCACCTCTTGTGGCAGCCTGTTCCACTCATTGATCACCCTAACTGTCAAAAAGTTTTTTCTAATATCTAGTTGATGTAGTGGGGGGTGGAATTATGTGTGGTGAGGTGGTGAGGGGGTGGGATTGTGTGTGGTGATGTGGTGGGGGCGGAATTGTGTGTGGCAATGTGGTGGTGGGGCGGGATTGTGTGTGGTAATGTGGGGGCGGGATTATGTGTGGTAATGTGGTGGGGGGCAGCATTGTGTGTGGTGATGTGGGGGTGGGATTGTGTGTGGTAATGTGGTGGGGGCGGGATTGTGTGTGGCAATGTGGTGGGGGGGCGGGATTGTGTGTGGTAATGTGGTGCGGGCGGGATTGTGTGTGGTAATATGGTGGGGGCGGATTATGTGTGGTAATGTGGTGGAGGGGCAGAGCTACTGTGCAGGGGCGGGATTAGCGAGTAATCACGATGCCTCTTATATAGGGCAGCACGGTGGCTCAGTGGATAGCGCACTGCAGCCTTGCAGCGCTGGAGTCCTGGGTTCAAATCCCACCAAGGTCAACATCTGCAAGGAGTTTGCATGTTCTCCCCGTGTTTGCGTGGGTTTCCTCTGGGTACTCTGGTTTCCTCCCACACTCCAAAAACATACAGATAGGGAATCTAGATTGTGAGCCCCATCAGGGACAGCGACGATAATGTGTGCAAACTGTAAAGCGCTGTGGAATATGTTAGTGCTATATAAAAATAAAGATTATTATTATTATATAGATGAGCTACTTTTTGAGTCACTTTCTAAAAAGAGATGATAGTCTCCCAGAAGGAAACAGAAATTTTATTTTGGAAGGTATGATACGTATTTTGAAGCATAAGCCTCTTTGATTCAAGACTTGTATTTATAGACAAATGCATGGGACCGCAATGGGTGCTCAGTTCACCCCAAGAGTTGCAAATTTATTTATAAGGCATCTGAAGTTGTCATGCATTATGAATGAACCTAGTATGTCAATACGGTTGTTTATTATAGATGCTTTTTTGATGACTTATTAATAATGTAGCATGGCTCAGAGTCTGAACTAATTGATTTTATTTCAGAAATAAATAATAATAATTGGGGTATTAGTCTCACTCAAAATGTATCAGCAAAGAAGGTATAATTTTTATACCTAATAGTTTTCCATGATGAAATGCATTTATTAACAAAATCACTTTTAAAAAGTGTTGATATCAATAGTTATATTGATAGTAAGAACAGCACTACTGTCTAAAAAAATATTCCAGTTAATTAATTTCAGTGAATTTGCAAAAATTTTACCAATGTCTAAGATTTTGACAAACAACGAATTGCATTTTAGAGAAAAAGTATCCATGCACATTGACTGGGGAGCTCTAAAGTGAGCAAAAACATACCTGATAACAATTTGATCCAGGAACAAATGGGGAGAAACAGATTAAAAATATGCATGTAGTTTCATTACCAGAAGTAGTAGTTGTGGTCAAAAGTTTTGAGATTGACACAGATTTTGGTTTTCACAGAGTTCGCTGTTTCATATTTTATAGTGGTAATTTGCATTAACTCTTGATTGTTGTGAAGATGACATTTTTCTTTGCCATGCAATGTCATTCTTTCCTATGAAGATTAACTTAATCACATATGAGAAGAACCAATTTGTGTCCTTTTCTGTGTAATCTCGTTTTTATCGGCCAGCGCTTGATTTTCTTCTCTGACTGTCTTCGTACACTGTAAAATAGAGACATTTTTATAAATATTCACATAATTCAGAGACATTTGGCAGACAGCTGCCAAAAGGGTCAATCCCAGAGGATTGAAAAGGGCAAGGAATCTCCCATTACAAGCTTCACCCTGGAAATACAAGCCATCATGAACTGGTTATAAGTATAAATTACTGGAGAATTAGGTCTCGGGGTCTTATATAAATATAAATTATAGCTGGATTCATGCGAACTAGTCTAGAAGAATGACCAGAGGATCCAGGAGCCCCATTACTGTATGTGTATATATCCAGTGATACTTTATACATGCACTGGTTTTCATACTGGGGCCGGAGGGTGACAGTGAGACTTGTCCTGGTCACATTGCAGAAGGAGAGGGGATAAACCCTAGATCTCCTGTGAGGCTTCATTTACATTTGATGCTGCCACTGGCAATAGGACTGAGTACACCCCTTAACCATTAGTGTGCAGAAAAGAGCAGTGGCATCCAAGCATTCAGATATGCACATGTAAGGAGGTGACGGGGAGCCTCACGTGCCTTCTCTCTCGGTAAGTGTTCGCACGATCGCATGCGGCACCTTTTGGTGTATTAATGTTTATACTGTGATGTCATGTACTATGTGTTGCTGTATTGTGTACATAATGTGTAATGCATAGAATTAGGGTTAAGATAGGATCTTAGAAAACATAGAGCCATAGGGGTTAGAGTAGAGGGGGCATTATAGAGTTAAGTGATAGAATAGCATAGAGTGATAATAGAGTACAGGCAGCACAGGGAGGAAAGTATAGTCAGGATACTTCCTGGTTAGAGGCAGAGCCCGGTCAGCCTGCCCAAGGGCAGGACGCATGCAGTATAGTGGACAGTTGTAAGCCGTGAGGATAAGTCTGCGGATGGCAGTAAGGGGCCCCAGGCTGGAAAATAATGCAGACGGGCACCAGCTCAGCAGAACCATCCCCGGGAAGGATTCAGGGTCTAAGACCTGGGCGGGAGTCGTTAGGATGGCACTCCTGGCACCTTTCCCGTTTGGAACTGGACAAGAGGCGTTCAGGAATTCCAGAGGTCCACCAAGAACTGAACTCCAAGGATGTGAAGCATATGCTGAATCTTGGAGTCATTGAGGAATCTAAGTGCAGGAGGTCTAAACCAATTGTCCCTGTTCAAAAACCTGATGGAGAATGGAGATTCTGTAACGATTATCAGAAGCTGAACGAAGTCTCCAAGTTTGACACATTTTCAATGCTACGTGTCGATGAGCTGATCGAGAGACTATGGCTGGCAAGGTACATAAACACCTTGGTTTTAAAAATAGGGATATTGGCAAATCACCATGTCACAAGAAGCCAAGGAGAAGACGGCTTTCTCTACACCCGATGGTTGCTTCCTATATGTCCGGATACCATTCAGACTGTAGGGAGTTCTGTAGCGTCGGCGTCCCGGCCCTCTGCCAGGCAGGGACGCCGTTCCCCTTACCGGCGCTCTGCGTCCTCGGCGCCCCCGGCGTCCTCGGCGCCCCCTGCGTCCTCCTTCCGCCCTGCTGGGCCCGCGCGCTCCTTCCCTGCTGCTGGACTTAGGGCGCGCGCCCGCACCCTCCCCCGCTCTTAAAGGAGCCGCGCACATTTTTCAAATTAGTCTCCGGCCAATGCCGGAGGACTCCACCCTATATTAAGGGCTTCCTCCTTTATGGAGGTGCCCGAGCAATGTTGTTGTTGCACTGTATAACTCTGCTTCAGCCCTCAGCTCCTGCTTCCAGTTGCCTGCCTGTTACCTGTCTGTTTGCTGTCTGCCATCTGACTGCAGCCCTCCCCGGAGGTTCGGACATCACCTGCAGTGATCCCCGGCTATTACAGAGACTCTTGCCTGCTCACTTGGGAGCGATCATCTGCCATCCGACTGCAGCTCTATCCGAAGGTTCGGACTTCATCAGCAGTGATCACCGGCTACTCCAGAGACTCTTGCCTGCTCACTTGGGAGCGATCATCTGCCATCCGACTGCAGCTTTATCCGAAGGTTCGGACATCTCCAGCAGTGATCACCGGCTACTCCAGAGACTCCTGCCTGCTCGCTTGGGAGCGATCATCTGCCATCGGACTGCAGCCTACCAGGAGGCTCCAACATCTCAGGTCGTATAAGCCTGTATATCCAGAGACTGCCCTGGTCACTTGCCGTGACAACCTGCCTACCCAGAGACTGCCCTGGTCACTTGCCGTGACAACCTGCCTACCCAGAGACTGCCCTGGTCACTTGCCGTGACAACCTGCCTACCCAGAGACTGCCCTGGTCACTTGCCGTGACAACCTGCCTACCCAGAGACTGCCCTGGTCACTTGCCGTGACAACCTGCCTACCCAGAGACTGCCCTGGTCACTTGCCGTGACAACCTGCCTACCCAGAGACTGCCCTGGTCACTTCCCGTGAATTCCTGTCCGTTTCCCCGGCGCCACCTGCTCTCTTACAAGTATACTGTCTTGTATAATAAAGCTCAGTGGTTTCACCTATCAGTCCCGTTACAGTTTGCTCGGGCCATGGAACCCGGTGGCACCCAAACCCCTTCACTCCCGGAATTGTGTCATGAACTATCTCGCCAGAGGTCGCAACAGGAGGCCATCCTGGGTCACCTGCGGAACGTCAATTCCCGCCTGGACACTCTGAATTCATCACCAGCAACCACCGCTGGAGCCATGACTCACAATCCGGCAGCCTCGCTGCTTCCCAATTCCGTGGTTTCCATTCCCGAACCCCGACTTTCAGCTCCTCCTAGGTTTGGAGGCGATCCTGCTCTGGCTCGTGGTTTCATTAACCAGTGCACCCTGCATTTCGAACTCCTGGCACACCAGTTTAACTCTGACCGGGCCAAAATTGCCTTCATCATGTCCCATCTCACCGGAAAGGCTCTGGCCTGGCTTAATCCTCTCTGGGAGAGAGAAGATCCTCTGGTATCTGACCTGCCTGCTTTTCTCTCGGCCTTCTGGAAGGTATTCGACGAACCTGGACGGAAGACCTCCTCTGCATCATCTCTGTTGCGTCTCCGTCAGGAGAGTCTCACCGTTGGTCAATATGCCATACGGTTCCGTACTCTAGCCTCAGAGTTGGCTTGGGACAATAACGCCCTGATTTCGGTCTTCTGGGAGGGTCTGTCCTGCCGTATTAAAGATGAACTTGCCGGTCGGGACATTCCAACCTCCCTTGATGATTTAATAAATCTTGCCAATCGAATTGATCTACGGTTCCAGGAACGTGCCAAAGAGGTCACCCGTGAGAGAGGGTTTCCTCGTCTTGCACCCTCGTTTCAGAGACCTATAACCCCTTCCGTTTCTCCCCAGATGCACACTGCTGAGCCTATGCAGGTCGACCAGACCAAGATGGTCAAAGCCCGTCAGGACTCACGCCGTGCCGAGAGGAGTTGCTTCTACTGTGGCAGTAAGGAGCACTGGATCCGTACCTGTCCGGAGAGGTCGGGAAACGCCTGTGTCTAGGTTCGCTCGGAGAGGTCCACCTAGACTAGAATAAATCCTCTTCATTTCTGCTGCTGTCTGTCTCTATTCTCATCGGTAAGAACCGTTACTTCGAACTGGCCCAACTTGATTCTGGAGCAGCTGGGAATCTTGTTTCACAGGCTCTAGTAGAGAAGTATCGCATTCCCACCAAACCTCTGGTTGAACCAGTATCTGTTGCTGCTGTGGATGGGGGTCTCCTACCTCGTCCCATCCAACTTATCACCGAAGCCATAACCCTGCAGGTGGGAATGTTGCATTCTGAGAGCATCTCGTTTCATGTTTTACCTGGACTCTCTCATGCTTTCTTACTAGGTCTGCCTTGGCTCCAAAAACATGCACCCGTGCTCGACTGGCAGAATGGAGAGATTCTTCGCTGGGGACAGGACTGTCATAAAACGTGTCTGGTGCCTGTCCATCCCGTCCGTTCTTCTCCTACACCTGCTAATCTACCTGGACTCCCGATTCCATATTGGTCATTCGCTGATGTCTTTAATAAAAAGGAAGCAGAGACATTACCCCGCATAGACCATATGATTGCCCGATCGACCTGCTACCCAGTACTACGCCTCCCCGTGGGCGTATTTACCCATTGTCCGCTGCAGAGACTAGGTCGATGTCAGAATATATCGAGGAGAATTTAGCGAAAGGATTCATCCGGAAATCTACCTCCCCTGCGGGAGCAGGTTTCTTTTTTGTAAAAAAAAGACGGCTCTCTCTGTCCCTGTATTGACTACAGAGGCCTAAATTTGATCACGGTGAAGAATAAGTACCCTCTTCCGCTCATTCCGGAGTTGTTTGATCGTCTTAGAGGGGCTAGAGTCTTCACTAAACTGGATCTTCGTGGAGCATACAACCTGGTTCGTATCCGTCGAGGAGATGAATGGAAGACGGCATTCAACACCCGGGATGGCCACTACGAGTATCTGGTTATGCCCTTTGGTCTCTGTAATGCTCCAGCAGTCTTTCAGGAGTTGGTCAATGACATCTTCCGGGACCTCCTCTACTCCTGCGTTGTGGTGTACCTTGACGACATCTTGGTCTTCTCTCCGGATCTCCAGTCTCACCGGAGGGATGTTCGTCAGGTTCTGCTCAGGCTCAGGCAGAATCACCTCTTCGCCAAATATGAGAAGTGCCTCTTTGAGCAGACCTCGCTTCCGTTTCTGGGCTACATTATCTCTCAGACAGGCCTACGAATGGATCCGGAGAAACTGTCTGCCATCGAGAAGTGGCCCCGACCAGAGGGGTTGAAGGCCATTCAGCGGTTCCTGGGATTCGCTAACTATTACCGTCTCTTCATACCGCACTTCTCTTCCAGGACTGCTCCAATCTCAGCGCTCACCCGCAAGGATGCTAACCCCAAACAGTGGACGCCCGAAGCAGAGGAGGCCTTTCTTTCCTTGAAACAAGCCTTCTCTTCCGCTCCAGTGCTGCATCGCCCGGACGGCAACAAGCAGTTCTTCCTGGAGGTGGACGCTTCCTCTGCTGGAGCCGGAGCGGTACTTACTCAAAAATCTTCATCCGGGAAGATGGTTTCCTGTGGTTTCTTCTCCAAACTCTTCTCCTCCTCCGAGCGCAACTACTCCATAGGAGATCGAGAGTTATTGGCCATTAAGTTGGCATTGGAGGAGTGGCGTTACCTACTCGAGGGGGCTCTTCATCCGGTAATCATCTACACGGACCACAAAAATCTGTCCTACCTTCAGCATGCTCAGAGACTTAACCCTCGCCAAGCCCGGTGGTCCTTGTTTTTTGCCCGTTTTGATTTTCTTTTGCATTTTCGCCCGGCTGACAAAAACATCAAGGCGGATGCCTTGTCCCGGTCCTTCCTGGTGTCGGATCTCGAAGATGAGCCTAAACATATCATCGATCCGCCAGAGTGATGCAGGTGGCTCCCGTGAGTCTAAATCGTCTCCCTCCTGGTAAGACGTTCGTATCAGAGACTGATCGGAAGAGAATTCTACATTGGGGTCATTCGTCTAAACTCGCTGGCCACGCTGGTCAGAAAAAGACCCTCCAACTCATTACCCGGAATTATTGGTGGCCTACCCTGCACAAAGACGTAATAGACTTTGTTTCTGCCTGTGTCTCCTGTGCCCGCAACAAGGTTCCGAGACACCTGCCTGCCGGCCGTCTTCTTCCGCTTCCTGTACCCGCTGCTCCCTGGCAACATATAGCCATGGACTTCATTACGGATCTGCCCGTCTCTGCCGGTTGTACGGTCATTTGGGTGGTCGCTGACCGCTTTTCCAAGATGGCTCACTTCATTCCTCTGCCAGGTCTTCCGTCTGCACCCGAGTTGGCTAAAGACTTTATCCGCCACATCTTCCGTCTCCATGGTTTGCCTCGTCACATTGTGTCGGATCGTGGGGTACAGTTCACCTCACGTTTCTGGAGAGCTACTTGTAAGTTACTAGACGTCACCTTGGATTTCTCCTCCGCTTACCATCCACAGTCCAATGGACAAGTTGAGCGAATAAATCAGAATCTGACCAGCTATCTCCGACACTTCGTTAATGCTCATCATTCTGATTGGGTGGAGCTCCTGCCTTGGGCCAAATTCTCTTACAATAATCACGAGAGCGAATCGTCCACCAAGTCTCCGTTTTTTATAGTCTTCGGTCAGCACCCTCGGATTCCTGTCCCCGTTTCCATCTCTGTGAACAATCCAGCTGCGGAATCTCTGGTTAGAGAATTCTCCTCCATCTGGGAGAGTACCCGGTCCGCACTCATTCAGTCATCCGAGCGCATGAAAAGACATGCTGACAAGAAACGTCTGGATCCTCCTCAATTCCGTCCTGGGGACAAAGTCTGGCTTTCGTCCAAATATGTTCGGCTCAAAATTCCTTCCTACAAGTTAGGTCCTCGGTTTATCGGTCCTTTTGAGGTCATCAGGCAGATCAACCCAGTGTCCTATAAATTGAAACTCCCGGCCAATTTGCGAATTCCTAACTCTTTTCATGTGTCTCTCCTCAAACCTGTGGTATTTAACTCTTTTTTCAAGTCTACAGGTACACCTCCTGCTCCAGTGTCTGCTGATGATGAATTTGAGGTAGAGAACATTCTGGCCACAAAAAGGGTAGGAAGAAAGACTTATTTTTTGGTGGATTGGAGGGGGTTTGGTCCTGAGGAGAGAACCTGGGAGCCTCGGGAGAACATCCATGCCCCTCTCATCCTAGCTAAATTTCTTTCTGGCCTAAAAAGGGGGGGGCCTAGAGGGGGGGTACTGTAGCGTCGGCGTCCCGGCCCTCTGCCAGGCAGGGACGCCGTTCCCCTTACCGGCGCTCTGCGTCCTCGGCGCCCCCGGCGTCCTCGGCGCCCCCTGCGTCCTCGGCGTCCTCCTTCCGCCCTGCTGGGCCCGCGCGCTCCTTCCCTGCTGCTGGACTTAGGGCGCGCGCCCGCACCCTCCCCCGCTCTTAAAGGAGCCGCGCACATTTTTCAAATTAGTCTCCGGCCAATGCCGGAGGACTCCACCCTATATTAAGGGCTTCCTCCTTTATGGAGGTGCCCGAGCAATGTTGTTGTTGCACTGTATAACTCTGCTTCAGCCCTCAGCTCCTGCTTCCAGTTGCCTGCCTGTTACCTGTCTGTTTGCTGTCTGCCATCTGACTGCAGCCCTCCCCGGAGGTTCGGACTTCACCTGCAGTGATCCCCGGCTATTACAGAGACTCTTGCCTGCTCACTTGGGAGCGATCATCTGCCATCCGACTGCAGCTCTATCCGAAGGTTCGGACTTCATCAGCAGTGATCACCGGCTACTCCAGAGACTCTTGCCTGCTCACTTGGGAGCGATCATCTGCCATCCGACTGCAGCTTTATCCGAAGGTTCGGACATCTCCAGCAGTGATCACCGGCTACTCCAGAGACTCCTGCCTGCTCGCTTGGGAGCGATCATCTGCCATCGGACTGCAGCGTACCAGGAGGCTCCAACATCTCAGGTCGTATAAGCCTGTATATCCAGAGACTGCCCTGGTCACTTGCCGTGACAACCTGCCTACCCAGAGACTGCCCTGGTCACTTGCCGTGACAACCTGCCTACCCAGAGACTGCCCTGGTCACTTGCCGTGACAACCTGCCTACCCAGAGACTGCCCTGGTCACTTGCCGTGACAACCTGCCTACCCAGAGACTGCCCTGGTCACTTGCCGTGACAACCTGCCTACCCAGAGACTACCCTGGTCACTTGCCGTGACAACCTGCCTACCAGAGACTGCCCTGGTCACTTCCCGTGAATTCCTGTCCGTATTCCCGGGCGCCACCTGCTCTCTTACAAGTATACTGTCTTGTATAATAAAGCTCAGTGGTTTCACCTATCAGACCCGTTACAAGTTCCAGCCACCTTCCAGAGGGCCATGAACCGGATCCTTGAACCCCATAAGAATGATGCTGTGGCATACCTGAACAATATCGTAATCTACAGCCCAGATTCGGGAAGTCATCTGGGAAAGATCCAGAAGTTGTTTGATGCACTCAGGAAGGCGGGGTTCTCTATAAATCCCAAAAAAGTGCAATGGGGAAAGAGGAGGCCAAATATCTTCGATATTTAATAGCTAGAGGCAAAATCAAACCCCAGATCAATAAAGTGGATGCAATCCCGAACTGTCAGAAATCACTCTCAAAAAAGGAAGTTAGGGCCTTTCTGGGAATCGTGGGGTACAAGAGGTTCAAAGTCCAGGCCAAGAAGGAAAAAATAGGTGGCACTCCATGATGCAGTAAAACAACCCTTTATTCATTGCAAGTAGTACATAGATGCAGGGGAGCAGGTGCAGTGGAGGACGACTGTAAGGTTCTATGTATATATTCCTGAAACTCAGTTTGTTCGTCAGCCATTTTACTTTCTGTCTTGCTGCAGCTATCTTGCCCTCAGTCAAAATGGAGTTTCCAGCTTGCATGTTCCCGCCCTGATTCTCTCCTTTGCTTCTTAAGCAGCCACAGCTGAGCAATCAGTGCTTCAGAATCTAGCCTGCAGTGAACCTGTGACTTGACTCCTGTAAGCCTTGGACCTTGTACTCCAGCTATTCCTACTGAGGAACTCTGAAGCACTTGTGGACTCTGAACCCTGCTCTTTGAAAGACCCACGTTTGCATGGACTTACGCACAAGACGCTATATGAACTGTACTACATACATTACAAGATTCTGAAGCCAAAACGTTAGTGTCTGCTGGGTCTGGAAGGCTGTGTCTGCTGTACTGTGGATATCAGACGTCCGGTTGTACTTTCTGTGATGACAGTGGTTGTGACTTCTCACAACCATTCCAGGTGAGCAATTCCCTTAAGTTTTTTCTTTTTGCAGTGTTACCACAGGTAAACACTATTGTTTTTTTTTTTTTCCTTTCTTTTCTCTTTTTTGTCTGCTGTAACTCTGGATATCAGATGTCTGGTTGAAACTTTCTGTGATGATAGTGGTTGTGACTTCTCACAACCATTCCAGGTGAGCAGTTCCCTTAATTTTTTTTTCTCTCTGCAGTGTTGCCACAGGTGAACACTATTGTTTTTTTTTTCTCTCCTCTTCTTCCAGTAATCCTGTCTTAAAAGATCTGGAAAATGGAGGCCCGCATAAAGGAACTTTGCGGAGTGACTGATAATATCCTTGCAGATTTGCAGAATATAAAGACCCGTTTTACAAATCTACAGGACCTCAATAATCACAATTTGCAAGTGGTTGGACAGACTACCCAGGATTTGCGAGCCAGGATTGAGGTTCTAGAGGGGCGAGTCCAGGCTCCTGCCGTAGCCCCGAGTGCTGGGATTCCCAAGTTGCCCCCTTTTCGTTTTGGCGGTGAACGTGAGAAATTCAGGGGATTTATTAATCAATGCAATCTTTTTTTTTCTGCACATGCTTCACAATTTCCCACTGAACGATCTAAGGTGCTTACTATAATTATGTTGCTTACCAACAAGGCTTTAATGTGGGCAAACCCTCTGATTGAGACTGAGGATGATTGTTTGAATCACCTTGATGATTTTATTTCAGCCATGGGGCAGGTGTTTGATGACCCCAATCGAGGTGCAACAGCTGAAGCAGCCATGTTAGCTTTGCGCCAAGGTAAGCACTCGGTAGCTGAATATGCCTTGGATTTCAGGAGATGGGCCCTTGATACCACCTGGGACAGTTCCGCCAAAAAATCTATTTTTCGAAAGGGGTTATCTCCACTGATTAAGGATGAACTTGCTCGTGCCGACCCTCCCACTGCGTTAGGTGACTTTATTAACTACTGCATCCGTATTGATACTCGTCTGACTGAACGCAGGCAAGAGAGATGGTTCGAAAGCAATCGTACTAACCTTTTCCTACCTTCCTCTCCAGCTAAGGAACCTTTGAGTAGGATTACACGGGAACCTGAACCTGAACCCATGCAGGTAGACTCTTTACAACTACGGGTTAGTGATGCACGCAAGGAACATCGTTTTAAGGAGAATCTATGTTTCTATTGTGGTAAGTCAGGGCACTTCATTATAAACTGCCCCAGCCGTTCTCGTAAGACTACTGCAGCACTCATTCATTGTGAGTGTTGCGAGAGGGGATCTGTCAGGTCCGAGCCTCAGGCGCCAGAGAGATCTGCAGCAACAGATCTTGATTTCTCTGACTTAAACTCCGTTACCTCTGAGGACGTTGACTGTGTAAACGCTGCCATTTTTCAAGTTTCCTCAGCGGTGTCCCAGCTGAGTTGTAAGAAAAACAATTCTCATTGCTTTCTTTCCATCAAACTCTGGGTTGACTCAGCTTGGGTGTCTAGCTCTGCTATGATCGACTCAGGGGCAAGTGGAAATTTTATGGATGTCTCCTTTGCTCTGAAACAGGGAATACGTTCAGTGAAGAAGGCTACTCCAGTACAGATGGAAACTGTGGATGGCTCCCTGCTGACCTCTGGACCAGTGGATCAGGAAACAGAGCCTTTGAGGGTTCTTATGGGTAAA
>JARQOD010000001.1:993686457-993707640 GCA_033576555.1 Oophaga sylvatica | reverse complement strand
CTGTGACTCCAGACTGATACAATGCATCAGTGCAGACAATGCTCTGTGACTCCAGACTGATACAATGTATCCAGTGCAGACAATGCTCTGTGACTCCAGACTGATACAATGCATCCAGTGCAGATCAATGCTCTGTGACTCCAGACTGATTCAATGTATCCAGTGCAGACAATGCTCTGTGACTCCAGACTGATACAATGTATCCAGTGCAGACAATGCTCTGTGACTCCAGACTGATACAATGTATCCAGTGCAGACAATGCTCTGTGAGTCCAGACTGATACAATGTATCCAGTGCAGACAATGCTCTGTGACCCCAGACTGATACAATGTATCCAGTGCAGACAATGCTCTGTGACTCCAGACTGATACATTGTATCCAGTGCAGACAATGCTCTGTGACCCCAGACTGATACATGTATCCAGTGCAGACAATGCTCTGTGACTCCAGACTGATACAATGTATCCAGTGCAGACAATGCTCTGTGACTCCAGACTGATACATGTATCCAGTGCAGACAATGCTCTGTGACTCCAGACTGATACAATGTATCCAGTGCCGACAATGCTCTGTGACTCCAGACTGATACAATGTATCCAGTGCAGACAATGCTCTGTGACTCCAGACTGATACATTGTATCCAGTGCAGACAATGCTATGTGACTGCAGACTGATACAATGTATCCAGTGCAGACAATGCTTTGTGACTGCAGACTGATACATTGTATCCAGTGCAGACAATGCTCTGTGACTCCAGACTGATACAATGTATCCAGTGCAGACAATGCTCTGTGACTCCAGACTGATACAATGTATCCAGTGCAGACAATGCTCTGTGACTCCAGACTGGTACATTGTATCCAGTGCAGACAATGCTCTGTGACTCCAGACTGATACAATGTATCAGTGCAGACAATGCTCTGTGACTCCAGACTGATACAATGTATCCAGTGCAGACAATGCTTTGTGACTCCAGACTGATACATTGTATCCAGTGCAGACAATGCTCTGTGACTCCAGACTGATACAATGTATCCAGTGCAGACAATGCTCTGTGACTCCAGACTGATACATGTATCCAGTGCAGACAATGCTCTGTGACTCCAGACAATGACTGTAATGTATCCATGCAGACAATGCTTGTGACTCCAGACTGATACATGTATCATGCAGACAATGTCTGTGACTCCAATGATACAATGCATCCAGTGCAGACAATGCTCTGTGACCCCAGACTATTCAATGTATCCGTGCAGACAATGCTCTGTGACTCAGACTGATACAATGTATCCAGTGCAGACAATGCTCTGTGACTCCAGACTGATACAATGTATCCATGCAGACAATGCTCTGTGACTCCAGACTGATACAATGTATCCAGTGCAGACAATGCTCGTGACTCCAGACTGATACATTGTATCCAGTGCACACAATGCTCTGTGACTCCAGACTGATACAATGTATCAGTGCAGCAATGCTTGTGACTCCAGCTGATACATTTATCCAGTGCAGACAATGCTCTGTGACTCCAGATGATACATTATATCCAGTGCAGACAATGCTCTGTGACTCCAGATGATACAATGAATCCAGTGAGACAATGCTCTATGACTCCAGACTGATAATTATATCCAGTGCAGACAATGTTCTGTGACCCCAGATGATACAATGAATCCAGTGCAGACAATGCTCTATGACTCCAGACTGATACAATGTATCAGTGCAGACAATGCTCTGTGTCTCCAGACGATACAATGTTTCAGTGCAGACAATGCTCTGTGACTCCAGACTGATACATTATATCCAGTGCAGACAATGTTCTGTGACCCAGACTGATACAATGAATCCAGTGCGACAATGCTCTATGACTCCAGACTGATACAATGTATCCAGTGCAGACAATGCTCTGTGTCTCCAGACTGATACAATGTTTCCATGCAGACAATGCTCTGTTATTCCAGACTGATACAATGTATCCAGTGCAGACAATGCTCGGTACTCCAGAGTGTACAATGTATCCAGTGCAGACAATGCTCTGTGACTCCAGACTGATAACATGTATCCGTGCAGACAATGCTCTGTGTCTCCAGACTGATACAAGTTTCCAGTGCAGACAATGCTCTGTGACCCAGATGACCGTGATACAATGTATCCAGTGCAGACAATGCTCTGGACTCCAGACTGATACAATGTATCCATGCAACAATGCTCTGTGACTAGACTGATACATGTATCCAGTGCAGACAATGCTCTGTGACTCCAGACTGATACAATGTATCCAGTGCAGACAATGTCTGTGACTCCAGACTGATACATGTATCCAGTGCAGACAATGCTCTGTGACTCCAGACTGATACAATGTATCCAGTGCAGACAATGCTCTGTGACTCAGACTGATACAATGTATCCAGTGCAGACAATGCTCTGTGACTCAGACTGATACATTGTATCCAGTGCAGAAATGCTCTGTGACTCCAGACTGATACAATGTATCCAGTGCAGACAATGCTCTGTGACTCAGACTGATACAATGTATCCAGTGCAGACAATGCTCTGTGACTCCAGACTGATACATTGTATCCAGTGCAGCAATGCTCTGTGACTCCAGACTGATACAATGTATCCAGTGCAGACAATGCTCTGTGACTCCAGACAATGTATCCAGTGCAGACAATGCTCTGTGACTCCAGACTGATACATTGTATCCAGTGCAGACAATGCTCTGTGACTCCAGACTGATACATTGTATCCAGTGCAGACATGCTCTGTGACTCAGACTGATACAATGTATCCAGTGCGACAATGCTCTGTGACTCCAGACTGATACAATGTATCCAGTGCAGACAATGCTCTGTGACTCCAGACTGATACATTGTATCCAGTGCAGACAATGCTTGTGACTCAGACTGATACAATGTATCCAGTGCAGACAATGCTTTGTGACTCAGACTGATACATGTATCCAGTGCAGACAATGCTCTGTGACTCCAGACTGATACAAGTTCCAGTGCAGACAATCTCTGTGACTCCAGACTGATACAATGTATCCAGTGCAGACAATGCTCTGTGACTCCAGACTGTACATGTATCCAGTGCAGACAATGCTCTGTGACTCCAGACTGATACAATGTATCCAGTGCAGACAATGCTCTGTGACTCCAGACTGATACAATGTATCCATGCAGACAATGCTTTGTGACTCCAGACTGATACTTTGTATCCAGTGCGACAATGCTCTGTGACTCCAGACTGATACAATGTATCCAGTGCGACAATGCTCTGTGACTCCAGACTGATACAATGATCCAGTGCAGACAATGCTCTGTGACTCCAGACAATTATCCGTGCAGACAATGTCTGTGACCCAGACTGATACAATGTATCCAGTGCAGACAATGCTCTTGACTCCAGACTGATCAATGTATCCAGTGCAGAAATGCTCTTTGCTCCAGACTGATACAATGTATCAGTGCGACAATGCTCTGTGACTCCAGACTGATACATGTATCCGTGCAGACAATGCTCTGTGACTCCAGACTGATACATGTATCCAGTGCAGACAATGCTCTGTGACCCAGACTGATACAATGTATCCAGTGCAGACAATGCTCTGTGACTCCAGATGATACATGTATCCAGTGCAGACAATGCTTGTGACTCCAGAGAACTGATTACAATTGTATATTTCCAGTGCAGACAATGCTCTGTGACTCCAGACTGATCAATGTATCCAGTGCCGACAATGCTCTGTGACTCCAGACTGATACAATGTATCCAGTGCAGACAATGCTCTGTGACTCCAGACTGATACATTGTATCCAGTGCAGACAATGCTATGTGACTGCAGACTGATACATGTATCCAGTGCAGACAATGCTTTGTGACTGCAGACTGATACATTGTATCCAGTGCAGACAATGCTCTGTGACTCCAGACTGATACAATGTATCCAGTGCAGACAATGCTCTGTGACTCCAGACTGATACAATGTATCCAGTGCAGACAATTCTCTGTGACTCCAGACTGGTACATTGTATCCAGTGCAGACAATGCTCTGTGACTCCAGACTGATACAATGTATCCAGTGCAGACAATGCTCTGTGACTCCAGACTGATACAATGTATCCAGTGCAGACAATGCTTTGTGACTCCAGACTGATACATTGTATCCAGTGCAGACAATGCTCTGTGACTCCAGACTGATACAATGTATCCAGTGCAGACAATGCTCTGTGACTCCAGACTGATACAATGTATCCAGTGCAGACAATGCTCTGTGACTCCAGACAATGTATCCAGTGCAGACAATGCTCTGTGACTCCAGACTGATACATTGTATCCAGTGCAGACAATGCTCTGTGACTCCAGACTGATTCATTGTATCCAGTGCAGACAATGCTCTGTGACTCCAGACTGATACAATGTATCCAGTGCCGACAATGCTCTGTGACTCCAGACTGATACATTGTATCCAGTGCAGACAATGCTCTGTGACTCCAGACTGATACAATGTATCCAGTGCAGACAATGCTCTGTGACTCCAGACTGATACAATGTATCCAGTGCAGACAATGCTTTGTGACTCCAGACTGATACAATGTATCCAGTGCAGACAATGCTTTGTGACTCCAGACTGATACATTGTATCCAGTGCAGACAATGCTCTGTGACTCCAGACTGATACAATGTATCCAGTGCAGACAATGCTCTGTGACTCCAGACTGATACAATGTATCCAGTGCAGACAATGCTCTGTGACTCCAGACTGATACAATGTATCCAGTGCAGACAATGCTCTGTGACTCCAGACTGATACAATGTATACTGTGCAGACAATGCTCTGTGACTCCAGACTGATACATTGTATCCAGTGCAGACAATGCTCTGTGACTCCAGACTAATACAATGTATCCAGTGCAGACAATGCTCTGTGACTCCAGACTCATACAATGTATCCAGTGCAGACAATGCTCTATGAGTGAAACATTCTGGGCTCTAGAATGATACATAGTAGCAATCCAGCAGAGAGATCTGTGCATCTGCTGCTGACATTTTCTGCTTTAATTATTGATTATTATCCTATTGATCGGACTTCCGCTAATTTAACAATTAAAGGATGATGATTGGAAAATAGACAAAATATCAGGCCAAATTAACAACCAAGTTGCGACATGTGAATAAAATCTTTGCTGTACTGACAAGTTTTCATAATTGTATCCAGATGGTGGAAGGGGGAAACTCGTTACAAGTTCTGATTCGTTTATTTATGTGACCAGAAACACTAATAATCTAATGTATCACATCAGACGACAGATGACACAGACTTATTAGGCGGCTGATGAATTATTTGCAGAACAGATGTGGGGTAGGAGTGAGATGTGCGCCGGCGACATCAGTACAAAAAGACAACATTTAATATTTCTGATTATTTCGGAGTTTACATTTAATTTCACTGTCATGTCTAAAAAGGTTGTGAGTTTAAACCTCGAAATTCAGCTCTAAAAGAAATAAAAAGTCCTTTAAGCGCTCCTCAGTGTAAACTATTTACAGGTCAACATAACAGGAGTAAACGGGGACGCCCTGACCACCTCCTAAATACAGACTCTATTATGCAATTCAGATTGATAGAAACTGTGATGTGGGTGCTTTTTTGCAAATAATCTGGAAAAGGGTCATATGAGATTAGAAAAGAGCGCCATCCTTGCTCAAAGGCTGTGCTTGGTATTGCATATACACTACAGACCAAAAGTGGGATTTCTGGCCTTATAAATGAGGTTGGGACCATCAGTTGTGTTGTGCAGAAGTCTGGTGGATACACAGCTGATAGTCCTACTGAATAGACTGTTAGAATTTGTATTATGACAAGAAAAAAAGCAGCTAAGTAAAGAAAAATGAGTGGCCATCATTACTTTAAGAAATGAAGGTCAGTCAGTCCAAAAAATTGGGAGAACTTTGAAAGTGTCCGCCAAGTGCAGTTGCAAAAACCATCAAGCGCTACAAAGAAACTGGCTCACATGAGGACCGCCCCAGGAAAGGAAGACCAAGAGTCACCTCTGCTTCTGAGGATAAGTTTATCCGAGTCACCAGCCTCAGAAATCGCAGGTTTACAGCAGCTCAGATTAGAGACCAGGTCAATGCCACACAGAGTTCTAGCATCAGACACATCTCTACAACAAGTGTTAAGAGGAGACTTTGTGCAGCAGGCCTTCATGGTAAAATAGCTGCTAGGAAACCACTGCTAAGGACAGGCAACAAGCAGAAGAGACTTGTTTGGGCTAAAGAACACAAGCAATGGACATTAGACCAGTAGAAATCTGTGCTTTGGTCTGATGAGTCCAAATTTGAGATCTTTGGTTCCAGCCACCGTGTCTTTGTGCGATGCAGAAAAGGTGAACGGATGGACTCTACATGCCTGGTTCCCACCGTGAAGCATGGAGGAGGTGGTGTGATGGTGTGGGGGTGCTTTGCTGCTGACACTGTTGGGGATATATTCAAAATTGAAGGCATACTGAACCAGCATGGCTGCCACAGCATCTTGCAGCAGCATGCTATTCCATCCGTTTTGCGTTTAGTTGGACCATCATTTATTTTTCAACAGGACAATGACCCCAAACACACCTCCAGGCTGTGTAAGGGCTATTTGACCAAGAAGGAGAGTGATGGGGTGCTACGCCAGATGACCTGGTCTCCACAGTCACCAGACCTGAACCCAATCGAGATGGTTTGGGGTGAGCTGGACCGCAGAGTGAAGGCAAAAGGGCCAACAAGTGCTAAGCATCTCTGGGAACTCCTTCAAGATTGTTGGAAGACCATTCCCGGTGACTACCTCTTGAAGCTCATCAAGAGAATGCCAAGAGTGTGCAAAGCAGTCATCAAAGCAAAAGGTGGCTACTTTGAAGAATCTAGAATATAAGACATATTTTCAGTTGTTTCACACTTTTTTGTAAAGTGTAATGTATAATTCCACATGTGATAATTCATAGTTTTGATGCCTTCAGTGTGAATGTACAATTTTCATAGTCATGAAAATACAGAATCATCTTTAAATGAGAAGGTGTGTCCAAACTTTTGGTCTGTACTGTATATCAAAAGTTAAAGGTAGCAGAACGATCAAAAAACATCTTCCTGCTGTCACCTCCAATGATCACCTGTAGTCTGTAACAAAACATTAAGTGTTTAATTTCCCTGCAGCGCCCCTACAGGGGACAGGAAGTATTATTAAGTGTTCATTTATAGCAATTAGTTATGTGCGTAATACAGGACATGAGAGAGAGAGAAACAGAGAAAGAGAGGGAAGAAGGATAAAGAGAGTGAGAGGGAGAGAGAGGGAAAGTGAGGGGAGAAAGAGAGAAAGAGGGGGAAGAAGGATAGAGAGAGTCTGAGGGAGAGAGAGCGGTAGAGAGGGGAGAAAGAGAGAAAGAGGTGGAAGATGGAAAAAGAGAGTGAGAGGAGACAGAGGTAAAGAGAGGGGAGAAAGAGGGGGGAAGAAGGATAAAGAGAGTGAGAGGAGAGAGAGAAAGAGAGGGGAGAAAGAGGGGGAAGAAGGATAAAGAGAGTGAGAGGAGAGAGAGGGAAAGAGAGGGGAGAAAGAGAGTGAGAGGGAGAGGTGGGAAAGTGAGGGGAGAAAGAGAGAAAGAGGGGGAAGAAGGATAAAGAGAGTCTGAGGGAGAGAGAGCGGGAGAGAGGGGAGAAAGAGAGAAAGAGGTGGAAGATGGATAAAGAGAGTGAGAGGAGAGAAAGGGAAAGAGAGGGTAGAAAGAGAGAAAGAGGGGAGAGAAGGATAAAGAGAGTGAGAGGAGAGAGAGAGAAAGAGAGGGGAGAAAGAGAAAGAGGGGGGAGAAGGATAAAGAGAGTGAGAGGAGAGAGGGAAAGAGAGTGGAGAAAGAGGGGGAAGAAGGATAAAGAGAGTGAGAGGAGAGAGAGGGAAAGAGAGGGGAGAAAGAGGGGAAGAAGGATAAAGACAGTGAGAAGAGAGAGAGGTAAAGAGATGGGAGAAAGAGGGGGAAGAAGGATAAAGAGAGTGAGAGGAGGGAGAGGGAAAAAGAGGGGAGAAAGAGAAAGAGGGGGAAGAAGGATAAAGAGAGTGAGAGGAGAGAGGGAACGAGAGGGGAGAAAGAGGGGAAGAAGGATAAAGATAGTGAGAGGAGAGAGGGAAACAGAGGGGAGAAAGAGAGAAAGAGGGGGAAGAAGGATAAAGAGAGTGAGAGGAGAGAGGGAAAGAGATGGAAGAAAGAGGAGGAAGAATGATAAAGAGAGTGAGAGGAGAGGGGAGAAAGAGGGGGAAAAAGGATAAAGAGAGTGAGAGGAGGGAGGGGGAAAGAGAGGGGAGAAAGAGAGAAAGAGGGGGAAGAAGGATAAAGAGAGTGAGAGGAGAGACGGAAAGAGAGTGGAGAAAGAGGGGGAAGAAGGATAAAGAGAGTGAGAGGAGAGGGAGGGAAAGAGAGGGGAGATATAGGGAGAAGAAGGATAAAGAGAGTGAGAGGAGAGAGAGGGGAAAGAGAGGGGAGAAAGAGGGGGAAGAAGGATAAAGAGAGTGAGAGGAGAGAGAGGGAAAGAGACGGAAAAAGAGAAAGAGGGGGAAGAAGGATAAAGAGAGTGACAGGAGAGAGAGGGAAAGAGACGGAAAAAGAGGGGAAAAGAAGGATAAAGAGAGTGAAAGGAGAGAGAGGGAAAGAGAGGGGAGAAAGAGAGAAAGAGGAGGAAGAAGGATAGAGAGTGTTAGAGGAGAGCGATTGAGGGGGAGAGAGAGCAGGGATCGAGATCGAGAGAGAGGGGAGAGATATAGATGGAGGGAAAGAGAGATAGACAGGGAGAGAGATGGAAAGACATAGAGAGGGAGAGAGAGAGGATGAGAGCGAGGGGAGAAGGAGAGGGGGATCAAGATTGAGGCAGAGAGAGGGGGAGAGAGATCCTTGCTCCATCATTCAGCTTGTGTGTCTGAGGTCCAGCACAGCAGGTGCAACCATATCACTAGATTGTGCCTGATGGTCTAGATTGTGAGCTCCAATAGGGATAGTGCTGATAATATCTGTAAAGTGCTGGGAATTAATGTTACTATATACAGGTGCGTCTCACAAAATTAGAATATCATCAAAAAGTTAATTTATTTCAGTTCTTCATTACAAAAAGTGAAACTCCTATCTAGAGTCATTACACACAGAGTGATCTATTTCACGTGTTTATTTCTGTTAATGTTTCACTTTTTGTATTGAAGAACTGAAATAAATGAACTTTTTGATGATATTCTAATTTTGTGAGACGCACCTGTAAGGCCTCTTTCGCACATCCGTTTTTTGCCATCAGTCACAATCCGTCGTTTTGTAAAAAAAAGGATCCTGCAATTGTTGCTGCAGGATCCGACAGATTGTGACGGATGGCCATATGTTGCCTCCGTCTTTTGACGGATCCGTTGAAAAATCGTTGTCCGTCGGCTGGATACAACGGACTTTGGAACATTTTTTCTGTACGTCGAAAAGAGGTGTCACGACGGATCCAGTGCCATCCGTCGTAGGCTATAATGGTAGCCTATGGGCGCAGGATCCGTCACAAGACGGATTCCAGCGACGGATTCCGTTTTTTTCACACTGAGCATGCCTGGAACAATTCCTATTGCTTTATTTTAACCCCTACAGCTGGCACATAAATCTCTCTCTCTTTTGATACAGTAAAGATGTATATCTTTGTACCGTATTAGCCAGTAGATAGAAAAATATTTAGAATTGAGAGTCCTCAGTGGTTGATACCTTTTAATGGCTAACTGAAAAGATGGTAACAAATTGCAGCTTTCGAGACTACTCAGGTCTCTTCATCAGGCAAAGACTAATACAAAATCTGAAGAATCACATATTTATACACAACACAGCACAAAAATAACGCAATAGATAAGACAAGTGACGTGAAGCAGAACTGTCACTTTAGCTAACTTTAAGTCTCAGAGAGACAGAAGGGTCTGGGAATAAAAACTCATGACGACCAGTGACACACTCAGTGCAGGAATGAATGTGTCGCATGGATTTATGTCTTTTTACATCAATTAAGGAATGTGCTCCTCAGAACCAGACCCCAATCAGAGGGTAATAAAACTTTCACTCCTTATCTATGAACTGTTCCAATATTTATGTTCATCTCTATCTCCCATAATGACAGTTCTGCTTCACGTCACTTGTCTTACCTATTGCATTTTTTCTGTGCTGTGTTGTGTATAAATATGTGATTCTTCAGATGTTGTATTAGTCTTTGCCTGATGAAGAGACCTGAGTAGTCTCGAAAGCTTGCAATTTGTTACCATCTTTTCAGTTAGCCATTAAAAGGTATCAACCACTGAGGACTCTCAAGTCTAAATATTTCTCTCCCTCCCTCTCCCTCTCCAGTAGCACATGTGTCAAAGGTCAAAAGTTCACCTCTTCACAATGACGGATCCGTCAAAATAACTGATCCATCGCATCAGTTTTTTTACAATCTGCACTGGATCCGTTTTTTTCAACTTTGACAGATTGTGACTGATTGTAAAAAATGGATGTGTGAAAGAGGCCTTAGGCCGGGATCACACATGCGAGTAAGTCGTCCGACACTCGCATGTGAAATCCCAGCTCTGGCGCCGGCACTCGGGAGTGGAGCGAGCGGCTGCATGTAGTTCTATGCAGCAGCTCGCTCCACTCCCGAGTGCCGGCGCCAGAGCTGAGATTTCACATGCGAGTGTCGGACGACTTACTCGCATGTGTGATCCCGGCCTTAGTGAGATAAATACATAAAATGCTCTCAGGAAACACTGCCAGTGTTCTGTGCAGTCACAGTCAGCAAGCAGAGATCTAGCAAATGTTTAAAAATTGAAACATAAAATTTATAAGAAAGTTGTAGAACTCTCCAGTGACACAGAGACACGCTTTATATTATTAATTTTGGTTTTTATGACTTTTATTTTATAAACTTTCATATTAAATAAAATAGTTTCATCACCAGAACAGTCTCTAGAACCTCAAGAACAGGAAACATAATTTTTATTATCTTTTGCTACAAAATTTATTGACATCTCTTGATGCCTCAGATAACCTTCCCTGCAGCTCAGTCACATTTTCTGCATTTTAATAACAGAAATAATTGTGAATTGTTTTTAAAGGCGTCTAATAATAACTTGTCTCTAAAAATACTCGAAATATTGGCAGACATCGGATATTTCTGCACTAAATAATATTTGGTCTAATTATTTAGCTACAGTCAAACAGAAATAAATTGGTGAAAATAAATTCCTTCTCTGAGATCACTTCATGCTCTGCAGCTATTGGCTTAGATTGCACCTCTCAAACTTCCTGCTGTGCAGCTATTGGATGAGATTCCACCCCACAGACTTCCTGCTCTGCAGCTATTGGCTGAGGCTTCACCTCCCCAGACTTCATGCTCTGCAGCTATTGGCTTAGATTGCACCTCTCAAACTTCCTGCTGTGCAGCTATTGGATGAGATTCCACCCCACAGACTTCCTGCTCTGCAGCTATTGGCTGAGGCTTCACCTCCCCAGACTTCATGCTCTGCAGCTATTGGCTTAGATTGCACCTCTCAAACTTCCTGCTGTGCAGCTATTGGATGAGATTCCACCCCACAGACTTCGTGCTCTGCAGCTATTGGCTGAGGCTGCACCTCCCAGATTTCCAGCTCTGCAGCTTTATCTTTTGCATTTGAGCTTGAAAGTAATAGATCCTGCCTCAAATGGAACAAGACTGTAAGCATAAATAGTATAATGTATAGAGGGTAAGTATAGCAGGACGTCAGCTTCAGCGAAAATCTGCAGGTTGGGAATAAATGAGTTATGGCTCATCTATTGAGGAAGGTTCTCTAAACCGTGGGCCTGGATGAACAGCATGGACCAAAGGCAGTGATGCAACGAAGAACAGAAGAGCTACATATGCTGGTTATACCTGGAGCAATGTGGAATAACAGAGCTGGGTAGGCTGTAAGGAAACTTAGAGCGAGGAACAGTATAGCTGAGTGTGCGGAGGCCACCTTGAAAATAGTAAAGCAGAACTGGATTGGTTGGACAGCACGTGAGGCATTGAGTCGCTGCACTGAGTATGTGGGATAGCACCTTGGTCTTGGAATGGCAGAGCTGGAAAGGCTGGAAGGTACCTGATGCATTGAATAGCAGAGCTTAGTAAGCTGGATGGCATCTTGATTTTGAAATGACAGTTGAACATGCTGGATAACACCCAGTCCACAGATCAATCAAGTATGTGGAGAGGTACATTGGGGCAGCAGAGCCGAGTAGGCGGACAGGAACAACTAAAACTGATCCCAGTGGAACAGTAGAGTTGAATTTGCCAAGAGCCTTACTTTGGGGCATACACAGCAGAGCTCAATGGTGATGTAGAGCAGAATTTGTCATGTGACACACATTAGTAGATTAGTGGCCAACACAATGTGAATGCATGATTTATTCCAATGACCTTACAAAGTCCAGGGGGCATTCATTACGTATGGAGGAAAGGTGATCCCAGCAGCTAAATAGGAAAGGGTTCTTTACAGCGAGAGCAGTCAGACTGCGGAATAACTGACCACAAGAGGTAGCAATGGCCGACATTATATCAGCATTTATAAAAGGGTCGGATGCTTTTCTCACAACATACGGCATTATGGGATATAAATTATCTAGCAACAGATGGAGAAAGGCTGGACTTGATGGACCGGAGTCAGATCAGGCCGGACCAGGAGACAGATCGCTGCTAAAGGCTCTTACATGTCACCTCAGAAGTGGGTGACCTGACGTGAATGGGAGCATAGGGAGAACGAGCATGCAAAGCCCGGCGCTGGAGCCGGGACAGATAAGTATCATGATGAATGAGAAGTTGGCTCAGCACTGATCGTTTTCTGCACAGCCCAGTAATATGCAAGCGTTACGCTGAGTGAATATTATTAATTAGGAAAAGTTACTTGAAATTTTACTTTAAAATAAAGTATGCTTTAAAGTATCGTAAGGTCAATGACGCTGCTGAAACCTCACTACCACCTAAATCCTTGTCAAAGATGCCGATCACTCGGGGATCAGATGATTGTCGTGAGTCTGGCAGGTGACAGCAATTTTCTGGTAATCTGGGAATGATAGTTAAGCTGTACCAGATCTTGCAGATAAATGCAGCTGATATTTGACTTATGGACCTTATTAGTAAGTTTTTTTTCATTCTTGTCTTTCCAGGAAACTCTTGTTGATGGCTTCAATAGTCCGTCGCAGGAAGCTGAGCACTCACATACAGAGGTTGGGTTACACGGGACCCATTCTAATGAAAAGGGGAACATAAAAGTAGGAGCCCAGAAGTGTAACTTCAGATGTGCCGTGTAACACATCCAACTGCCTTTTGTAAAATTCTGATAAACATGAAGGCCAGGAACTATGACAATTGTAGGAGGTCGGACCAGAGTGTGTCACCACCAGTTAGTCATAGAGGTGACACCATCTACTGACACAGAATACTCTGTGGGTAATAGGTGTCTTGTGTATCAAGGGATTGAGCTCCTCAGTCAGAATTTACCCTTTAGAGAGGTAGTGATGAGTAGAGATATGAGCGAACCTTTTAAGATTCAGTGCCGCTCGGATTGGCGAACTCCATGATGTTTGCCGAACTTATTTGAACCCAATTGTAATCAATGGGAGGCAAAACCAAAGGCATAGACAACATCTTCAGGGGGCACAAAGCTGCCAACACCGCTCAAATTAGGGGCAGACACCAGGAAAAGTGGCATCAAATGACCCAGAGTATAAATGTATAATTGCGCAGCATAGATGCATGGGACAGGGCTTGGACCAGCATTTCTAGCGTAAGCATTGATCAGTAACAGGTGGATGAGTGACAGGTGTAGACCTAGTGCTCAAAGAGCCTTGCGAGACTCAGACAACACTCATGAAGGAGACCCAACTTGGAGTCCATTACATTTCCAAAAGTTTTGGGTCAGACACCAGGAAAAGAGGCATCAAATACCCACAGTAGAAATTTTATAATGGCGCAGCATGGATGGATAGATGGGACAGGGTATGGCCCAGCATTTCTAGCTTACAAATTGTTTAGTAAGAGGTGGAAGAGTGACAGGTGTAGGCCAGTTGATCTAAGACTCCTTCCACTACAGGCAACCCTCCACATGGAGAAACAACTTGGAGTCTCCACATTTCAAAAAAATTATCTACAAGGCGTAATGCTGTGCGGCTGCCAAAGAAAGGGAGCGGAGTAACCCATCCAGTAACAGAAGTTGTCAGTGGATAGGACGAGACAGTGTTTGCTCAGTGGAGCTTTCATTAACATTAACAGCTAACCTACATACACGTCGAACACCAAGCCTATTCACCCTTCCACCACGACCTCACTTTTTCCCACTCATGTTGGATGTACCCTTCCCCTCTTGTAACCTTCTGCTTCACAACCTTAGGCCCACAGCTGTCAGTCACCTGTTACTAAATTACCAATCAGTATTTATTGGCAGAGATCGTGTGGCTGGATCACAAAATCAGCACAAAGGATTTAGATGCTGAAATGTGGACTGGTGGTGGGACCGCACAATGAGCACCAAGGATTTATAAGCTGGAAGGTTGATTTGACACAGGATCCTATTTATCTGAACTAGCTGAGAATAAACCTCCTCTCTAACTATCTGACTACTTGCAGCAGCCTCTCTGTGCTGTAAACTCACAAAACGGTGCCAAAGCCACCTGTCAACTTTTATATGGAGAGGGACATGAGACTTCGGCAGCCAATGACACAAGCCCTTGTGTCTGGACATCGTGAATGGTTTCTGCACCCCGATTAGCTGCTGGAATCTCCATACATTAAAATTAAAAAAAAAAAAAAATAACACTCCGCCGCTCCTCTGACCTCTCCCTACCCATTCAAACACGTCCCCGGCGCTCATCATGCAGCACCACCGTCCTAGCCAACGTCCTAACGTAAGCATTAGGGGAGACTCGATCATTTATTGAACTTTGGCCGAATTTTGCCGATTTTGAGGAACATGTTCGGGAATTTGACCACGAATTCAAATTTGCTACGATCTTGCCGTATTTGAGATTGGTGAACGTTTTCTGAACAAGTTCGCTCATCTCTACTGATGAGTGTAACTTATTAATTCGGGTCTCTGCATAGTAACGAAGAGGCTGCCATCGTCCTCCTACCGGTCTTTTCCGATTTTGCATCCTGTGATTTCTCAGCCGCCCCGGTCACCTTTCCCTGCTCTGCCTTCTGTTCAGCTTCACTGTAGACTTGGACAACCGACAGGTCCACTCCAAAAATGGTTCCATTCTCTCAACTCCCCCATCTAAAACTAATTCCTGTTTCTTGGAAATCTCCATGGCAAGAAACCAACTCTCTTAATTCGCTGTTTTTTTGCTATAAGATACAGAAGCACCTGCAAGATTTGTAAAAGACGAAGGACATAGACAGGTCCATGTGCTGGATCCGAGGGAATATTTCATGTCTCCTGGCAGGTGTGTGGGAATGTAAGGTCGTAGACACCTCTCTCCTCCCAAGCTGGAAACAAGCGGTGACAGACAACCCCTTTACTATCAGAAGAAGTCTCCTCCTAGGCTTAAAGACAGAAAGCAATCAGAAAATCAGGTGTTGATTGATAAGGTTTCCACCTATAGACAAGGGCTTATGTACTAATCAGGGGTGTAACGATCACGGTCACCACCAATAACCATATTTTAGCTGGATGCACAAACAGCTGAAATGTATTGTGACACAGAAAGCCACCGGCTCCCTGCACTGCAATACATGCCGCCGGCCGGCCAGGGGTCGGCATCCATCATCAGCGTGCCCAGTGAGAAACAAGATTACTGGAGGAGGCCCAGGACATTATACCAGGAAGAGGCTCAGGATGGCGGATATTATATCAGGAAGAAACCCACGATGAGGAACACTATATCAAGAAGGGGCCCAGGATGGGAAATATACAAGAAAGGTGAACAGGATAGGGGACATTATACCAGGAAGGGTCTCTGTATTAGAGACATTAAATCAGGAAGGGACTCAGAATTGGAGACATTATTATAGGAAGGGGCCAGAATGAGGAAAATTATAGCAAGGGGCCAGAATGGGGGACATTTTATTGGAGGGCGCTAAGAATGGGTAACAGTATACCAGGAAGGGGTCAGGATGGGGAACATTATTATAGAAAGTGGCTCAGGATAGGGGAAATTATTATAGAAAGGGGCTCAGGATGGAGACGATTATACAAGGAAGGAGCCCAGAATGGGGTGGCATTAATCTAGCAAGGAGCCTAGGATGGGAGACATCATTATAGAAATTGGCTCAGGATGGGGAAAATTATACCAGGCAGAGGCCAGGATTGGTGACATTATAGAAAGTGGCTCAGGATTGGGAACATTATACCAGGAAGGGGCCAGGATGGGGGAAATTATTATTGGAGGGAGCTAAGGATGGGTAACATTATACAAGGAAGTGGCCAGGATGGGTGACATTATAGAAAGTGGCTCAGGATGGGGAATATTATACCAGGAAGGGGCCAGGATGGGGGAAATTATTTTTTTAAGGAGCTAAGGATGAGTAACATTATACAATGAAGTGGCCAGGATGGGTGACATTATAGAAAGTGGCTCAGGATGGGGAATATTATACCAGGAAGGGGCCAGGATGGGGGAAATTATTATTGGAGGGAGCTAAGGATAGGTAACATTATACAAGGAAGTGGCCAGGATGGGTGACATTATAGAAAGTGGCTCAGGATGGGGAACATTATACCAGGAAGGGGCCAGGATGGGGGAAATTATTATTAGAAGGAGCTAAGGATGAGTAACATTATACAATGAAGTGGCCAGGATGGGTGACATTATAGAAAGTGGCTCAGGATGGGGAATATTATACCAGGAAGGGGCCAGGATGGGGGAAATTATTATTGGAGGGAGCTAAGGATAGGTAACATTATACAAGGAAGTGGCCAGGATGGGTGACATTATAGAAAGTGGCTCAGGATGGGGAACATTATACCAGGAAGGGGCCAGGATGGGGGAAATTATTATTGGAGGGAGCTAAGGATGGGTAACATTATACAATGAAGTGGCCAGGATGGGTGACATTATAGAAAGTGGCTCAGGATGGGGAACATTATACAATGAAGTGGCCAGGATGGGTGACATTATAGAAAGTGGCTCAGGATGGGGAACATTATACCAGGAAGGGGCCAGGATGGGTGACATTATAGAAAGTGGCTCAGGATGGGGAACATTATACAAGGAAGTGGCCAGGATGGGGGAAATTATTATTGGAAGGAGCTAAGGATGGGTAACATTATACAATGAAGCTGCCAGGATGGGTGACATTATAGAAAGTGACTCAGGATGGGGAACATTATACCAGGAAGTGGCCAGGATGGGTGACATTATAGAAAGGAGTTCAGGATGGAGAATATTATACAAGGAAGGAGCCCAGAATGGGGGTTATTAATCCAGGAAGGGGCCAATATGGGGGACATCAGTATATGGAGGGCAAACACATATGTCTTTTGCATCGGGGCTATCGGACTCTAGTCACGACACTGACCAGCACTGATATTTACAAGATTATTTACTTTACAAATACTCAAAAAATAATCGAGATCTGAGAGAACTGTGCCGCGGACTGTTAGGAAATAATGGACTTGCGTTAACGCAATGGTAATTGTCTTTGTCTTCACCATACGGATAACGGGAGGCATTCATTCGGATTAATGAGAATTTGCTCTGACAATATCTGCGCTCGTTACCTACAGCATGAAATTTGTTTTTGAGGAGAAGAAAATCCTATTTGATTCTCTTTCCTGATAATCTAAATCTTTTATTTTAACAAGGAGTCCAGGATCGGTTCTTATGAATAGTACGTTCCTCTTGAAAATGAGGCACATTAAGTTATCACATATTTCTGTAGAACTCCCTGTTTCTTTTACGCTCTGGTAACTTCATGTCTTTTGCAGAACAGAATCATCCTTTCGTCTCAGTTTACGACGTGTAATGTATCCTCACTTCTGCTCGACGATTATTAACATTAATATAGTAGCGTACGATCTAAAACACTAAACAAATAAGTTTCGAGTTATCCATTCATCTATCTCTGTATTCACACAAACCCTGTAGTTACCTGTGAATATTGAAATCATCAATATTAATTATTCACCGAAAAAATGGTTATTTAGCTCGATGATTTATAATGTACTGTGTAATAGTTTAGTTGTGAGTAATAAAAGTTTTATTGCGATACTGGATTTTCTCAAATATATTGTCTTCACCCATGTGGCATATGAAAGCTTAGTTCAAATTGGTAAATCAAGTGTTTAGTAAATTTCCTTTGTTTAAACAAACAAATAAACTAAAAGGCCTGAGGAAGGCACTCATACAGTGCCAAAACGTGTCCCCCTTTAATAAAACTTCCTTCTGATATATTTATCTCCATTACTATTTCATTATATCTGAGCAGCAGCCATTTTAAGGATTTCCACAATTGTTTCGTTTTTTTATTATCCTTAATATGGTGGTGCCTATGACCAGCCGTAAAAGGGGAAACAGTAGCAGCTGACCATCGGTGCCACAAATAATACTTTTTCAATCAAGGTGAGCACATTACCTCTTATCCAAGACTATTTCTACTCCAAACCATGTCGCGTCCTGTCTTTTTATGATTTATGTCTAGTATATCGTTTCTTTATAACATTCTTTATTGGTATGGGCCTAAATATATTGCTTATGTCTGTACATCCGCTCTATAATCTATTAGTTTATGAGTTAGCAAGTTCTAAAACTTTATGAGCTTCTTCACCTTTGTGGTATATGGAAATTTTCTCTCTTTCCTTTATTATATTCTTCTCTGATATGGACCTAAATAGATTACTTATTTTAGTGGAAATGGTTGAGTGGGCGGAGGTAGCAGGACTCACAGGCATTGTCTATGAGTGGGTGTGGAGAAAACAGGACTCACAGGCTTTCTCTATGAGTGGGCGGAGGTAGCAGGGCTCTCAGGCTTTCTCTATGAGTGGGCAGAGGTCGCAGGACTCACAGGCTTTCTCTATGAGTGGGCGGAGGTCGCAGGACTCACAGAATTTGTCTATGATTGGGCGGAGGAAGCAGGACTCACAGGCTTTATAAGTGGGTGGAGGTAGCAGGACTCAGGCTTTCTCTATGAGTGGGCGGAGGAAGCAGGACTCACAGGCTTTCTCTATAAGTGGGTGGAGGTAACAGGACTAACTGTTATGTTTCGGTAGCTGAGGAGAGCAGGCAAAAACGGCAATACACCAGAGAGGTTGGAATCTATTGGATTGCAGTACCCTGACTAACCACCACAACTAAAGGCAGCCGTGGAGCGTTCCTACGTTGGTCCTAGACGCCTCGTCGCAGCCTGAGAGATTAACTACACCTAAAGATAGAAAGAGGAAAGCTATCTGCCCGGAGCGGATCCCCAAAGAACATAGGAAGCCCCCAAACATGTAATGGCGGTTAGACAAGAGGAAATACAGACACAGACAGAAAATAGTATGAGCAAACGCTGGGGCCCAATCTGCCTAGACAGAAAAGGATAGAAAGGATACTCACTGCAATCCAAAAAAACCCTAAAAAATGCCAACGCTACTGATTGCAAAAACACCTGAGATCACACGACCTCTACCACCTAAATCAGTTCTCTGGTGTAACGAAACTAAGCCGCAGCCACTGAAAAAACTGGAAAAGGCAAATGAACAAATAACAATGGCTCCAGAGGAACCGAGAGGAGCCCAAGCCCCCCGAGGGCCTGGCTAACCTCACAGAAATGCAGAGAAATATGCAAATGATAAGCACAAAAACAGAAAACATCTTATCTGAAAGCAGAAGAAGAGGCAAGTCTCAGCAAGCTTCCAAGTGAACCAGGAACCACAGTTGAGACAGGAACAATTGATCACCAGCAACCATGATGGGAGGGAACCTCCCTTATATCAAGCCAGTCTGTGAATCCTGATTGCCAATCCTCATTGAATGGTTCAGTACTGTTTGTAACCACCAGAGGGAGCTTCTGCTCAGAATTCATTTCCAAAACATTCACAACAGTACCCCCCCCTTGAGGAGGGTTCACCGAACCCTCATTTTTGCAACCAGGTCGGTCAGGATGAGCTCGGTGATACGCACGGATCAGTCTCCTAGCATGGATGTCCGAAGCAAACACCCAAGAATTGTCCTCCTGACCATAACCTCTCCACTTAACCAAATACTGGAGTTTCCGTCTAGAAAAACGAGAATCCAATATTTTCTCAACCACATACTCCAGATTGCCCTCAACCAAAACAGGGTCAGGAGGCACAGCCATAGGAACCACTGGCTCGACAAACATCTTCAATAAGGACTTGTGGAACACATTTTGGATCTTAAATGTCCCTGGAAGAAGTAAACGAAAGGAAACAGGATTAAGAATCTCCATGATCTTATAAGGTCCAATGAACCTAGGCTTAAACTTAGGAGATGCAACTCTCATAGGGATATTTCTTGAGGACAACCAGACCAAGTCCCCCATTTTAAACCAAGGACCATCAGTCCTATGCTGGTTGGCAAACCGCTGGGCCTTCTCCTGAGAGAGGGACAACTACTCCACTACCTGGTCCCAAATCTGCTGCATACGCTCCACAACAGAGTCAACACCCGGACAGACAGAAGCCTCCGTCTGTCCCGAAGAAAATCGAGGGTGAAACCCAAAATTGCAGAAAAATGGAGACATCAAAGTGGCAGAGCTAGCCCTATTATTAAGAGCAAACTCAGCCAAAGGCAAAAAAAAAACCCAGTCATCTTGATCAGCAGACACAAAGCATCTTAGATAAGTCTCCAATGTCTGGTTTATTCTCTCAGTTTGTCCATTGGTCTGAGGATGAAAAGCAGAGGAGAAAGACAATTGAACACCAAGTTTAGAACAAAAAGTCCTCCAAAATCTGGAAACAAACTGGACTCCTCTGTCAGACACAATGTTCTCAGGAATGCCGTGTAACCGAACCACATGCTGCGGGAACAAAGGCACCAATTCGGAGGAGGAAGGCAACTTAGGTAATGGCACAAGATGTATCATCTTGGAAAACCTATCACAAATCACCCAGATAACGGTCATTCTCTGAAAAACAGGGAGGTCGGAAATAAAATCCATAGAGATATGGGTCCATGGTCTCTTGGGCACAGGCAATGGCATCAACAAACCACTAGAGCGAGAGCAAG
>JARQOD010000001.1:993670228-993686357 GCA_033576555.1 Oophaga sylvatica | reverse complement strand
TCCCTATTTTAAGAGTGGAAGCAGGGCAAAGGGCACGGGAAAAGGGAAAGAGTGCCTTAGGTAGTGAATTACCTGCAAAATTTATCGGTCACTGGGCCCGGGAGTTGCTATTGTTCGGGCATAGAACAAAAAAAACCAGAGTCTGTGGACTATAAGTCGCAGGAGCAAGCCTTAGGTCGGACGTAACCGGAGTGGGGAAAAACAAGGACTTTGATTTAAGCGCTTGCAAAAGAAAAGGATTAGTTTCCCCATTTAGGGGCCCATCACAAAGCGGCGGGGCAGTCAGCTTAGAGTTAGCGGGAGTTTCGGAGTTAACTAGCTTTATGCAAGTGGACTTTTCTAAAATTGGGAAGTTACGGAGGCCTTAATGCTCAGCTTTTACTGGTGCATTTGTGTAGCCCTGGTACACAATCCCGGAGGATGAGTGGAGAGGAAAGGGTTTAAAGGGCTTTCAGATTCATGTACACTTGGGGACACACCCCCCCAGGGGTGTGGAGGGGAGTGCAAAGTAGTCGGGTTTCAGTTCGTCAGTGACTCAAAGGAGTGAGGAAGTGCAGTTTTTGGCAGTTCGAAAGTGGAGGCAGTCAGGTGAGCCAGTTCCTCAGCTGGTGAGCTGTTGCCCCACGAAGACAGACGGGACTTTTTTGGGGAAAAAGAAGTGGTTGCAGATATACTTCAGTTCCTGCCCCAAGGAGGGGTTGAAGGTTCAGAGCGTGCTCCTGCCGGAAGATTATGAGAGTCTGGCAACAAGCTCAAGAAAGGAATTAAGTAGGGATGATTTGTTACCTGTGAAGTGAGAAATGCTTTGTACCAGCGAGGAAAAAGGCGAAAGGCACGTGGTAGAAATTCTGAGTGAATAGGATTGGAGAAGTCCTGCACGTTGTTACCGGTCCCCCTGGGCCCAAGCATCACCTAGCTTCTGATGGTGGTAGGAAACCCAGAGGCTTAGGCCTTAGGGGAGGGGAAAGCGCCCTAAATAGTCGGTACGTACGGGGTTGGGAGAGTGAGAACCTTGAGCCCGATCAGCAAGAATAGGAAATCCCTCTCCACAGGAAGGGTCCGACCACAAAAAATGACCCCGGAGAAAAGCTTTTAAAAGCTGGAAAATTTTAGAGGGAACTAGCTTAGGTGGTTGGACTCTCAACTTGGACAGTTAAGGAGGCCCCTAAAATTGTTAAAGCCGGGGGGGGGGCCTCAAAGTCTCCCCCATAACCCTCAGCCTCCGGGCCTGCCTTACATTTACAGTAAAGGTAGGGAAGACGCTGACCGTGTGAGACTGGTTTTTATTGCATGCCTGCAAACCCCTCCCTTTAAACCATCGAGAGGGAAGAGTCCCCTGTAGGGGACCCGACATCTGCTGCCTCCCCACCCCTCAGAGATTACGCAGGTGGTAAAAATTTTCCCAGAAGACTAAGGTGGCGTCAGAACTGTAAATTATTATCCCCTGTAAATATTCCCCAACATCCCCAGCCCGCCAGGGCCCGACCGAGCCCCCGTCCCTGGACAAAACCCCATAGACTTCCATGGGCTGGCTCTGGTCCCCCATTGCCCTGGAAACCCAAATTGTGGTGGGGGTCGACAAAAAATTGGGTCCGAACAGGAACAAAACTTGCAGCTTGCGAGCCCTGGTGCCTGTGGAGTGTTTGGCGAAAAAGACTGTTGCTTTTGTTTGGGCCAAATACCGCCATTTTTCCCGCCGATTGCGCCCTAAGGCGCTGGAGAAGAAGGTGGGCGTACCTGAAAGCGCGCAAAGTCTTGGACACCCCCCGGCTCTGACTCAGCGGCAGGTCCTGCAACAGGAAGTGAACGCTCTGACATCAGAGCGCCTGCGACGAAGGTCCTGTTCCCACTGCGGTCCTGTGAAATAGCAGCGTCTGAAACCGGTAGGCTCCGTTTAACCAAGGGGCGCTAAGATGTCACAACAACCGGCTGACAGTGCGGCCCCAGCCGGAGGCCCCAATCCCGCACCGTCTGGTATTGTAGCGCCAGATGGGGGCGCAGGCCCTGCACCCATCCCAGTAGTCCCGATCATGCCACTAACGCTCCCATATATGCCTGGGGCGAAATGGCTTCCCCAGTACAGCGGTGAGCCAGGCACTTTAGCAGGCTTCAAGCGAAGTTATGCGCATCCTAGAAATGTACTCCATGCCTGAGAGACAAAAAGCTGCTGTGCTAATAGGGCAGCTAATGGCGCTCTGAGAGGGAAGTGGAGACTTGGGATACTGTTGATCAGGAGTCGGTACCTGCGAATCTTCTTAACTGCATGCCATATTTGAAGACCGCACAGAAACGGATCTCCGGATGGCCTTCTATCACTGTTACAACAGCCAGGTGACAGCATCCGGACTACGCTTGCCGACTACAGGAGCCCTGAGCGCCCTCAAGCAAATTAACAATTTAAATGCTATCGACGAGAATAAAATGCTGAAAGAACAATTTATACAGGGATTGAGATCCCAAGAGGAACGCAGAACTGTAAACTGGTGGTCCTTAGACCATCCGGATGCTACCTTTGATGCCCTAAAGGACATGGCAATAAAAGGGCTGCGGCCCCTGGGCAAACCTGAGGTGGCAACCCAACATCATCAGGGTAAGTCACTCTGGAAACCGGCAGTAACCCCTTTTCCCCCGCTAGTGGCTGAAGCCAAAGCGCAGGTGACACCTCCTAGTGAATTGGACTGTCTGCGCTCAGAGGTGCGCCAGCTGACTAAAAATCTGGCTGCGTAATGAGTGCCTGCAGCTGCGGAAAAGAGGAGGAAGGAAAGATCTTGTTAGCTGACTGCCCAGAAGACGTCCCGTGGATGCACCGGAGAAGAAAGAAGACGTCGCCCCCCCGGAGGAGGACAAAGCCACCCCCAGGAGCGACCTCTGATCAACACCCTCCTCGTCGAGAGATCATCTGTTATCGATGCAACCGGAAAGGTCATATGTCTCCACAGTGTCCTTTAAACGGCAGAACCTGGGTCCAAGGGCCAACACCCAGGAGAATACCCGTTCAGGCCCCTAGACTGGAACCTTAGGTATGTGGGCGGGCGACCCTACCTGTCTATTATTCTAGATGGTATTGCTGTTCCAGCATTGTTAGACACTGGTCGCAGGTGACCCTAAACCTGATGCCCTATATACCAAGTACTGGTCAATGGACAGTCTTAAACCTCCGAGCCTTGACTTTACCGTGTATGCTTCTAATGGTCTTCCTGTAGAAGTACTCGGGACAAAATGTGTAGATGTAAAGGTGGCAGAGAGGAGTTGAAAGACCAGGGGCTTCTGGTAGTAAAGACTGTAAATGAGGAGAACGGTTTAAATATAATTTTGGGTACTAACATTATCGGTAATTGTTGGGAGAAGTTGTGTTTACTCCAACAGCTCGCTGAGATTGCCCGACCAAGGCAGAGAGGAGTAATCCAAAGAGAGATCCGGGCCCTGGTGTGTCAGCAGCAAGCGAAGCTTACAGACGGCGAAATTGGTAATGTACGGGTCACTGACTCGGATCCTATTGTGATACCCCCAATGAGTGAAATGATCATTTGGTGCAGGCAGCCATAGGTCTGAGAGGACAGAATTACCAAGCTGTAGTAGAAACCCCACCATTCAGAACATAGACCTACACTATGACTGCTAGGGGTAGTAGAAGTGGTGAATGGAAGAGTACCGGTACGGCTTCTCAATTGGGGAGATGATGAGGTAAACTTACCCCGTTATGCAACCATTGCTAAACTACATGCTGTTGATAAAATTCTATTCTCCCGCTGAGTCCTTAGACTCCTGTCAATAGCGGAGGACAATGACCCACAATCAGGTGGCGGAATGTGTCAGCAACTCCATGTTGGACGGACACCACTCCCGCTCACCAGAAGCAAGGGGTATTACGGTGGTGCAAGAGTACGCCCAAGTGTTTAGCAAGAATCCACTTGATTTTGGGATAATTAAGGGAGTACAACATCATATCCCTACAGGCAGTCATCCCCCATCAAAGAGCGGTATAGGCCCATACCTCCAGCTCATTATCAGAAGGCTAAAGAAATGTTGAATGATTGAAGAAAGCCGGGGTGATAAGGGATAGTTGTAGCCCCTGGGCAGCCCCTCTAGTTCTGGTTAAAAAGAAAGATGGTAGTATGAGAATGTGTGTGATTACAGGCAGGTGAACCGCATAACACACAAGGATGCATACCCGTTACCACGTATAGAGGAATCATTAGCTGCTCTGAAAACGGCTAACTACTTTTCTACCCTTGATCTGACTAGTGGTTACTGGCAAGTGGCTGTGGCTGAGGAGGATCATGAGAAAACGGCTTTCACCACCCCCAATGGGGCTCTGTGGTTCGACAGAATGCCGTTTGGCTCAGCAGTGCCCAGGAACATTTCAGAGAGTGATGAAAATTGTCTGGGACATCTCAATTTTGAAACCGTGCTGCTATACCTAGACGACGTTATCGTGTATTCCAAGACATATGAGGACCATCTGAAACACCTGGCAGAAGTATTCGAGTCCTGTCTAGGTACGGGATGAAGTTGAAACCCTCAAAATGCCATCTACTCAAACAGAAGGTACAATACTTGGGCACATCGTCAGTTCGGAAGGAGTAGCGCCGGACCCAGAGAAAGTCACTGCCATCCAAAGTGCCGGAGCCGAAGAACCTTAAGGAAGTGCGACAGTTTCCTGGACTAACGGGTTACTACAGAAGGTTCGTGAAAGATTACACGAAGAAGGCAGCTCCTTTACAGGACCTCCTGGTGGGACAATCCTTAAAAAGAGCAGAAACCCTCCCTTTAATTGGGTAAAGAACAGGCTGAACCATTCCAAAAGATGAAAGAGATCCTTACAGGTGATGAGATCTTAACCCATCCTGATTACAGCCAACCGTTCCTGTTGTACACCGACGCCAGTAATGAAGGTTTGGGAGCAGTTTCTCAGTCAGAAGCAGAATGGCCAAGAAAAAGTCATCGCATATGCCAGCAGAAAACTCAGGCCAACTGAAAGGAATCCGGAAAATTATAGCAGCTTCAAGCTGGAGTTTCTGGCGCTGGTCTGGGCCCATTACTGAAAGATTTAAGCACTATCTGGCCTCCAATAAGTTCACGGCGTACACAGACAACAACCCGTTAACGCACCTGGAAACCGCCAAGCTGGCGCCATGGAGCAGCGTTGGATGGCTCGGTTGTCCAATTACCAGTTTACTATCAAGTACCGGCAGGTCGAAAGAATGCAATGCTGATGCGTTGTCCCGAATGCCGCATGACTCTGTACGGAAGAAGAATCGGACGACCTGGAAGAAATTGAGCTACCTGCGTTCCATCGAAATGGGGTAGTCCACGAGCATCGAGTCAACAGAAAGCAGTATGGTGCAACATTAAATCCTTTACCCATCACAGTTGGAAAGAGACTCAGGACAGTGATCCAGGGGTCAGCCGCATCAAGGAGTTGTTAAGACAGGAAGGCTCCTCTTTGGAAAAGGATGCACCTATGTCAGCAAGCCCTGTGGAACGAGAAAAGCAGGTTGTTCCTATACCGTGAGAAGTTGTGCAGGAGATACGTCAACCCCAGAACCCATGAGATGGTCTGGCAAATAGTGGTCCCCAAGGCGGACGTCCCAATGGTGTTGGAAGCGTACCACGATCAAGCGGGACACTTTGGCTGGAGAAAGCTGGAGACCCTGTTGAGATGCCGGTTCTACTGGGTAGGGATGCGCAGCTCCATCGAGAGGGGGTGTCGGAACTGTGGACCCTGTGGTCTCAGAAGAAAGGACTACGGTAGTCAGAAGGCCCCCCTGCAACCTATCCGGACGACTCGTCCTCTGGAGATTGTGGCCCTGGACCACGTCAAATTGTCGCCAAGTAGATCTGGATACTCATACGCCTTGACCATGGTGGACCATTACTCCCAGATTTCTGGTGGTTGTCCAGTTAAGGACCAGACCGCAGTGACGGCCGCGAAAACCTTTCAAGCAGCTTCTGCAGACCGCATGGGTATCCGGAGCAAGTATTAACCGATCAAGGACCTGCTTTCGAAGCTGATTTATTCAAGGAATTCTGTCACATGTACGGGTGCAAGAAAATTAAACAACACCATATCACCTCAAACCAACGGTCCTTTGCGAAAAAATGAACCATATTGTCCTTGATTTGTTGAGATCCATACCGTTGGAAGACAGGAATCGATGGCCGGATTTACTACCTGATTTGGTTTTATTTGTATAACCATATACCTGTCAGTTCCACTAACTGCACTCCAGCCTATCTTATGAGAGCAAGGCCCGGAAGACTACCAATGGATCTAGAACTTGGAGTGGTAGAACCGGGGGCAGACGACGCCGTTGAAAACTGGGGCATCAATCGGCAAGAGCAATACAGAAGAGTACAAATCTGTGTAAGAGAAAGTCTCAACAAGGCACGGGGGAAACAGGAAGATGTTTACAACCGAAATGCTCCTGCCAAGCCTTTGATGCCTGGAGAGGTAGTATTAAAAAGAAAAAGGAAGATGCACAAATTGGATAACCATGGGAGCAAGAACCCTACGTTGTACAAGATTCTAAATATGACAACAGAAAAGTTTGTATCATCAGTAAGGACGGAGGAAGAACAATAACCACTGTGTCCAGAGACCATTTGAAATTGTCCAGAACCCTTAAAATGTTGTGACAAGAACCCTGTCATCAATCAAAAAGAAAGGAAAGAAGAGGTCATACACACCGATCTGGGAGATTTTCCTGCGGATTGGCCTAGACTGGGAGATGCTGTAATAGTTCCGGTGTTGCAGTTTTATCAGCCACAAGAGGAAGTTTTACCTCCATTGTGCCCGTGGTGCCAGTCGAGCCCGTTCAGGAGTTACCCATCCCAGCAACACCTCAACTATGGAATCTCAAGAAGGATCATCTGAAGCAGCGCCCCATACTATGGGATCCCCTGGTGAAGCTGACTCAACACCGCCCAGCCATCAGTACGCTTGCCAGATCCATGAAAGATTGAGGCGTTCTATAGTTTGCCGTTACGCAGTGCAGACAGATCGCAACTTAATATACCTGAGGCTACTCCACTAGATCAGAGCGAATCACAAAAGGAAAGTTACCCATTCGATACCACATAAATTATAACGAATTAATGTGAATACTGTAAAAAGTCTATATAATATATATGTGTTTTTCCCTATTATGTCTTATAATGGACTCAAGGCTGAGGACTGAGCCAGCCCAAAAACTGTATCCTGTAAATAGTTGCACTAAGTGCCTTTTAATGATTTCACACGAAGCCTTGACTTACCTCTGAACATAAAACCCGTGTGGTGAGGCACTGAGTGAGGTCTGCATTCGGATGTCCTGCAGCCCACCCAGGACCCACGTTGAAGGTTTGGTGCGGGTCCTTCACAAGCATATTGTCTATTTATATGAAAATGTTATTTAATCTATATATAATGTTTTGTTTGCAACGTTCAAGACATCCTTACCTCCCGATGGGACGAATTAATGTTTAATGTTAATGTTTAATGCATAAACAAAAATGTCTCTTGTATTTCACAGCCCCGGAGTGCTGTCGTTTTACCATGGGGGAATGTGTAGCCCTGGTACACAATACCAGGAGGAATGAGTGGAGAGGTAACGTTAAGGGCTCTTCATGATATCATGTACACTTCGGACACACCCACCAGGGGTGTGGAGGGGAGTGCTAAGTAGTCTGAGTTCAGTTCAGTCAGTGACTCGAAGGAGTGAGGAAGTGCAGTCTTTGTGCAGTTCAGAAAGTGGAGGCCAGTACAGGTGAGCCAGTTCACCTCAGCCTGGTCAGAGCTGTGCCCCACTAGAAGACAGACTGAGACATTTATTAAGAAGAAAGAAGTGAGTTGCAGATATACTTCAGTCTCCTGTCCCAAGGACGTGAAGGTTCAGAGACGTGCTCCTGCCTGGAAGATTACTGAGAGTCTGGCAACAAGCTCAAGAAAGGAATTAAGTAAGGGACTGACTTTGTTAACCTGTGAAGTGAGAAATGCTTATGCTACCAGCGAGGACAAGGCGAAAGGCACAGTGGTAGAAATTCTGAGTGCAATAGGATTGGAGAAGTCCTGCACGTTGTTACCGTCACTGGAGACCGAAGCATCACCATAGCTTCATGCATGGTGGTAGGAAACCCAGAGGCTTACCGGACCTTAGGTAGCGGAAAGCAGCCCCTAAATGTCGGTACGTATCTGGGGTCAGGAGAGTGAGAACCTTGAGCCTGATCAGCAAGAATAGGAACTCCGCTCTCTCACAGGAAGGCTCCGACCACAAAACTGACCGGGCAAACAGCTTTGAATAGCTGGAGTTATAGAGGGAACTACGCTTCAGGCTGGTTGACTCATCAACATTGGACAGTAAAGGAGGCCCCTAACTTGCTTAGCCGTTGCCTCAAAGCTCATCCTCCATCAACCCATCAGCCTCCCTGGACCTGCCTTACCATCTTACAAGTAAAGGTATGGAAAGACACTGACCGTGTGAGACTGAGTTATTTACTTGCATGCCTGCACAACCCTGCCTTAACCATCGACCTGAGGGAAGAGTCCTACCTGTAGGGACCCGACATCTAGCTGCCTCACCATCCCCTCAGAGATCTACAGCAGCGCTGGTATAAATTACCAGAAGACTACAGGTGGCGTCACGAACTGTAAATATATCTATCCCCTGTAAATATTCCCCCAACATACGCCAGACCGCCAGGGCCACAGACCGAGCCACCGCTACCTGTGACAAACCCCATAGACTTCCATGGGCTCGCTCTGAGTACCCCATTGCCCTGGTAATCCAACAATTGTGGTGGCGGGTCGACACACATTCTCCACCCCGACCAGCTCCCCGGGACCTGCCTAAACATCTGACAAGTAAAAGGTATGGAAAGACGCTGGATGGTGTGAGACTGATTCATTTAACTGCACCCTACATCATATAACCATAGACTCAGGGACAGTCCCACCTGTGGGGGTCCCAACACCTAGCTGCTATAACATCCCCTCAGAGTTCTATTCAGCAGCGCTGGTCTTAGTGACTAGACAACTACAGGTGGCGTCACGAACTGTTATCTACCAAATCCCCTGTAAATAATTCCCCCATTATCGCCCTGACCGCCAGGGCCACAGACCGAGCCACCGCTACCAGTGACAACCCCCATAGACTTCCATGGGCTCGGCTCTGAGTACCCCATAGCCCTGGTAATCCACAATTGTGGTGGCGGGTCAGCACAGATCTTTTCAGGAGGGTCCCGCTCTCTGTTAAGGGGGCGGGGTTTTCTTTTCCTCCTCTTCACTCCATTTGGGAACAGGAGGCGGATTTCCCTTGCTGATGGGCATGTCTGGTTAGTGCAGTAACACTTAGGGTAGGCGGGCATTTCTTTCGCACCTCAGAGTGAGCGCACGCCCACGAAAGCACGCCCTCCTTCTTCACCAGCGCCTCAGGCGCAATATGGCGGCAAAATGGCGGCAAATGGCAGCAAAGTCACAAAGATGGCAGATACGTCTTTAGCACAAAAACAGTCCAATTCAGGCACACAGGACTCGCTTATAGCGAGCTACAGAATCCTGTTTGTGACGCCAAAGTTAGATGAGTCGCACGTACCAGGGCTTTGGGGTACTCGGCACCGAGCCCGTCGATGTCTATGGGGAATGTCACGGGTAGTACAGCTCGGTCCGTGGCCCTGGGCGCTCACTGAAGGGGATATTTACAGGGGATTAAATGTTCGTGTAGTTTGTCGTGACGCCACCTGTAGTACCTGGTCAGGGTGACCAGCGCTGCTGTGCAGGTCCTCTGGAAGGGATGGTGTTGTGCAGCTAGGTGATAAGTCTTCTACAGGTAAGACTGTATCCTTCCAGGGCAGGTAGATGTAAGGTAAAGCTATGGTGCAGGATAGATGTAGCAGAGTGGAGTGTGCGTCGGAGTAATAATGCAGGAAACAGTTCTTGTGCAGTTTCAAAGGTTTACTCACAGTCTGTTGGTTCCTTACAGATGCCAGCTGGGCGCTGTGTTCTTCCAGTGAATAGTCCAGTAACCCTCAGGTAAATTGGTCACACTTCCAAAGACTCCCTTTTATGTTCCTTTCCGACTTCTTGTGCTACACTCCTTACTCCTTCTCTGCACCTCCCTACCACAGAGCCCTCAGACAAGGCAGTATTGGATCCTTTCAGTTTACCAGACCATCCGGTGTGTACCAAGCCACTTAGTATGAAGGTTCTGGACGTACTTGATCCCTAGGCTGCCTCCGGATGAGATTATGGTAGCTAGTGGCTCTTGAAGAGTCCCACTAGACGCGGTGTTACTAGTGGCGTTGAACTGACCCATTAGTCTAGGAACCGTTTCCCGATGTTTGCCTGGTCCTCCTACTCCCAGGCTCCCTGAGGTAAACCCAGGAGAGCTGCAGGCCAGGCCAGTACCCACTTCACTGCCTGCCTGTCTCCAACTGAAACTCTAATCTAAGGCTGGTTTCACACATCCGGCGGGCGCCTAAACGGCGCCCCCGGCATTTAGCCGCAGCGCCGCATGTGAAAAGCTTTCACACATCCGGCGGCCAAAATGCGGTTTTTTTGCCGGATGGTTTCTGATGCTTGGAGAGATAAGAAACCATCCGGCAAAAAAAAAAAACGTTACATGCAGCGTTTTTTCCGGACGCCGCAATGTACATTTGCGCCGCATCCGGACAAAACCGCATGCAACGCATTGACATGCGGCGCCATGCGGCGCTAATGCATGTCAATGCGAAAAAAGCCGCATGCGGCGCATCAGATTTTCAGATGCGGCGCTGCGGGAAAATTCCGGGGGCGCCGCAAGGCGCCCGCCGGATGTGTGAAACCAGCCTAACATGCTGCAGCCTAATGCTGCAACTGACTCCACCCACCCAACTCTACACCCTTTACTAACCAGCCTGAAGCTCAGCACTGGCATGATGTGTGTGGATGCGGTGATGGAGTCAATGGGGTGCTTCCTCCTTACCTGAGAGTCAGGTGTCACACCGCTGGGTGCGATGCAACATCTCTGTGGCGACTGGACCCTCAGGGCGCCACAGTTGCATAGTCAGGAATAGCGAGAGGTTGGTACACAGGAGCAGCAGTATAGTTGGGAGGACAGACATGTTGCGTAGTCAGGAATAGTGAGAGGGTGGTACACAGGAGAAGCAGTATAGTTAAAGGATCAGCAGGTTGTATAGTCAGAAATAGCCAGAGGTCCATACATGGTAGCAGCATTATAATCTTGAGGATAAGCAGCAGGTGGAAAGAAGCTTGACTAAAGGCTGGGAGCTCAATAATATCACAAGGAACGAAGTGCACTGCCATTTTTAGGTAGGGTGTTCAATCAGGAGATCACAGGGTTGAGCAAATCAGGAACTCAGGGTATAGACAATCTGGAATTTAGGGTGGAGACAATTAAGAACAGCATGGGTAATAGTATCTGGGTTAGCAAGGAACTGTCCAGCGAGCTGAATAGCTCAGAGGGAAGATCTGGTGCACAAGAGCTGCTGGGTTCGAATCCTGACAGGGACAGTCACTCAGATGGTCATAGAGTGGCCGATACATTGGTGACTTACTTTACACAAGACAATCACTTTTACTGAAGCACATACAGACTTCCAGCTGTCCGAATCATTAATGCATTGGTTTGTATCATGATGTTCTCAGCGTGACGAGTTCGGTAGATTGCGGCTCATTAGCGGTGACAGCTGCTGTTTTGAATATACATTATATATGGAGGCTCTCACAGATGCAGAATCAATAGAAAACCAAAATACATGTAAGAGCAAATACAATAAAACATATAACTGGCAAACGTTCCAAAGAGCTTTTCTAGGCGAAGAGCAATCTCTTCCAAAACCTTCTCCAGCTTCTAATACGTTTTAGGTCTCAACGTCTCTGTGTATTGTCAGTGATCAAAGAGACTATTTGCAAACCTTTTTCCTAGGAACTTTGGAGACTAAAAATCTCCCTACGACGGCTCAGCGCACTCCTCAAGGGTAAACTTTCGCCCCTAGACCTTGTCAGTGAATGAGAACACTGTGGCTTCCATTCAGAGGAAGTGATCCTCTACAGGCAGCGATACTTGAAAGTTTGTGAGCTCTTCATAATTTTACAGATTTCTGCATAAATTTGACTTAAAATTACACCAGATTTTAACAGAAGTCCTAAAAGAAGATAACAAACCTAGTCCAAAAAATGAGTAAAAAATATTAAACGTTGTCATTTTTGTTATTGAGCAAAATTATCTAATATGACATGTCTGTCGGTGACAGAATTAGCATAAATAAAGGTGAAGTTAAAGTCTGTTTTTTTTTCAATCAATGGGATGACAATCAGGTGTGAGTGGGCAACATGTTCAATTTAAAGAACAAGGATCTATCAAAGTCTGATCCTCACAACACGTCTAAGGAAGTGTATCATGGCATAAACAAAGGAGATTTCTGAAGACCTAAGAAGAGTTGTTGATGTTCGTCAGGCTGGAAAAGGTTACTAAACCATCTCCAAAGAGTTTAGACTCCACCAATTCACAATCAAATAGATTGTGTATAAATGGAGGAATTCAAGACTATTATTCCCCTTCCCAGGAGTGATTGACCAACAAAAATCATATGGGCGTGAAATAGTATGCAGTGTCACAAAGGAACCCAAGTGGAGATCTAAGCAACTACAGGCCTCTCTCACATTATCTAATATTAATGTTCATGAGTCCATCATTAGGAACACACTGAACATCAATGGTGTGCATGGTAGGATTGTAAGGAGAAAGTCACTGCTCTCCAAAAATAACATTGAAGTTTGTTAAAGATCATCTGGACAAGGCAGAAGGCTATTGGAACAATGTTTTGTGGACAGATTAGACCAAAATATAACTTACTGGTTTAAATCAGAAGAGTGTAATAAAAACCCTACATTACAGTGTAAAAAACCTCATACATCTGTGACACACGGTGGTGGTGGAAGTATCATGGTTTGGGCCAGGACAGCTGCCATCAATGATGGAGCAATGAATTCTGAATTATGCCAGAACATTCTAATGGAAAACGTCCAGACATCTGTCCATCAGCCAACTCTCAGGGTCAATGTGGGTCATGCGGTAGAACAGCAACCGAAAGCCACAACTCATTCTATAAACGAATGGTGGAAGGAGAATAAAGGTGAAGTTCTGGAACAGCCGAGTCACAGTCCTGACCTTCATCCTACAGAAATGTCGTGGAAAGAGCTGGAGTGAGCAGTACATGGGAGAAAATCACTAACATAGCGGAGGTGAAGCTGATTTGTAGGGAGGAATGGGCTAAAATGTCTCCATCTGATGTGCACAAATATTCAGCAATTTTATCCAGTGTGTGCAATGCTCTGTGAGCTGCACAGATCTCTCTGCTGGTTTGCTGCAATGTGTCAGTCTGGAGTTCACAGAGCATTGTCTACATTAGACACAATTTTAATCCAGTGTGGGCAATGCTCTGCGACTTAAGGCTATTTTTACAGCTGCATTATGGATTATGTATTTCTGTCCCTTTATGAACAAACACAAAAAACAATGATTTTCAACAGTAGCCACTGACTTTATAGGGTTACATTAGGTTTTCATCATTTCAATGGCTAAACCAGCCCCCTTCTCTGCAGCAGCCAATGCATAAACAGAAAAAGGGGCTGACTTTGCTATTGAAATTAATGGCAACTCTGCAAATCGAGGCACTCTAGAAAATACAAATATATTTGTAAATTGTATATCTCTGTATTAGGGGCAAGCTAAAGATATCTTTTTAAGAGGACAACCCATTTAAAGGGATCCACAAAGTAGGTGATATAATGACCAGGACAGGGAGTACAATAAAGGATGAATACATCGCCGTCGAACACGACCAAGCACTAGGGATCACGATGCCCTGTTTTGGTGATTGGCATCTCAGCAGTATCCTTCTTACTGGATATTTTTTATTGCTCGAATTGTGTGGGTATATGATGGCAGTGAACATGTACCGTGTAAGGGGGCGCTATGGTTCCCTTTGTTCCTTTGCTCCCTAGCCTTACTTCACATTATATAGTGGCTGAGACATGACTGACTGGTTTATTTGCCGCACAGACATGTAGGATGTTTTTTCCTAGGAGGTCTTTGGAATTCAGCAAATTGTAACGAGCTTTAATTAAAGACTAGAATCTAGGAGAGCGGTCAGTGACTCGCGAGAATCATCACTGACATCACGGCGGACGAAGCTGCGGAATGTGCGCTGCAGTCATTTTCGTCGTGCAGATATGTTTATGCCGGTTCCACGATTGTCTTTCCATTTGGCTACAATGACGTCCGTTCAGCCATAAATGTGATTGCTGCTGCTGATTATAGCGTTACCGGAGACCATAAATATCAGCGCAGTCAATGTATTACTATGACAAAAGGCCGTATATCTCAGCTGTCCGCACTAAGGTGACTTAACGCTGGAAAAACCATTGACATCGCAAACAGAAATAACTGAAGAGGTTAGTCACCACTGAGACAAACAAGGTGGGAACATGTCTGACCCAAGTATTGGGAAGTCTTAAAGGAAATTCTCAATTTTGTCATTTCATATTTAGGTCCAACATTCTGAGCTAGTTACTTTTCTCTTAAATTTTTATTTATAACATCCGCAGGTCAGTTTATCTTTTACAGAGCTCTAAATTCATAAAAATGAAATTTATTAGCTTCTAAACTAACTTCTAAAATTCCCTGAGCTCCAATGATTCTGCTGCTCATTCCCATTTTGTGCTATGTCAACCCATTGCAGAGATATTCACATTTTCTGCTTTTGGAGCACAGTATGAGAAATCTCTACTTACAGACCAACTGGTCATTTCTTCAGAGTTTTCTCTGGCTTTATGCAATTTCACTACTCCATATGCTGCCAATCTCAAAAGCATCTGAGACTGCGAGATCAGCTGCCGAGCTATGATTGTCAGTGTCTGCAAGGAAAGTATGAAACCACATGCTACCAGAGAAAACTCAGGGATATTTGCAATTCATTTAATAAAATTTTTATGTGTAAGCAACTGGTCGTCTTTAAGTAATATAATTGTGTCTGTCTGCAGCCACCACTAGGGAAGCTCCCTATATACAGAGATACATGATAAGATCCTGTCTGCAGTCACCACTAGGGGGAGCTCCCTGTATACAGAGATACATGATAAGATCCTGTCTGCAGTCACCACTAGGGGGAGCTCCCTGTATACAGAGATACATGATAAGATTCTGCCTGCAGCCACCACTAGGGGGAGCTCCCTGTATACAGAGATACATGATAAGATTCTGTCTGCAGCCACCACTAGGGGGAGCTCCCGGTATACAGAGATACATGATAAGATTCTGTCTGCAGCCACCACTAGGGGGAGCTCCCTGTATACAGAGATACATGATAAGATCCTGTCTGCAGTCACCACTAGGGGGAGCTCCCTGTATACAGAGATACATGATAAGATCCTGTCTGCAGTCACCACTAGGGGGAGCTCCCTGTATACAGAGATACATGATAAGATTCTGTCTGCAGCCACTAGGGGGAGCTCATGTATACAGAGATATGTGATAAGATTCTGTCTGCAGTCACCATTAGGGTGCGCTCCCTGTATATATAGGTACATGATAAGATCCTGTCTGCAGCCACCACTAGGGGGGGCTCCCTGTATACAGAGATACATGATAAGATTCTGTCTGCAGCTGTCAGGTTAAAATATATTTTTGTACTTATATATAATTTTTTTTTGTACTTTTATATGTGATGCTTATGTGCTAGCTTCCATTTTGTATATTCAAACCATAAGCTTTCCTTGCTACGTGGCATTTAGTTAGAGACCCATCTCTGGAGTACGTAACTGGATCCTGAATTCCAAGAAGATTGCATCAGCCAAAAGTTACATCATTCGGGAGCTGAGCTGAGCTGAAGGAACAGTGGAACCAATCCAGATGTTAGGATACTATACATTCCCATATATGGCTATACTGTTTTCTCTTTAGGTGCCCCTCGCTCCACCCTGATATGTATACTATATAACGTTGTGCTTGTAATAATAAAGGGAGCTCTTGCTGAGAAAGCTACGTGCCAGAGCATGCTCTAAGACTGAACCAGCCTGATTGCCTGACTCTTTCTTATAACTGGTACCACATGCTCTTAATCTAATCTGAAGTGACTGGAGGATGAGTGG
>JARQOD010000001.1:993648086-993670128 GCA_033576555.1 Oophaga sylvatica | reverse complement strand
AAATGGCCGCTATATCCCTCATGCCAGTCACGGTTCCAAGTTCTCCAAGCCCTCGGCCACCGCCCTATAATGGCACCGATCTCAGAACAAAGGGAGGTTGGACTTATCATGTGTGTGATGAACAGAATCCGCCCTGGGCGGAGACCTGCCGTGTCTGTGGGGCGGTCGCCCCTGGTGTAATGCCCAGCCCAATGCCCCTCCCATTCCCAACAGTGGGACGCCCCCAGACAACGCCCTTTCCACTTTCCCCAGCGGCCATCTTGGGACACCCAGCAGCCATCTTGGGACACCCAGAACCACCCAGTCAGGCCCATATCCCCTCCTGACACCTTCCGGTACCTACTACCAACCACCCGGACAGCCGAAAAAAAAAAAAAAAAAAGGTTTTAGTTCCCGTCGCTGAGATCCCTGTCCCAGGACTCGGTCCTTCAGCCCCTGCTTCTGTTCCTAATCCGGAAGCTACTGCATTACCTCTATTCCCAATGGGTGTCCCTCCCAGGAGAGGAAAAATTAGGCACCAGGAATTATTTGAAACCAATGATAAAGTAGTAAAATTTGTGATTGCTTTGTCTAAAGAGTTAACTAACACCCACTCTACAGTGTCTGCTTCTCTCCCAGAATTTACAGGTGACACAGTGCACGATTTCTCGCCTGGTGACCTTGTATACATAAAAAATTTATGAGAAGAGACTGTCTCCAGCCCAGATTTGAGGGTCCCTACACTGTGGTCCTGTCCACCCCTACTCCCCGAAGCTCGAGGGCAAGAGCACCTGGATTCACGCCTCCCACTGCAAGAAGGACAAGATTAATCAGCAGTCATGAAGTTTCTGATATACATATCCTTTTGGGCTGTATCCTGATCTCCAGTAGTGCCAGCATGCCCACCTTCTGGGTTAATACTACAACCCCTGTGGTTATCTTTAAGTTCGATTTCTATCAAATATTCAACTGTGATAGAAATGATTTCAAGGGATCAACGCACCAGATTTAGGGGAAAGGGACATTTTATCTCTATGTCACCCGCCCAGGGAATGAAAATTGTTATGATTGGTCAGATGTGGGATAGAACGCAGAAGAAGGAAAATTGGCAGATGAAGCTAGATACAATAGATTGATAGATGAGATATACAAGTGTTATATTTGTAGGAACGGACCTGAGAATGCAGAAGTCAGTGACAGCAAGCAAAGATATAAAGGAGGGGGAAGTGCTGGTAGCAGCGAGATGGTATTTTGCTTTAGACCAAGGTCACTCTACAGAAAAGCAAACTGCAGGCTGAGGGAGAGAGGACACACAAACTACGCAGCGGTTTGACCAGCCCCACCCGTCGGGTATTCGTGAGGATGCACAGGAACCAGAGTGCAGCAGTTTTCAGATTTTTAGTCAAATTTGTTGAATATGTTTTTGGAATAGACACAATACGTAAGAATCGAAGGGCTAGGCATGTGAATAGAAGGTACAGCAAGTTAATTTGAACGGACCAGGAAGTGATGTGTTGTCACAATTGCAAGCACATATTGAGTATCATCCTGATGGAACTGTCACTATGACACCAGGACTGAAGCCGAGCACTCTTTGTAAAATCATGTCGCTAGACGTTGCTAGTACAGAGGACACAAATGAATTTCCTTCAATGTTAGAAGGTGTGATACCGCATGATTTCTGGGCTTCAGATAAAACAGATGTGGGCAGATTAAGGGTGCAGCCAGTCATGGTCAAATTAAAGCCAGGTGCAATTCTGCCCCAACAGAGACAGTATCCTTTTAGTTCAGCTCAAGAGACGGCTATTGCTCAGCAGATGCAGAAACTGGTAACAAGGGATGTTTTAGTTAAAACCTAGCCCCCACCTTCGGCATCTCTGCAGCTAAGGTTCCTTATCAGCGGCCTTGACAGTACAAATTCCAACCTTCAGCTTCCCCCTTCGGCTACGAGATTTAACCCTCTATGTATTGGCTGGTACAATATATATATATATACACTTTTGTTCCAGATATCTCAGGATGCTGCTTAGTTTACAGTTATTGATTTTGCCAATGTTATTTTTATAATATGTTGATGATTTACTGATTTGTGCCCCCTCCAGGAAACAGTGTCGTATTGCAACAATATTACTTATGTTGTTTCTGTACCAAGCTGGTTGTAAAGCGTTAAAGGATAAACTGCAATTTTGTAAATCTTCAGTTATCTTTTTGGAATATTGCATTATACGGGGGGGAACGATATCTGACCAGCGCTCGCAAAGAAGCTGTACAGAATTTTCCTATTCCTGTTAATGTTGCCGCTCTTAGGACATTTCTTGGACTGATTTTCTACTGCAGACAGTGGTGACATGCTGTATCAATCCTCATGCAGCCTCTCTATGACTGTATCACCATTGTGCTTTTTAAACTAACTCCTGAAGGTATAGACTGTTTTTATTTTCTCAAAAACAGGATTGTGGCAGCTCCAGCGCTAGGAACCCTCAACTATGAACTACCATGCACCCTGTATCTCCACGAACAGCAGGGACACGCGGCAGGGGTATTGACTCAGTTACATGGTGACAATCAAAGGCCAGTGGCCTGTTTCAGTGGAAGACTAGATGCAGTGGCTAGAGGTGCCCCGTCCTGTGTACGGGCAGTACATGCTGTAGGACTATTGCTCCACAAATCGTCAAACATCGTGCTTGATCATCTACTGACAGCACTTACACCTTATGATGTATACACCATACTGAATCAGGTGCAACCGGCACACCTTTCAGCTGCACGTCACCTTCGATTGCAATGTGCACTTTTAATGCCTCCAAATGTTTCTTTGCAGAGATGTACCACACTTAATCCTGCCACATTGTTGCCTCTCTCGGATCTAGGGGGGAGGTCAGGTACGGTATTGTACAAAGAAGATCCAAGAGAGGAGATTCCTTATGATTGTGTTCAGCTTATGGCACAGGAAACAGCAGGCCTACCCACAGTGTTTGAAAACTGAAAGACTTAATGCTGATTTTGAATCTTTTGTAGATGGATCTCGTCACCAAGATGACTCAGGTACCTTCCACACCAGGTATGCCATCGTCTCCCTGAATGCAGTAATCAGAGCAGAACCAATGCTCCCATATCAGTCGGCCCAGGAGGCTGAACTTAAGGCTCTGACCGAGGCCTGTAAGATAGCTGAAGGTAGAATTGTTAACATCTACACAGATTCTAGATACGCATTCGGTATAGCTCATGATTTTGGTCCAATTTGGAAGTCTAGAGGATTCCTGACGGCAGCAGGACATCCCATTAAAAATGCTGACGCAGTCCAGCAGTTAATTGATGCATTACAATTACCAAAAGAAGTAGCTGTCATAAAAGTTAAAGCACATACCAGATGCACTGATCAGGTGAGTAAAGGAAATGCAATGGCCGATGCAGCAGCAAAAACAGCAGCCAGTAGACCACTCCAAAGGGTAACGATGCACCAGGTAAGCGCTCCCAAAAATCCCTTTGTGTCGGAGGATGCCTTATCCCAGATGCAGGCTCAGGTGCACCAGGAGGAAGTAGAAAAGTGGGAAAAAGAAGGTGCATGTCTGAATGCAGCAACTGGGGTATGGGGAAGAGGGATGCGTCGATGCCTTCCAAGAGCGTTGTACCCTGCGGTCGCCCAGATGTTACATGGGCCAACCCACAGTCCAAAACTGCTGTAATGAGCGTGATGCAGAAGCATTGGGTAGCACCAGGCTTTTCCACCTGTATAGAAGGTTTGATCCAGGGATGCATGGTATGTGCTACACATAATCAGGGAAGGGTAGTCAAGACACCACCCAAACACGCCCCTCGGCCCCTCTATCCAGAGACTGCAGATTGATTATATTCAGCTGCCAAAATCAGGGTCATGGGAGTACGGGTTGGTGTGTTTTTGATTTATTCTCAGGTTGGCCGGAGGCTTTCCCGATTGCCAAGGCTACGGCTGCGGCAACCGCAAAGAAGCTGCTTGTGGAGGTGGTGTGCAGGTATGGAGTACCAGAGGTGATCGAAAGTGACAGAGGTACACATTTCACAGGTGAAATAATGAATGAAGTCTTGACAGCTCTGGGAATTCAACAAGCTTTCCACACCCCATATCATCCACAAAGCAGTGGAAAAGTAGAAAGACTAAATGGGACATTGAAGTTAAAAATCCAAAAGTCCATGGCTGAAACAGGGAAATCTTGGCCTGAATGTTTACCATTGGCCCTATACTCAGTAAGGTACACTCCAAATAGAAAAACTGGACTTTCTCAGTATGAAGTACTATTTGGCAAAGTGCCTAGTTTAGGATGTTTCTTTTCCCAAGCACTGGAAATGAGTAACCATGTATTAAGCTCATATGTAAGGGATTTGCATAAAAGACTCAAGAAAGTACATGATAATGTTTTCAGTTCTCTTCCAGATCCGAACCAGGATCCTGGGAGTCTGCAGCCTGGAGACTGGGTAGTCATTAAAAGGCACGTGAGAAAGAGTCTGGATCCGAGAATATAGCTCCACTGATATCCAGAAAAGAAGGAGTCTGGGTCAGCTGCACACCGGTTATGCTGAGGATCCCAAAGTTTATATAGACTCTATAGGGGTTCCTAGGGGGGTCCCAGACGAATACAAAGCTCAGAATCAGATCCTGGCGGGTTTCCGTTCTCTCATCCCAACTGTGCAGATCAATTACAATGTAGATTGGATAAATTATATATACTACACCGAGCAAAGATTTATCAATTTTAGTCAAGATGCTTTCCAGGGTATAGTTGAGAAACTGGGCCCAAAACAAAAGAATGACTCTTCAAAATAGACTGGCCATTGACATGATTCTAGCTGAAAAAGGTGGGGTCTGTGGGATGATAGGGAGAAGAATGTGTACTTATATCCCTCAGAATTCTGGAGTTAATGGTAAAACCATGGCGGCCCTTACGAAAATTAAAAACCTGGCCCAGGAGGTAAAGGAAAATACAGGGGTAGATACCTCTTTCTTCTCAAGTTGGTTGGGAGGTCTTAAGGGATTCCTCCAGCAGGCCTGCTTAGTAATTGGAGGACTCCTGGTGCTGGGTTAGTGGTCCTGTGTTGTGTAGTACCTCTATACAGAAAAGCTATCACCAGCGCGGCTCCCATGTCAGGTACTTTCTTACACCAGGAAACCATATCCCTGTTATATAATGATGTAAGTAAAGAGGACATGGAAAAATATATTCCCTCGGATAAGCCCGACAAGACCTCCTATGGAAAAGTTCAACTAAGAGATTTAGTTTAGGGACAGGTTGTGAGAACTCCATGTGTCTGCTAAAGTAGGGACTTGTTTGTCTGGGGGCGTCCTACCAGGGGACAGCTTCTAAGATAAATAAGTGAAGAAATCCACCTCCCCTCCCCCAACACATGGACAGTCTCAAAGGCCACCCCTGCAAGGGAAAGCTTAGTGTTTAGGGGGGATTGTCAGGGTTAAAATATATTTTTGTACTTATATATAATTTTTTTTTGTACTTTTATATGTGATGCTTATGTGCTAGCTTCCATTTTGTATATTCAAACCATAAGCTTTCCTTGCTACGTGGCATTTAGTTAGAGACCCATCTCTGGAGTACGTAACTGGATCCTGAATTCCAAGAAGATTGCATCAGTCAAAAGTTACATCATTCGGGGCTGAGCTGAGCTGAAGGAACAGTGGAACCAATCCAGATGTTAGGATACTATACATTCCCATATATGGCTATACTGTTTCTCTTTAGGTGCCCCTCGCTCCACCCTGATATGCATACTATATAACGTTGTGCTTGTAATAATAAAGGGAGCTCTTGCTGAGAAAGCTACGTGCCAGAGCATGCTCTAAGACTGAACCAGCCTGATTGCCTGACTCTTTCTTATAACTGGTACCACATGCTCTTAATCTAATCTGAAGTGACTGGAGGATGAGTGGTTTGTTGATACGACCCCGACACAGCCACCACTAGGGGGAGCTCATGTATACAGAGATATGTGATAAGATTCTGTCTGCAGTCACCACTAGGGGGCGCTCCCTGTAAACAGAGGTACATAAGATCCTGTCTGCAGCCACGACTAGGGGGAGCTTCCTGTATACAGAGATACATGATAAGATCCTGTCTGTAGTCACCACTAGGGGGAGCTCCCTGTATACAGAGATACATGATAAGATCCTGTCTGCAGTCACCACTAGGGGGAGCTCCCTGTATACAGAGATACATGATAAGATTCTGTCTGCAGCCACCACTAGGGGGAGCTCATGTATACAGAGATATGTGATAAGATTCTGTCTGCAGTCACCACTAGGGTGCGCTCCCTGTATACATAGGTACATGATAAGATCCTGTCTGCAGCCACCACTAGGGGGAGCTCCCTGTATACAGAGATACATGATAAGATTCTGTGTGCAGCTACCACTAGGGGGAGCTCATGTATACAGAGATATGTGATAAGATCCTGTCTGCAGTGACCACTAGGGGGAGCTCCCTGTATACAGAGATACATGAAAAGATTCTGTCTGCAGCCACCACTAGGGGGAGCTCCCTGTATACAGAGATACATGATAAGATCCTGTCTGCAGCCACCACTAGGGGGAGCTCCCTATATACAGAGAGACATGATTAGATCCTGTCTGCAGCCACCACTAGGGGGAGCTCCCTGTATACAGAGATACATGATAAGACCCTGTCTGCAGCCACCACTAGGGGGAGCTCCCTTTATACAGAGATACATGATAAGATCCTGTCTGCAGCTACCACTAGGGGGAGCTCCCTGTATACAGAGATACATGATAAGATCCTGTCTGCAGCCACCACTAGGGGGAGCTCCCTGTATACAGAGATACATGATAAGATTCGGTCTGCAGCCACCACTAGGGGAGCTCCCTGTATACAGAGATACATGATAAGATTCTGTCTGCAGCCACCACTAGGGGGAGCTCCCTGTATACAGAGATACATAAGATTCTGTCTGCAGTCACCACTAGGGGGAGCTCCCTGTATACAGAGATACATGACAAGATCCTATCTGCAGCCACCACTAGGGGGAGCTCCCTGTATACAGAGATACATGACAAGATCCTATCTGCAGCCACCACTAGGGGGAGCTCCCTGTATACAGATAGATACATAATAAGGTTCCAAATTCTTGTTATTTCATCCTAAAGCTTGACCTCTGCAAAATAAATCAGTCCATGCTGACTCCATTGTAATCTCTCCGCTATTCCCTGCTGGTCTTTGCTAACATACAGTAGGGGAAATAATTGACCCCTTGCTGATTTTGTAAGTTTGCCCACTGACAGAGACATGAACAGTCTATAATTTTAAGGGTAGGTTAGTTTTATCATTGAGAGATAGAATATCAAAAATAAAATCCAGAAAATCACATTGTATAAATTATATAAATTTATTTACATTTTGCAGTGAGAAATAAGTATTTGATCCCTCTGGCAAACAAGACTTAATACTTGGTGGTAAAGCCCTTGTTGGCAGCACAGCAGTCAGACGTTTCTTGTAGTTGATGATGAGGTTTGATGTCAGGAGGAATTTTGCTCCACTCCTCTTTGCAGATCATCTCTAAATCATTAAGATTTTGCGTTTGTCGCTTGGCAACTCGGAGCTTCACCTCCTCCATAAGTTTTCTATGGGATTAAGGTCTGGACACTGGCTGGGCCACTCCATGAGCTTAATGTGCTTCTTTTTGAGCCCTCCTTTGTTGCCTTGGCTGTATGTTTTGGGGCATTGTCTTGCTGGAAGACTCAGCCATGACCATTTTTAATGTCCTGGTGGAGGGAAGGAGGTTGACACTCAGGATTTTACGGTACATGGCTCCATCCATTCTCCCATTGATGTGGTGAAGTAGTCCTGTGCCCTTAGCAGAGAAACACTCCCAAAACATAATGTTTCCACCTCCATGCTTGACAGTGGGGATGGTGTTCTTTGGGTCATAGGCAGCATTTCTCTTCCTCCAAACACGGTGAGTTGAGTTAATGCCAAAGAGCTCAATTTCTGTCTCATCTGAGCACAGCACCTTCTCCTAATCACTCACAGAATCATCCAGGTGTCATTGGGAAACTTCAGACGGGCTGCACATGTGCCTTCTTGAGCAGGGGGACCTTGTGGGCACTGCAGGATTGTAAACCTTTACGGTGTAATGTGTTACCAATGGTTTTCTTGGTGACTTGTCCAGCTGCCTCAGATCATTAACAAGTTCCCCTCATGTAGTTTTATGCTGATCTCTCACCTTCCTCATGATCAAGGATACCCCACGAGGTGAGATTTTGCATGATGCCCAGATCGATGTCGATTGACAGTCATTTTGTATTTCTTCCATTTTCTTACTATTGCTCCAACAGTTGTCTCCTTCTCACCCAGCGTCTTTCTTATGGTTTTGTCGCCCATTCCAGCTTTGTGCAGGTCTATGATCTTGTCCCTGACATCCTTATAAAGCTCTTTGGTCTTGCCCTGTTGTAGAGGTTAGAGTCTGACTGATTAATTGAGTCTGTGGACAGGAGTCTTTTATAAAGGTGACTATGTAAGACAGCTGTCTGTAATGCAGGGAACGAGTTGATTAGGAGTCTAACTGATCTGTAGGAGCAGAACTCTTAATGGTTGGAAGGGGATCAAATACTTACTTTCTCACTGCAAAATGCAAATAAATTTATATAATTTATACAATGTGATTTTCTGTATTTTATTTTTGATATTCTATCTCTTAATGTTAAAATTAACCTTCCCTTAAAATTATAGACTGTTCATGTATTTGTCAGTGGGCAAACTTACAAAATCAGCAAGGGATCAAATACTTATTTCCCCCACTGTATGTACTGCATGTTATTGCTGCAGTCTTGTGCCATTTCTCCGTCAGCAGTGGTCGTGTGCTGGACTTATGACGTCAACAAGAGCTGGGGATCAGCAGAGCGACGGGTGGTAAGTATGGGTGGTCTATGGGTGGTCTTGTTACCTGCACACAATCACCTTCTCCCCTTGGGACACTGGTATCACACAGAGATGGAGATAAGAGTGTGAGTTCTCCCGAGAGGACAGATGTAGTTGTCAAAAAAATAACTGTAAATTTCCCATTTTTGCATAATTAGTTTCTTATTAAGGACCCAATTCCCATTGCCAGTGATTGTGAAAGACATAATGACGGCAGACATGGCTCCGTGGTGGACCAGGATGGATTGCCATCACACGGAGCCTCATGCGTTTCTCATTTTCTCCGGCTTATTCTTTTATTATTTTTATGTCTGTTCCCGCTGAGACATCTCAATCATAGAACGTCTCCTGGCATCGGCCCCTGATTCAGCCATGGTTTGCCTGTTTAGCAATATTTCCAGATAAAAATGGAGTTACTAATCGTGACTTGAGCCTGTTGCCGCGGCCGGATGATCTCCGCCATCGCTACATTGTGCAACATCAGTATTGTAGACGGAGGTATATCTAAATAATGGGTCTAAATAGCAAAACATCGAATACCTCCCCAAATCCACTGCATCCTTTCACATAGTCTAAGCCTTAAATGGTTAAAGGGGTATTACAATTTCATAGAGCGATAGCGTGCAAGAGGGTGATGATGGACGTTGGTCACGCTCTCACCTGTGAGGCTGCTATTGTGCTGCCACTACGATTTTCCATTATTCTTGGTGTTAAAAAAAATATTCCTGTGCTGAGATAATCTTATAAAGGTGCCTCCGCTATCTACTGTGTAAAGGTTGTGTCTGACCATGCAGAGCTGCTCCAGTTCAGGGTCGCACATACTACAGCTCCTGTAACTTATGAAAAGTTAGTGTACAGGCGACACAGCATTGGCTCACCGCTGCTGCGAACTGAGAAAACATATTAGCTTGCCTGTTTTATCACAGGAGTGAGTGTTGTTGTCATATCTCCTTCCTCCTGAGCTCATCAGTGACAAAGCAACTCCTGCAGGCGCTGAGCTGATACGCTAATGACTTTATTTATTATGCGTTCACAGGACTGGTAACGCAGCAGAAACACTTACTCCTGTGATAAAACAAGGAAATGTGTCATCTCAGAAAGCAGCATCTCTGAGCCCCTTCTATCTCATCTGTATTCTCACTTGTCATTATTGACTTATGGTCCCCCCTGCCCAGGAGCTGTGTTATGCACTGACCATGAACTGGAGCAGCTCTGCATGGTCAGACACGGCCATTACACAGTACACAGCAGGGGCACATTTCTATGATTATCTCGGCACAGGAACATTTTTTTTAATCACATCCAATTATGGAACTTATTATTCCAAGATCTATTAATTAAAATGTACTTTGTGGGACAACCCTTTTAAGAGACTGGAGGAAACTGGGCAGTCAATGTGAGTGAGGGACAGAGGTTATGTGGAGGCTGGTTTCCCTCCAACCTGTGTCTGTTGCAGAGGGCCTTTGTAGAGAACAAGAGCCCATAAAGACTTGAAGAGAAACAGTGGAAACATCTTGTACTTTTTGCCGCACCAGGTTACAGAGGCCTGATTGACTCTGTGACTGTCCCATGTGTAGGAACCAGTCATCAATAAAGGAAAGGAGGAAGAGATCGCCTGGCCTCGAGAGTGTCGAGGAGTGAAAATGCATGCTGCCTGATGTAGCAAAGACAGCGAGGGACAAGTAGGAGAGACTGTAACACAGGAGAAAAGAGAGGAGGCAGCCACTGTACGGATGCGGGAAACCATCAGATTGTGCAATTGGGCATTGTGAGGGCATGGACAACCATCACATATCAGGAGAGACAGCCAACTTGTGCAAGCAGCCACTGTGGGATTAAGGCATGAAGTGCAGAAGAAGAGAGAGTGACTTGCAGAGAACAGTTGCAAATACTGGTGTGAGACTGAGCCTATCTGGAACCGGAGGAAACTGCCTGTGAAGGAGCAAATGGCGAAACGAGCTCAGGCGCACCAGAAAAGGTTGAGATACCAAAGACTATATATATTTGTAGAAAAGTTTTAATGTCTTAAAAGTACAAGTTGAACTGTTCCTAGATGTCAGTCAACCTCATGAGCCCCTTTAGGTGTATTATATTCATTAATAATAATTTATTCACATTTTTGTCACTATTATGTCCTTCAGATGAAGGAGCTCATCAGGTTGACTGACATCTTGGCACTGCTTTGAGTTTAGATGCTTTTTCCGCACAGGTTCTCATCCTTGCTCTTCTAGCGTTGTTCCTTTTTTTTCTTGCTTTTTCACATTTACTTTTTTTTCTTTTAAAGTCCTTAATGTTTCCCAACCAGAATCCTATTGAAGTAACAGATAATTGTTGGGTCACACTTTGATATTTTGTGTTTTTTCACTTCTATGTGTCATGTGCTGTATCATGTGGTGCCCGGCTGAACTCTGACGCTTCTGACATGTGGTCCATTTGTGGTCCGCATTCAAAAAGGATCTGTTGACAAATTGGCTTTCCAGCTGGAAACCTCTATTCTGACAATGGATTCTCGAGTACTCAAGTACAAAAAGTTTTCCCTGTAAGCCATGACACTCTCCATTCTTTGGATATAAACAAGTTGTTATACCTTCTTTGCCTGCGGAGTGCTGTAGAGAAAATAGACAGGTGAGCAGCTTCAATCAGACAATCAGAGGTTCCCATAACAAAGTTTTTACAGTTCCATGTCATATAGTTGTAGGCACTCTGTGTGTGCTGCTATTTGGTGCCTTTGATGGGCTGGACCATCACAGATATTACAGGGGTTGTCCCTTCTTGGGCATTTATGGCATAGCCACAGAATATGACGTAAATGTCTTATTTTATTTACTCACTTATATAGCACCATCATATTCCACAGTGCTTTACAGTATGTCTTTGAAGTGCAGGATGAAACCCACGCAAACATGGGGAGAACATACAAACTCCTTGCACATGATGCCCTTGGTGGGATCCAGGACCCCAGAACCACAGGGCTGCTATGATGTCTACCATGCACAGCACGTCAAAAACACAAGGTATTTGATTTCCTGTCTCTATGTACAGTTCCACATGCAGCCAGCAGCAGCAAAGAAGACATTATAAATAAGTACTGAGGAGTGTAACTGTGAATCCAGCTCTAGGGTACGAAGAACACTTAATAGAGAGCAGCAACAGCACTGACTACATTATAAGAACCTATGATAAAAAATAAAATGAGCAAATACCCTGTAGTAAGTATATAAATAGTAATAGCACATGAAATAAAATAAGGTACTTAATTAACACTGTTTTAATCAAAAAAGTGTAAAACCCATCCAACAAGACAATGACCCTAAGCACACAGCTAAAATAACAAAGGAGTGGCTTCAGAACAACTCTGTGACCATTTTGACTGACCCAGCCAGAGCCCTGACCTAAACACAACTGAGCATCTCTGGAGAGACCTGAAAATGGCTGTCCACCAACGTTCACCATCCAACCTGACGGAACTGGAGATGATCTGCAAGGAAGAATGGCAGAGGATCCCCGAATCCAGGGGCGAAAAACTTGTTGCATCATTCCCAAGAAGACTCATGGCTGTACTAGCTCAAAAGGAGCTTCTACTCAATACTGAGCAAAGGGTCTGAATACTTATGACCATGTGATATTTCAGTTTTTCTTTGTTAATAAATTTGCAAGAATTTCTACATTTCTGTTTTTTTGAATTGATACAATAATGATTACATGTTTAATGAAATGAAGAGTGAAAAATTTAAAGGGGTCTGAATACTTTCCGTACCCACTGTATACAGCAGTACTGAGTAGTATAGCTGTGAATCCAGCACTGGAGTTACTTACTAGAACACAGCAGTATGGAGGACATTATACAGCAGTATTGAGTAGTATAGTTGTGAATCCAGCACTGGAGTTACTTACTAGAACACAGCAGTATGGAGGACATTATACAGCAGTACTGAGTAGTATAGCTGTGAATCCAGCACTGGAGTTACTTACTAGAACACAGCAGTATGGAGGACATTATACAGCAGTATTGAGTAGTATAGCTGTGAATCCAGCACTGGAGTTAGATAAAACACTTAGTAGAACACAGTAGTATGGAGGACATTATGCAGCAGTACTGAGTAGTGCAGCTGCAAATCTAACACTGGCATCAAATAAAACATATACAAAGCCGTAGCAAGAAGGACATTATACGGCATTACTGAACATTGTAGCTGTGATACAGCACTTTAATGGGATAAAACAATTGCTAGAAATCTGCAACACAGTCTGATCCCTCACAGAGTTGGCAAGCCTTGTTTTGATCAAGATGGATTTTTAGCGGTTTTTCAGAGTGAATGTTTCAAGAGACAGGTGTAGGAGAAGAAGAGGCTCATAAGTGGAGATAGAACCTTATCTCTGATACAATGTATTATTAAGTTTCTTACATTCGCTTGCTCTACTAAATGATACAGTTTACTGAAACTGATAAAATATTCCCTTCTTACAGCTTGTGATGTCAGCCTGGCACTATCTATGACTTTTTATGTAAGACTGGAGGGTAAAGTTTATGGGTTCGGTAGTGTAATAATTATGTGATGAAGTCAATGACGATGGCCGCGATGAGCAGATAAAACTCTGAATTCCACAGCTCATGGCGTCAATGTGATGGGACTTGGAATGATGGAAAATTACTGAATATCGTTTGGTCAATATCCAAAATTAGTTTATGGCATTAAAATATCAGTCCCAGAGGATCGGAGAAAACTGAAGCAAATAAGGAATGGATTTCTGTGTCCCACTGGGGCTTTTTATGAGTATTTAAAGCAAGTAAAAATGGGAGAATCTAGGGAGGGTCTGGCAGGGCAGGTGGCCTGGGTGCTTGGTTCAGGAGGGAGCCAACAAGCCACTCTGCCTTGGCCAGTCTATGTGAAGAGTTTGGGCAACCAACTAAATGTTTAGAGACCCCTAGTTTTGACTCAGGGATGAGTCGTCATAGCCAATTTTTGTACAAACTATTTTGCAGATTCCTCCACAGAGGAAGGCTGGGTTGACATTCATAAATTTTGACCTGGACTCGTATCAGAAAAGTAAGGAACTATTGTGAAAGAGATGAATTAGAAGTTTGATTTGTCTGCACTTCAGCTATTCTTGAAGCTTGGATGCAATATATTTGTTAGGGTGAACATCCGATGCATAGATCATGTTTGTACCTATTTTGCCCTAATGGTTTAAGAACAAGAAACAAATGAAAATTTTAGAAAGGGAAATTTTACAACTGTCCTGGCGCCAATTGATGTCTCTAAAACACTGGAAACTATGAGGTTTTGGTTGTGACTCATCAAAAAGCAAAGCCAAAGGTTCATCTTATATCTGGATTGAAAGATTGCGCATGAACACTTACCAAAAAGAAGACGTCTGGGGTCAGCGTAGCTGCCCGCTAGGGTGAACGAGTTTTGACATAAATGGGCTTCCACCAAGTTTTTTGCCAAGTGTCCATCAATAACATTGATTTAGCTTAGAGGAAGGGCCAGTTGTATAGAAAACATGACATCCAGTGTAGGATATAGTAGGGCATTGAAGGCATTTAGTTTGGAAGTACAGGTCCCAGAAGAGTTGCCCTTGTGAGGGTGGTAACTCAATGACTAGGCTGTACAGTATATAAAGGGTTAATAATACAGGGCACAACAGGAGAAGCTACCTCCCCAATCCCATGCAATTCGGAAGGATACCAATGTAGTACATACAAGAACTTGCAAGTAGATTACATGCTATCACTGTTTTCCTAAAAAAAAGTATGATTTTTTTCTAAGAGGCTTCGACTCGATCTTGCGCCAAGATGGCTTGATGGATGAACGATCTGTAAGATCGATCTTGTGAAAGCCTAGATAGGGCCACCATGGTCTTCTCTTCCATTATCTTCATTGTATCAAGCCATCGAGTTGCTGCTCTTCATCTTCGCCTTGTTAGGCCGGGGTCACACTGGCGACAAAATCGAACGACTGCAATGTGATGAAATATCGCATTGCAGTCGGACCTATGTTAATCTATGGAGCAGCTCCCAGTATTCCCATTTTTTGTGGTCCGTTTTAAACGTGCGAGTGCAATCGCAGCATGCTGCGATTGTCACCGATTGTGGGTCGACTATCGCCAATACAAGTCAATGGGAGCGATGAAAAATCTGATTACAAACGGACCGCATGTGTGACTTGCGATTAAATCGCACTGGTGTCCTTTAGAAAAGCCGGCAATTGAATTAGCGGCTATTACAGTATGTAGAAGTGTATGAACTATAAATATATATATATATACATGTCACAATGACATGTGTATATACAGTACAGACTAAAAGTTTGGACACACCTTCTCATTCAAAGATTTTTCTGTATTTTCATGACTATGAAAAATTGTAGAATCACACTGAAGGCATCAAAACTATGAAGTAACACATGTGGAATTATACATTACACTTTACAAAAAGTGTGAAACAACTGAAAATATGTCTTATATTCTAGGTTCTTCAAAGTAGCCAACTTTTGCTTTGATTACTGCTTTGCACGCAGAAAAGGTGAACGGATGGACTCTACATGCCTGTGTGGCGCCCTGAGAGTCCAGTCGCCACAGAGATGTTGCATCGCACCCAGCGTGTGTGACACCTGACTCTCAGGTAAGGAGGAAGCACCCCATTGACTCCATCACCACATCCACACACATCATGCCAGTGCTGAGCTTCAGGCTGGTTAGTAAAGGGTGTAGAGTTGGGTGGGTGGAGTCAGTTGCAGCATTAGGCTGCAGCGTGTGAGATTAGAGTTTTCAGTTAGAGACAGGCAGGCAGTGTGTGGGTACTGGCCCGTCCTGCAGCTCCTCTGTAGTTTATCTCAGGGAGCCATGCTGAAGAGAGCGAAGGGGTCCTGGGCTGAGACAGCAATTGAAGCTGTGCCCCATCCTTGGAGAAGGAAGGACCAGGCACATATCGGGAAACGGTTCCCAGACTAGTGGGTCAGTTCATCGCCATTAGTAACACCGCATCTAGTGGGACTCTTCAAGAGCCACTAGCTACCATAATCTCATCCGGAGGCAGCTAGGGATCAAGTACGTCCAGGCATCCGACGGTGTTCCGGTCTCCGTGAAGAGGAGAGCAGTGCACCGGGACATCGGGCCGTACCTGTAAACTGAAAGGATCCAATACTACCTCGTCTGAGGGCTCTGTGGTAGGGAGGTGCAGAGAGGAGTAAGGAGTATAGCACAAGAAGCTGGAAAGGAACATAAAGGGAGTCTTTGGAAGTGTGACCAATTTACCTGAGGGTTACTGGACTACTCACTGGAAGGACACAGTGCCCGGCTGGAATCTGGTGTACAACAGACTGTGAGTAAACCCTTGAAACTGCACAAGAACTGTTTCCTGCATTATTACTCCGTCGCACACTCCACTCTGCTACATCACTCTGCACCATTGCTTTTACCTTACATCTATCTGCCCTGGAAGGATACTGTCTTACCTGTAGAAGACTTATCACCTAGCTGCACAACACCATCCCTTCCAGAGGACCTGCACAGCAGCGCTGGTCACCCTGACCAGGTACTACAGGTGGCGTCACGACAAACTACACGAACATTGAATCCCTTGTAAATATCCTCATTTCAGTGAGCCCCAGGGCCACAAACCGAGCCATGTGCTGCCCGTGACATCCCCCGTAGAAGTCGACGGGCTCGGTGCCGAGTACCCACGGCCCTGGCGGGTGGCTCATCTTTGGCGTCACGAACAGGATTCTGAAGCTCGCTATAAGCAAGTCCTGTGTGCCTAATCTGAACTGTTTTTGTGCTTGAGAACTGCCAAAATCATCAGAGACTGTATTTGCCATTTTGTAAAACAACAACCGCCATTTTGCCGCCATATTTGCGCCACGAGGCGCTGGTGAAGAAGGAGGGCGTGCTTTCGTGGGCGTACGCTCACTCAGTGGCGCAAAAGAAATGTCCGCCTACCCCAAATGTTACTGCAATCTCCGGACATGTCCATCAGCGATGGAGTTCCGCCTCCTAATTCCCCTTGGTGAGACAAGAGGGAAGAGAAAACCCGCCTCCATACCAAAGAGGGGGCCCCTCCTGACGAAGAGATCCGTGTGACCTGGAGAAGCTGATCCTCTCCATTAAAGAAGAAGTGGATGCTGCCCTGCTGTATCTGGCCCGGCACCGCGCTGAAGTGGAGGAAATGGAGCGAAGCTGGAGGGCTCTGAAGCTGCGGCTACAGCAGAGCCGACCGCTCCCTACACCGCCCGCGCGTCTGCCACCGGCGCCACCTGAAGCAGTCTGAGATCTGGCCGGAGGCTGATCCGGAAGGAGCCATACCTGACCCCGCCGAGGACGAGGCGACAGGAGAGGAGGCTGCGGAGGCCTCCCCCGGACCAGAACGCCGGTCCACCCCGGAACCAGACACCGTACCTGTAGCAGAGGAAAGCTGTTCCCCGGCAGGGATGAAGGAGGAAGACAGGCCCTGCGGCCTAGAGGACCGGAGTGAACCGGCTCTGCAGGTAACCAGCGATGATATCCCTGCTGCAGATGATGACACCCTGCTGGAACCCCTGACACCCCCACCAGCCCAGTGCACACCAGCCACACAGACCCCAATGGTGGAGTCGATGATCCTGGTGTTAGGCACTGGGCCCGTGAATAGGAATGGTCCTGTGCTTGCACAGCCACCAGGTGTCGCTACTACCAAGTAAATGAGAAAAACAGGACAGGTTCTACAAATGTATATAGTGTATTAATGTATATAGTATGCAAATGTTGCCATAACCCGGAGGGGTGATTGCCTTTGATATTGCTTTTCTGAACTGGTGGCTATGAACACTGCTAGCCCAAAAACTGTCCTTGTATATAGTTCGCACTTCGGTGCCTCATCTTGGTTTCACTTAATTACCTCAGAAGTTTAAAACCCGTTTGGTGTGGTCGAATGTGAGGACTGCTGGAAAAGTCAGTTATGTCTTGCAGCCCACCCAAGACCACCGTTGGAGGTTTGGAGCGGGTCCTCCACAAGTATATGTTTACTTGAACTGTGAAGTAAATATTAAAAGTGTTTTCTTGCAACGTTTAACCTGAAGTGCCTCCCATAAAGGGATGATGCGTTTGAAAATGTTATACTGTTTTGCTAAGCATTTATAAAAATTTTGTATGTTTCTTATGTAACATCTTTACTCTATTACAGCCTGGGAGTGCTGTGTTTAACCAGGGGGGAATGTGGCGCCCTGAGGGTCCAGTCGCCACAGAGATGTTGCATCGCACCCAGCGGTGTGACACCTGACTCTCAGGTAAGGAGGAAGCACCCCATTGACTCCATCACCGCATCCACACACATCATGCCAGTGCTGAGCTTCAGGCTGGTTAGTAAAGGGTGTAGAGTTGGGTGGGTGGAGTCAGTTGCAGCATTAGGCTGCAGCGTGTGAGATTAGAGTTTTCAGTTAGAGACAGGCAGGCAGTGTGTGGGTACTGGCCTGACCTGCAGCTCCTCTGGGTTCAGCTCAGGGAGTTGAGCTGAAGAGAGCGAAGGGGTCCTGGGCTGAGACAGCAATTGAAGCTATGCCCCCATCCTTGGAGAAGGAAGGACCAGGCACATATCGGGAAACGGTTCCCAGACTAGTGGGTCAGTTCATCGCCATTAGTAACACCGCGTCTAGTGGGACTCTTCAAGAGCCACTAGCTACCATAATCTCATCCGGAGGCAGCTAGGGATCAAGTACGTCCAGGCATCCAACGGTGTTCCGGTCTCCGTGAAGAGGAGAGCAGTGCACCGGGACATCGGGCCGTACCTGTAAACTGAAAGGATCCAATACTACCTCGTCTGAGGGCTCTGTGGTAGGGAGGTGCAGAGAGGAGTAAGGAGTATAGCACAAGAAGTCGGAAAGGAACATAAAGGGAGTCTTTGGAAGTGTGACCAATTTACCTGAGGGTTACTGGACTACTCACTGGAAGGACACAGTGCCCGGCTGGAATCTGGTGTACAACAGACTGTGAGTAAACCCTTGAAACTGCACAAGAACTGTTTCCTGCATTATTACTCCGTCGCACACTCCACTCTGCTACATCACTCTGCACCATTGCTTTTACCTTACATCTATCTGCCCTGGAAGGATACCATCTTACCTGTAGAAGACCTACCATCTAGCTGCACAACACCATCCCTTCCAGAGGACCTGCACAGCAGCGCTGGTCACCCTGACCAGGTACTACAGGTGGCGTCACGACAAACTACACGAACATTGAATCCCTTGTAAATATCCCCATTTCAGTGAGCCCCAGGGCCACGGACCGAGCCGTGTGCTGCCCGTGACATCCCCGTAGAAGTCAACGGGCTCGGTGCCGAGTACCCCACGGCCCTGGCGGGTGGCTCACCTGGTTCCCACCGTGAAGCATGGAGGAGGTGGTGTGATAGTGTGGGGGTGCTTTGCTGGTGACACTGTTGGGGATTTATTCAAAATTGAAGCGGTGAGCGGTCCAGCTCACCCCAAACCATCTCGATTGGGTTCAGGTCTGGTGACTGTGGAGGCCAGGTCATCTGGCGTAGCACCCCAACACTCTCCTTCTTGGTCAAATAGCCCTTACACAGCCTGGAGGTGTGTTTGAGGTCATTGTCCTGTTGAAAAATAAATGATGGTCCATCTAAACGCACACGGATGGAATAGCATGCTGCAAGATGCTGTGGTAGCCATGCTGGTTCAGTATGCCTTCAATTTTGAATAAATCCTCAACAGTGTCACCAGCAAAGCCCCCCACACCATCACACCTCCTCCTCCATGCTTCACGGTGGGAACCAGGCATGTAGAGTCCATCCGTTCACCTTTTCTGCGTGCAAAGCAGTAATCAAAGCAAAAGGTGTCTACTTTGAAGAACCTAGAATATAAGACATATTTTCAGTTGTTTCACACTTTTTTGTAAAGTGTAATGTATAATTCCACATGTGTTAATTCATAGTTTTGATGCCTTCAGTGTGATTCTACAATTTTCATAGTCATGAAAATACAGAAAAATCATTGAATGAGAAGGTGTGTCCAAACTTTTGGTCTGTACTGTATATATATATGTTCTATGTGTATATATCTATTCTTTCTTTTGTGATTTAGTATATATCTATTCTTTCTTTTGTGATTTAAATACTATTCATTTGGATCCATTATATGTCGGTTTTGCAAGCCTGCGAGAAAATCTCGCAAGTCGGATGTAAATCGGATGTTACAGCTACGGTCAGATGCGACTAAATCGCATCTTTCCAGGAAAATCGGATGCCAGACGGATGACTGTTCATGACATTATGCTGCGATAATCGACCGACTAAAACGGTCCGATTTTTTGTCGGTGTGTGTGACTCCAGTCTTAGTTCTAATCTTCCGACCAAGATTTCCTTGTGCAGTGATTGCTCTCTTCATATGATGTGTCCAAAGTAGTCAACTCACAGCTTGGTGATTCTTGCTTCGAGTGACATGTCTGCCTTGATTTGTTCCAAAACTGATTAGTTTGCTGTTCTTGCCATCCATGGTATTGATAACATCTTTCTCCAGCACCACATTTCGAAGGCGCTGATACTTCTTCTGTCTTCTATTTCTTTATCGTCCAGGTTTTGCATCCATTATGCAACGCTCGCGCCCTGACTGGATGGCGCGAGCGAGGATTGTGTCCCCACTGTGTCACAAACAAGACTACCCGGGAAGGGGTGTGACTAAGCAGCTACCTTGGTGTTCACTGGAGCCTCTAGTGGTGAGGTCAAGCTTGTGCGGCAGGTAGCTGCCAGGTGCCACTCCAGGGCGGTGTCTGGCTGTGGCTGCTGATCCCACTGGGGAACAGAACATTAATGACTGGTGCTAGCAAGTACAGACAGACATGACCGGCCCTCTAGCAGGCACGGCAGCCACTCTGGCAGGCAGGCGGGCACAGCTGGCACTCTGGTAGGCAGGCGAGTGAGTCGCACTTACTTAGTACCAGGGCAATGGGGTACTCGGCACCGAGCCCTGAAAGTCTATGGGGTTTGTCACTGGACTCGGTCCGTGGCCCTGGGCGCTCATACAATGGGGGAAGATATTTACAGGGGATTATTTAGGATAGGTAGTTCGTGACGCCACCTGTGGTTTCTGGTAAATTGTACCAGCGCTGCTGTAAGGGTCTTCACAGGGATGTTATGGGGCAGCTGGGTGGTAAGTCTCCCACAGGTGAGACTGGTCCCTGGAAGTCTATGGTAGTGATGATGTAGGGTGTAGATAAAGATTCAGTCACACACATTGCAGTTTCTTTCCATACCTTTTACTGGCAGATGATTCAAGCAGATCCGGGGAGCTGGTCGGGGTGGAGAGTGCACATTCGGGTAACAGCTGAGCAGGTTAGAGGCCTCCTTTACTTCCATATACTTGTGAGTCCAACCTGCCTGAAGCGAAGTTAACTCTGAATCTCCAGCTTTCTCAATAGCTGCACTGCCCGGCCAACATTGTGGTGGAGCCTTCTATGTGATGAAACTAAGTCCTTACTTTTGCATGGGCCCCGTTCAAAGTCCCTGTTCCACCTGACTCCGGTTACGTATTGACACTTAGGGCTGCTCTCTGCGACCTGTAGTCCAGATGCCTCCGGGTTTCTTGTTACTATGCTTGAAACAGTAGCAACACTTCGGACCCCGGTGTCCGGCAATTTAGTGCAAGTAATCCAATACCTGTAGCACTTCTCTGTCTTCTCCACTGTGCCCTTCGCCCTGCTTCCTGCTCTTAACATAAGCACTTGTGGCAGTTGTGGAAAATGTCAGCTTCCTCCAGAGCTCGCTGCACAGCTCTCAGTTTCCTCCAAAGTCCAGACTGGACCGAGACTGAATGGATGCTCTGTCCTTAGACAGAAGCTAACAGACTGAAGTACGACTGAACACTCCTCCCTCCAGATCTCACTCACTGACTGCACTGTCCGAAGACAGGAAGTTAGACTGACTGAATACCTCTGTCCTGAGCTCTTCTCAGACAGGAAACAGACTGACTCTGCCACGTGTCACTCCCCCTTATATCTCAGATGGGTGTGTCTGAAAGTGTGAGTGACAGTGAATGAATATCAAGCGTTGCTGTTACCTTCCTGTGCACCCTCCTGGACTTTATGTGTGCCTGCGTAGCTGGGCTACACACGAGCGTGGATCAGACTGGGGAAACGGACTGATTCGGGACGGACAGGAA